>CM067173.1:105219406-105247345 GCA_034093135.1 Erigeron breviscapus | reverse complement strand
CTGTTAGGTTCAAGTCCATGTTCCCATGAACTAGTAGACTCAACATCATTGTCCACCAATCACTTCACTCTTCACCGACTTTTAAACTTCATTTAACTTCATGTACTTCATAATCATCGTACACATTTAACCGGCTATAACTTTTCATTGATCTTCACACACTTCTACACACACGAGACATCAACGTCATTAAAGTTGTTATACGATGTTTATTTTCAACACTAAAAGGTTCACTACATAGAAACCTCTCCAACTTCATTACTTTGCACACCGGTCAACACAAGTACGGCTATACAACACGTTCGTGTCGTGATACGCTTGCAATTATGTTCCGGACCATAATTGTAATTGTATCCTTTCACTCGCATGTTCGTTACCGCATTTGTGTATCGCCTTCTCATCACCAACTACATTCACGCAAACATCTTCACACATATGCATCTCACTTCTTTTACGATCCATGTCACGAACCCCATGGGTTGGACATTAATGGAATACCATTTCATCAATTTCTCCAACATTCCTCATTTAACATACATAAGATTTCGTACAAATACAGGATATCAACATCACTTATACTTTCATGTAATAAGGAAGAATCTCCCCCGTAGGTACTCGTCTCAATTGTCACACATCGTCCTGTAACAAAATCAAAACTAAACGAGTCGTAATTCCAAAATAATCCAAAGTATGCGCCACATCTTTCATCAAATTTCATCCTCTAATTGAATTCCATACGAACTCAAACCTTCAATCTTATTCCCAAGCACTACTTTCACATTTAGCAGCTCGAATAAAACCTCACATCATATCATAGTGCTCTTGGAATGGATGAGTTTCATGTTTAAGGGTTGAATTCACCATAGAATTGACTTCTTTACTTGCCTCAACTTCGTCCTCCTTTACTGCATTCGTACGTATCTACTCTTCACATGGCTAAATGGGATACCATTCAATGATTCCACCATTGTCATCTTCACTTCATTTGGATCATTACAGACACAGTCTCACAAACACACACATGTCGTGATACATTTACAATTACGTTCGCGACCGAAATTGTAACTATATTCTTTCATACGTGTGCCCGGTAACCCTTCTGTGCATCACCTACTTATCACCCTTCAAATATCCAGCATTAACTCTACTTGTTAGGTTCAAGTCCATGTTCCCATGAACTAGTAGACTCAACATCATTGTCCACCAATCACTTCACTCTTCACCGACTTTTAAACTTCATTTAACTTCATGTACTTCATAATCATCGTACACATTTAACCGGCTATAACTTTTTATTGATCTTCACACACTTCTACACACACGAGACATCAACGTCATTAAAGTTGTTATACGATGTTTATTTTCGACACTAAAAGGTTCACTACATAGAAACCTCTCCAACTTCATTACTTTGCACACCGGTCAACACAAGTACGGCTATACAACACGTTCGTGTCGTGATACGCTTGCAATTATGTTCCGGACCATAATTGTAATTGTATCCTTTCACTCGCATGTTCGTTACCGCATTTGTGTACCGCCTTCTCATCACCAACTACATTCACGCAAACATCTTCACACATATGCATCTCACTTCTTTTACGATCCATGTCACGAACCCCATGGGTTGGACATTAATGGAATACCATTTCATCAACTTCTCCAACATTCCTTCATTTCCAACACTTCACACATAAACTACATCGCACACTTATCAAATTCAGTTGGAAAAATGGCACATCACCTCATGGACCTTCTATCGTAGCAATAGGATAACTAGCGACGGAGGAGCGAGAAACGGATGAATAAAGGCTAAAACACATCTCCACATATCAATAAACACACATCAAATAGCCTTAATCCTACACTCTCACTCAATCCCAACCCGTCCTAGAGTACTTCATCTCAAAGCTAGGCATCCTACTCAAGCCTAACACGGTCTTCGTCGGTCTAAGTCCAAAATCCTACGGCATAAGTCGAATTTTGGTTCACTTAAACCAATTCTCTGATACCAACTTGTAACACCCGACGTTTAAAAATATGGGTTTTCAAAAACTTTCACCTAACGGTGTCAAATTGCGGAAGAAAAGACTTTAAAAGTCAAAACCGATAAAACATTTCGGTTTCTGCGTTTTGTTGGTGTTACATGCCATATCAAACAATAGTTCATATGAAAACCCAACGGTTGCCCAACATAAAACAACCGTTCACACGACACTACATAAATTCGACATTAAGTACGAAATGTAACTAAATGTCTAAGAAAGAATCGTCTATGGGTAGCTAAGGCTCCTTCATTGCATCTACCCAAGCTCACAAGTCCTGCGTCACTAGTCCATCAAGCTAAACCTGAGGGAACAACCACATTAAAGAAACAAGTGTTAGCTATAAGAATAGCTAAGTAAGATCACACTTAATTTAAAAACATTTGTCCAATTAAAACATTTCTTCATTATTAGACAAGCTCATTAGGCACCACACACAACACACAAAACTGCATATCAACTTCATATCAATAGGATATCATCCTAAATGTGCCTATCCTGCATTACTTCATTACACACGATTAACCACATAACTGCTTTCTACATTGACTGCTTTACTACGTTTTAACTGCTTTATTACATTAACTGCTTTACTACGTTAACTGCTTTACTACGTTATTAACTGCGTTAATGTGTAACATAAGTTACACCCGACTAGATGACAAACCCCACACGATTGTACATCAAGCGTCGTTAAGGAATGGCAAGCCAATCCAAGAGTAATCCGTATGTGGAGGTTGGTCAAACCCCTCGTATTACTCGCCCTGCATTATAAAGACCATGTTGCAAGGAGCCACCCAAGCAACAACTACGTCAACGCACTTAGCCGGGCTAGGGCAAGTACGGGTTAAGCTTAACACTTTCCTGCATCAAAGTTTAACGAGCTCGATCCTGCATTATTTAGTTTAGGTGACTGCATTACCTAAACATTTACTACGTTTACTGCTTTTACGTTTGGGCCCTTAAAAGTGCACGTGTCATGGCAACTTTAACAAGTCTAGTGAACTAGATGAGCAAGCCATTAATACATGCACACAATAACATAAACTACATCATACTGCATTTCAAGATTCTACATGCTACTTCATATAAAAACACTACGTTACCCTTCTTACCACAACACATACTACTTTATACTTCATTTCATAACACATACTACATTATACTTCATTTCATAACACATGCTACATTATACTTCATTTCATAACACATACTACATTATACTTCATTTCTACATTTCCTGCATAATAAGAGACTTCGTAATACTTACATAAACTGCATAACAAGACACTACATTAAGCAATACTTCATTTCACTACATTAGGGACTGCATTTCAGGTCTCATGGTCAACTACATAACCCATAATACCTCCCGTGTAACCCGAGATACCCACATATATCATAAGTTACCGTTAAGGAAGTTATAAGTATGAAACCTTTGCTTGTTGAACCCTCAGCGTGACAAAAGTAGTGTATCTTACCTCGATACGGTTTATCAACAAGCTACAAGCACAATACAACGATGACTAGGTGTCTCCAATAACCTAGAACAAGTATAAGATCGAAATATAAGCTAAATAACACATTTTGTGAAATCTGGCCATGTGGTGCGCCGCACCTCCCACATGGTGCGTCGCACCAATCCTCCAGGGAAATTCCTATCAACATAGGTGTGCCGCACCTATCCTTTGGTGCGTCGCATATCGGCCCCCATCAAAACTTAAACTGGCCAGTGGTGCGCCGCACCACGCCCTTGGTGCGCCGCACCTGGGGTGCAGACCAGCAACTCAATTTTAAAACTTGTTCTAAACGATTCTCATTCGATCTCAAACCCTTATCCCGACCTGGAGACATAAAATTGACCTCTCTGACAACACTTTTGATGACTTTAATCATCAATCAACCCTTTAATCCTTTACAACCTAAATCAATCATTGAATCACCCAAATAACATGAAATCGGTAATCGTTTAATCAATTAACCCAACCCAAACCCTATGGCCTGGATTGAATACTCATCTATGACTCATAAGATCAGATTTCAAAGAGGATATTACCTTTAATACATGTAGATCACAATGGGAATGCATAATACTTGATCAATCACTCCATAAACACACGCAAAGGGACTTTTCGGCTTGAAATTGATGGGAACTTGCTATGGGGTGATTAGGGTTTTCTTACGAGGCACAAATCTGAAAATAAACTTCCTAATGACAGCCCCCATACTACAAATCCCGTTTTTGACTTTGCACATATGTCAAAACTAGTCCCTAAGCTTTCAATATCCTTCATTATTGGTCACAAACTACTTTATTGACCATATACATCATTAATCTTCATTAAATGTCACTACATGGACATTAACCTTCATATTACACACATTTATACTACATTAACATTTAGGCTTACAAGCCTCACACATAACACACATTAACTACGTATAAGCATTAAATCTAAAATAGACTTAACGACACACACAATATTGACTTAACGGCATTAGTCAACTAGTAAAGAAAAGTTGGGGATGTTACAATTACCTCCCCCTTAAGAGGATTCCGTCCCCGGAATCTCTTCATTATGGAACAACTCGGGATACTTTTCCTTCATTACTGCTTCAGTTTCCCACGATAAGCTTTCTCCATGATTATGCTTCCACTTTATCAACACAAGGTCAATCACTTTTCGGCATAACTTCTTTTGCTTTCTTCCAAGTATCGCTACCGGTTCGTCTGCTATTCTCTTCATTGGGTCAATACTCACGTCTTTAATAGGAATCACACTTGACTCCTCAGCTAAACATTTCCTCAAGTAGGATACATGGAAGGTGTTGTGAATTCCATCCAATTCTGGAGGCAATTCCAACAGATAAGTTAGATCTTTTATGCGTTTCAACACTTTGAAAGGTCCAATAAATCTTGGACTCTACTTGCCCTTCTTTCCAAACCGGATAACTCCTTTCCATGGTGACTCTTTCAGCATCACTAAGTCACCTACACTAACTCCATTGGTCTCCTTTTTCTTATCTGCATAAGTTTTCTGCCTTTCTCTAGCCACACGTAAATCTTCTTTAGCCACATTGACTTTTTTTTTTTTAGCCGTAACTTCATCAATTTCAGGACCGGTCAACTGCTTTTCACCGGGTTCCATCCAACAACTTGGAGTCCTACACTTTCTACCACACAACATTTAACAGAACTCCCTACTTACATCATCTATATACAAGATGGCAAGCTTCACCACACACGCATACTCATGAGTGACGAGAAAAGAAGCATTTTTATCAGCTAGACTACACCACTCGTATCACATCATTGCCCCAAGGGGACATATACCACTTTGTCACATAATCCATAGTCGTCATATGAATACATTTTTGCTTCGAAATCAAAAATTAGTATCTGATCTTGAAAAAGAACAATTGATTATCAAGTCATGGGTAAAAGCATCTGGAAAGAACTATGATGCATTTTCTAGAACAATTGATGCCCAGAAAAATGCATGGAAATCTGGAGATCTTGAAATGGCAGCTCTCATACCAGATCTTCATGCATTGCCTCCAGCTCTCAGGGTTGAAACTCCTTATGATCAACCTGAGGCTGTCGAAACTGAACCCATTGAGACCACCCCCACTGAGGCTAAACCTGGAGCCAAACAGGCTAGTGCTCCAGTTAAAAAGGCCACTGGTAACAAGCCTTTACCTCAGAAGTCTAAGGAGCCCAAGACCCAAAAGACTAAAACTCCAGCTGAACCTAGGTCCAAGGTTCAGCAGCCTGATGAAAACAATATTTTGTTTAAACTGGAAAGTCAACTCCAACTTTTGTCTCGACAGGTTCAGAGTTGTACTGCCCGGATTAAAAATCTGGAAGGAGGTTCATCACCTCCAGTTGAAAAACAAAATATTAAACCCCCTTCTAAACCTAAACAAAAGAATGTTCCATCTGGAACTAAATCTGATAAGAAAAAGGGGAGCAGGTATCAAATACCAATCGTTTTTACTCCTGTACCTGGATCTGGTGAAAAAGATCCAGATGTAGTCTTCAGTATACCACCACAACAATCAACTGAGACTTCTGCAGTGAAGTCCAGTGAACCCATCAAGAAAAGATGGGTTCACAAAAATAACTGATGATTTTTGTGGGTGTGCAGGGCGATCGAAAGAAGAACACCTGGTATCTGGACAGCGCAGCTGGCCGGACTATGACCGGATGTAAGCCCCTGCTTGAAGAGTTCACTGTCCAAGATGGACCGGCAGTGACGTTTGGTAACGATCAAAGTGGAAAGACTGAAGGATATGGTGTGCTCAATAATGGACAAGTCGAATTCAAAAGAGTTGCATTTTTGAATGGTTTGAAATACAACCTGATCAGTGTCAGCCAACTCTGTGATGATGGCTACAGAGTTTTGTTCGATATTGCTCAAGGCACCATATTTAACAAGGATTGGAAAGTGGTGATGGTTGCACCCAGAAAAGGAAATGTGTACATCATGGATATGGAACCAGCTCCAAAAGAGCAGTGCTTCTATACCAAGGCTGATGAGGACACCAACTGGCTATAGCATAAAAGATTATCCCATCTTAATTTCAAAAATATTAACAAGTTGTCTCGCAAACAACTGGTTGATGGGATACCTCAGATTTCTTTCAACAAAGAAAAGCCATGTCCAGGGTGTGAGATGGGCAAGCAGAAAAGGGCCAGTTTCAAAACAAGGCAAAACTTTAGCATCACTGAACCTCTTCACATGCTTCATATGGATCTTTTTGGTCCAGTGAATGTTCAAACTAGAGCTGGAAAGAAGTACACTCTAGTTGTGGTCGATGAATTCACCAGATACTGTTGGGTGGTATTCCTCAGATCTAAAAGTGATGCACCTGCTGAAATCATCTCTCTCATCAAAAGAATTGAACTCAAGTATACTCGAAAAGTCTGTCAGTTGCGAAGTGATAATGGTACGGAATTTCAAAATAAGGTACTTGAAACATTTTGCAATGACACTGGCATCTCTCAAAACTTCTCATCAGCACGCTCTCCAGAACAGAATGGAGTTGTGGAAAGAAAGAATCGCACACTGATAGAAGCAGCCAGAAGTATGCTATCTGAATCAGGTCTTCCCACCAGTTTCTTGGCTGAAGCAGTTGCAACTGCTTGTCACACCCAAAACCGGTCAGTCTACATCAAGAGACATAAGAAGACTGCCTATGAAGTACTCAGGAATCGGAAACCAAATATTGGATATTTTCATGTATTTGGTTGTCCAGTTTATATCTTAAACGATTCCAGTCAGCTTGGAAAGTTTGATGCAAAAGCTGATGAAGGTGTATTTTTTAGGCTATTCAGATATTCGAAAGGCCTTTAGAGTTTATAATTATAGACTCCAAAAGGTTCATGAGACAATTCATGTCACATTCGACGAATCAAACTGAAGCAATCAACAAGAGACCAAGCCTTGATATCTCTCCAGTCGTTCCAATAAATTTTGGTGAAACTGACCAAGTTCATCAGTCAGTTGTTTCACCAAAAGATGATTCCAGTTACACTGAATTGGAACCAGTTAAGAAGAAGAGCACCACCAGTGACACTTCATTCTATCCCTCCATCAATTTCAATTTACCACAGGAATTGGTGATTGGATCTGATGTACGTGTCACTCCAATATCAGCACCAGTTCAAACTCCAACTTCTCCAGTTCTTCAAGAAATGCCTTTTAATGAAGAATTTCATGATGCAAATCGTGACCTCATTGACTCTGATGAGGATATAGAAGTGGTTTTGACTGATCCTCCTCCAGAAGCTGCTGCAACTGAAGAAGATCGCCAGGTGACTTGCACTGATATTGTATTACCCCAGCCTAGTCAATACACTAGATGGACTTGAGCACATCCAATTGAACAGATTATGGGAGATCCAAATAGTGGGGTTCAGACTAGAAGAGCCACCAGTGAGCAATGCTTAAAGGTCACCTTCTTATCACTAATTGAACCGAAGAAGATTGACGAGGCTATGGCAGACCCAAGCTGGGTGGAAGCTATGCAAGAAGAGCTCATCCAGTTTAAAAGGAATAATGTGTGGGAACTTGTTCCTTGTCCACCAGGGTTAAAGAAAGAACCTATTGGTACCAGATGGGTCTACCGAAACAAGATGGATGAAGATGGCAATGTTGTAAGAAACAAGGCCAGATTAGTTGCCCAGGGTTATTGTCAGGCAGAAGGAGTTGACTTTGATGAAACTTTTGCTCCAGTTGCAAGACTTGAAGCCATCAGAATATTTCTGGCTTATGCAGCCCATCTGCAGTTCAAAGTCTTCCAGATGGATGTCAAAAGTGCGTTCCTTAATGGAACATTGGAAGAAGAAGTGTATGTTAAGCAGACTCCAGGCTTCATCAATGAGAAGCATCCTCACTGGTATATAGACTGAACAAAGCTTTGTATGGTCTAAGACAAGCCCCAAGAGCCTGGTATAATACTTTAACTAAACATCTTCTTAAAAATGGCTTTCAAAGAGGTGCAATAGATAATACCTTATTTATCTTGAAAGAAAAAGGTAAAATCTTATTGGTACAGATTTATGTTGATGACATTATATTTGGTTCAACTGATGATGCAATGTGTAAAAAGTTTTCTAAAATCATGTCATCTGAGTATGAAATGAGTTTAATGGGAGAATTAACATTTTTCTTAGGTCTTCAGATTAAGCAAACTGAAAATGGAATTTTCATAAACCAAGGAAAATATGTCAGAGATTTGTTAAGAAAATACAAATATGATTCAATCCCATCGAAAAACACACCTATTGCAGCACCATTAAATTTGGACTCTGACCCAACTGGAAAACCAGTGAACATCACTGAATATCGTGGTATGGTTGGTTCACTGATGTATTTAACTGCCAGTCGACCAGATATAATGTTTGCAACATGTCTATGTGCCAGGTTTCAGGCTAACCCTAAAGAATCACATTTACACGCTGTTAAGCGTATCTTCAGATACCTGAAAGGGTGTCCTAACCTTGGTCGTTGGTACCCCAAAGGCTCAGGGTTAGATCTAATGGGTTATTCAGATTCAGATCATGCAGGTTGTAAGATAGATAGAAAATCAACAACTGGTGGTTGTCATTTCCTTGGAGGAAAACTGGTAAGTTGGACCAGCAAGAAGCAGAAGTCAGTCTCTATGTCCACTGCTGAGGCAGAGTACATTTCTGCAGCCAGTTGCTGTGCCCAGATTCTCTGGATCAAGAACCAGTTACTAGATTATGGTCAAAAGTATACAAGGACCTAATCTTTTGTGACAACACCAGTGCAATTGCTATATCTCACAACCCAGTGATGCACTCCAAGACAAAGCATATTGACATCAGGTATCATTTTATTCGTGATCATGTTATGAAAGGAGACATTGAAATTCATTTCATCCCCACTGACAAACAGCTCGCTGATGTTTTTACAAAACCTCTTGATGAGAAAACTTTTAAACATCTCATCAGCGAACTGGGAATGTTAAATCCTTAAAACTGGAGATTTTGTTATGAACGCGTCAGTGACACTGATGAAGTTCTCCAGTTGAGGAGGTCCAGATAATCTTTGCTCGCCAGGCTATCGAACGCCTTTGTGATACTATCCTGGCACTAATCGATTTCTGGATCATCATTTTAGGGGGAAAGACTCAAAACAATTTTTCTTACCAAAATTCTTTTTGTTTGAAAATGGCAACTGGAGAACTCTCCAGTTGGAAACTGGCACTGGAAAGTGTACAGATTCAGTCTTGTCTTAAAACTGGTGGTCAACCAGATTTTCATAACGTTGGAAGATACTTGGTCAATACTTGTGACACGTGATGGTACTCGAGTGCTTTAACCCACTTGATATCGTCATTTGACGTGTTTTAAGCCATTTTGGTAAATGACAACTGTTTTTATTGGGAAAATGAAAATTAGTGGGCGCGTGGGTAAGTTAAGCCGTCGTAGCATTTAATGCTGACACGGTGAATTATATTTTTGGTTCAAAATTCAAACTTCTTTTGTAAAAATATCTACAAAATTGATTTTTGTTAATAAAATATAATTTTTGGTATTTCATTGGGATCTTAAATTCCTTATAAATACCCTTATTTACTCCGATCACATTTACTTCCCTTTACATTCCTTCATTTACTTCCAATCATCATCAAACTCTTCATTTCTCTTTCTGCTTCATCAATCAAAGCCCTAATTCTAAAATCTTCAGTTTCATATTCATATCTTTAGAAAATGGCACCTAAATCTAGAAGTAGGGATGTAAATCTGCTTACAGTCCCTTATGATCCATCGAATAATGTCAAATGAGCCAGTGGTGCCCCTTCAAATCCCACATCAATGGCCAGTTTGAGAGGGACTCAAGCCGCCAACACTTTAATCGGGAGAATCCAAGCCTTTCTTCGTGATTCTCCCCTTGGCGAGTCTTTTTCTCTCAACCCACACAAGTTGTACCATGAATACTTGTGTGAGTTTTGGTACACAGCAGAATTATCAGAAGACTGTTCATCTATCTCTTTCACCCTTAAAGATGGATCAGTCCAGTGTGCCATTACAGCAGAAACGTTGAGGGATGCTCTACACCTCAACTACTGGAGAGAGGGTGAATCTCCAGTTGTGATATCCCAAAACATCAATTTTCGCCAAGTACTCCTGGATATGGGAAATAAAGAGTGCTTGGAGAATGGGGTATTGAAAGTAAAAGGTGCTATGACTATGAAGGGCCTCTCACCATCCTGGAGGTACTTCTTTATTCACCTTGTTGAAAGTATGGGTGGGAGTTCTGGTGGATTGGACCAGATTAACTCCACACAGGCAGAAATGGCTTACTGCCTGTGGAATGGACTCAGAGTGGACTTCGCTGATATTTTGTTCAGAAGCCTGGTGATTAAACTGAAGGGCTCCAGGGGACTATGCATCCCCTTCTCCAGGTATTTGTCACTCTGTTTCCTTCAACTTCTGGGCAGTGAGGAATATCACAATACTCACTCTTTGTACACTGTCCCAGAGTTGCTGAGGAATCTCGACTCCCTAACATCTGTCGATGGGGAGGTTGAGATCCCTCAGAGAATGTTGCTGGCATTCTCTAAAACCGGTGCACCAGTCCAAGGTGAGCCGGAAAGACAACTGGGCGGGCCTCAAAATAATGAGGGACCCACCGGTTCGTCTGCTGGAATTGTGACCATTGCGAACCCGGGCAACAGTCTAACCCCTCCAGCTCCAGCGTGTCTGTCCCCTCTACCATCTACCCTGGAGACCTCCCAACAGGTCTTTCAGGAGCTCCAAAGGCAAAAAGAACACGTCGCCCTAGGACTCAGTCAGCACTTGCCACTGACAGTAGAAACCCAACCAGCCCTCCAGTTTCCTCCCAACAGGAACCTGGAGAAAGTCAAACGGGACAACCGCAAGCAGCCACCCTCTCAATTTCTGTAGGAGAGGGTGGTGAAGATGAAACTGGGCTACCCCAACCCAGAATAGAGTCTGAGTCTGCACAAAGTGTCCACGACCTATCTTCTGACACTTCTATTGCACAAACTGACGACGTCTCTGGCCAGTCACTGCTGGAGACTGAGGTTCCCAACTCTACGACTGATGATGTTATGATTGTGGATAGAGCAATTATAACTGAGGCAACCCCAGTGACCTCTATCCCTGGTGAAGTTACCTCGGTAATTGATCCTCCAACAGATGCAACCTTCCAGGAAACTGGAGAAGGTCATCTGGAGACTGGCCCATCTGGTCAGCCCTCAGTTACATTCATGGATCTGGACATGAATGTTAATGACGAGGAAATCCTTATTGAATCTTCGGATTCAGAAGGTACTGCATCTAACATTGAGATTTTTGATTCTTCTGTACAAGATCAAAACCCTTCATCTCATGTCTCGTCTCCAGATAAATCAATTTCAATTTTACCATCCCAAGATAATGTGCTTACTGAAAATCCATTTCCCACTTATAGCTATGTGTCTGGAAACAGACGTGTGGCACCATCACCATCTGGGCAGTTCTCACTTCTTCGAGAAATGCCACCACCACCGCCGCCGTTGTTCACACCTGAGCATTCTCAGCATGAACAACACATTGTTACTTCTGTTCCTTCTTCTACAACCCCTCCTATTTCTTCAACTGTCACTGAGTCACCATCTGATCAGGTTACTCTTGTAGTACCTCCCCTAGTGGCATCTGCTGCTGGTCCAGTGACACCTTCCCCTCCGTCACTGGACAGTCAATTTGTGTCTTTCAAGCCGATATCCAAAACCTTCTTACCAGGGTGGAGGATATTCAAAAGACACTTGACAAAAACACCAAGTCCTTCTCCAGATACCACAAGGATCATCTGACCAATATTAAAGTGGTTGATTTGGGGATTAACAAGTTTTCAAATAATGAAGACTTGGTGTTAAAGAAGCTGAATGAGTTGGTCACTGGCTGCAACAATCTGGCCTCATCTTTAAAAGAAGCCTTTGACCTTACTCAGTCCAAAGTCACAACCTCAATCTCCAATTTGCTGGGTAACACTGTGTTAGAAATATAAAATGGTGTTAAATTGTAAATTAGTTATTGTGGAAGGGGTTTTAGTATAAATAGGATGATTTGTATATAAACCCCTAACCACCTCATTATGTAATAAGCCTTTCATTAATCACATAGTTACATCTCACTAAATTACTTTCTCTCTCCTCCCTATCATCTTCAACCTCCCTTTCACACACAAACACACTTTACACACACTAACCTAAATTCTCCATTGATACCTCAATTAAGCTCATTTCCATTTATATCAATTGGTATCAGAGCATAATCGGTGAATTCGAACGATCCTCATTCATTTCCATAACCGATTTTGTTCGAAATTTCGCGTTTTTGAGCTTAATTTGTTGCTGAAAATTTCTGTTTTCACGGAATTCGAGGCTGTTTTGTGTTTCTAATCACAGATTAGGTGTGGATTAATGTTCAATCTGGATAATTAGTGATCAATTTCGAGTGTTCTGATCAAATTTTGTCAATCTGATTGCTTTTGTGTGTTTAAAGTTTAAGCTCGGCATTTGATATATTCAAAAGTTCACGTTTTTCAAGAACAAGAAAAGTCAACAGTGCTACAGTATCTTTCACGTGAATACTTTCTGTTACAGTGTTCAATTTACAATTTTTTCACTTAATTAAAAAAAAAAATTAGAAAAAGGAAGAAAATCAACAAAAAGTATTCTAAACTTCTCTCTTCAATTTCTTCTTCGTTGTTGATTGAATCAAGCTGAAATTTATGAGGTTTTTCTCGCGGTGAAATTCTGGTCATAATCATCTTTCCAATTTTTCGAATCGTTGATTTTTGGTGGCAGTTTAATTTTCCGGCGAACTTTTGAATTTTCCAGCGAGGTTCAAATCGATTTTTGTTGGCTAGGGTTTGTTCGCGGTTAGATTGTGAGTATTTTGGTGGTGGTGTCGAGGTTTAATTCAAAGAACTGAAGGTTTAATCGTGTTTTGAGTGTTTCCGGCGAGGTGGTTATTTTTCCGACCGCCGTGGTTGCTGTTGAAGTTTTCCAGCCGCTAACCTGTTGTTTGCCGAGGTCGTGAATCGATCATTTGCAGAGTTCATCGATTCAACCATTGTATCTCGTGTTTGTCGAGATAAATTCACGGCCAAAAGTTGTTACCTCGTGTTTGCAGAGATAGACTCACGAGCTAATCTTGTATACTCGTGTTTGCCGAGCTTACCAATCACCAATACTCGTGTTTTCCGAAGTAGGTTCACGACCAGAAGTTGTGACCTCATGTTTGCCGACTTCATTCTCGACCAAGACTCCAATACCCGCATTTGCCGACCTCATTGCTCGGCACCCAATACAACTCACTCCATACTTAGCCAAATTTTCCCAAATACCCATTTCAACTATCCGCCGAGTTCTTTGCTCGGCAATCAATACAAACAGAAAATTCCTATTTCTACCTTTTGTAGAGCTCATTGCTCGGCAAACAATACAACTAAGACTTAGAATTTTTTCGACCAAATTTTTTCTAATTTCAACTATTTGCAGAGCTCTGAGCTCGGCAAATAGTACAATTAGCCAACTTTTCTCATTTCAACCATTTGCAGAGCAATAAGCTCGGCAAAACAGTTCAAATAGACCAAAATTTCAAAAAAAAATTTTTTTAAGTCTTTTCCAAATCAATTTTATCACTTACCCTTTGTTGGTGTGAAATTTGTGAAAAACTTGTTTTGAAACCCCCATTTGCCGAGATAAATGCTCGGCAAATAGCACTTTTGATCTTCAAGTGTTGAATCGTGGCTGTGTGGTTGTGGTTGTGTTTCTTGAGTCCTTTGTGTGTTTAATCTCTTGGGTGTTGAACTTTTCTGAGTAAGAAAGAAAATTGTTTTTCGAGTTGTTAAAGTGTGAATGTACATTGTTGTTTTGAAAAAAAAAGAAGGAGATAGAAAGGACTGATTAAGAGATACAGAGAGTATGATTTTCGTGTGAGAGAGGAAAAGAATTCATTGAATTATTTTGGTGAGTGAGAAAATAATTGGTCTTTATTTTGTAACAATATTTCTGGATATTGACTTGAGTAAAAGGCAAAATTTTGATACCTTGTTGACTGTGTTGTCAAGCAAAAGTGTGTCTCATGAACTAATTTGGTATCTCAAGCAAGGTGTGAAAGCGTGTTATCTTTTCATTCAAAGAAAAAGGTTGTCAACTTTGTCAGAGAGAAACGAGTTGTAATATTCAAAGAAAACGTGTTGCAGGAATATAGTTGGTCTTATCATATTTTTAGTAATTGAATTTACATTTTATTAATTGAATTACATATGCTACGTGTCTTGTCCTATCAAAGTGTACGCGTAGCGTGTTAGGCTAGGAAAGTCCACCCGTGTACATTTACATTTATCTTGGTTCTCATTTTTTTTTAAAATCAACTTAGCTGTCAAAGTGTGTTGATTCAAAAATTGAGATTCCTTCTCGTGATTTTTTTTATTATTGAGTGTACGTTGGAATTGTTGATTTTTTATTATTATTGTTGTGTCTAAAAAAAGCGCATGTACGCTGTCAACGATTGTGTGGTCAAGTTCAAATTGTTTTTTGAAGTACAAGTTAGTTGACAAAAGCTTATTCACGTGATCTTTTAATTTTTTTTTGTCATAAAATTCTCTTATGTTTGTTTATTACGAGTTTTTTTTTTAATTTGGGCTGTTGGGCTAAGGTTTCTTGTTGGACTTACAATTTTTTTTTAGCTAAGGTGTTTTTGGGCCGAGTTTTAACATAAGTTTTTGTTTGGATCGAAATTCAAGAAGCATTTTGGGTTAATTGTTTTACTTGGGCTAAATTTCATTTTGGTCTAAATTTGTATTGGGCTAAATTTTTTTTAGGATCTTGTCTTGTTCGTTTTTATTAGATTGTCATCAAGTTTTGATTCAAAATGGCTCTTAAAATTACGGACAAGTTTGTTGCGAGAGTGGAAGATTTTTTAATGGGTGAAGAACCAAGTTGGGAAGAAATACGTCGTCATGATAATCACATTTGTTGGTGTACCAAGAATAATAAATGTGCAGTGGTTGTTTTTGACGAAAACAAAGTCGATGTGAATATTTTTAAAACGTTTGTGAGAGAACACCAGAGTTTTCAACTTGAAATTGACCAACTCAAATCTGAGAATAAAGAGCTCAAATCTGCAAATGATCTCATTTTGTCCAACGTGGAAAGTCTTCAAAAAGAAAATGATCATTTGCAATCAAAGATTTTCAAATTAACAAATGAGTTGGACAATTCTTCCAAAGAGTTCAATAAAATTGTTTTAGACAATCAATCTAAAGAACTTGTTTTGCAACAAAAGATTTCTGAGCTTAACCATGAGTTGCGAAATAAGTCCACCATTTTTGAGAGCAAAGTTGAAGAAGAAAGAACAAATTTTTGTGCTCAAATCAAGTGTCTTGAAGACAAGTGTTTGCAACTTCAGTCAAACGAAACATTTTTGACAAAAAGAATCTTCGACCTTGAGACTGAATTGTCAACACGTCCTATGACTGTGAATTCTTCTGTACAAACTGGTTGTGATGATGAATTTCATGAATGTGTTGAGACTACCGAGTCCTCAACTCAGACTGATGTTGAGTGTGTTTGTGACAAGACTGAGATGTCCAAAAGTTTTCCAAAATCTATTTCATCAAAACCTAAAGTTGATGTTCCAAAGAGGGTTTACACGGGTAAATCTTTAAAACCTTTTGAAAGAAAAGTTTCTCAGTTTACTAATTACTCCTTACAAAAGGGTAAGAAGTACGCTAAGAAACCAAATTTTGATGGAACAACTACTTTGGTCTCTTTTCTATCCTTCGAGGATAATTCTAAACATCTTTCTCAAGCAAAATCTCAGTTGACAAAATCAAAATGGAAACCGATTTCAAAAGATAAGTCAACTGAGTCAAAATCATTCAAATATTCATTTTCTGAGCTTTTTGATCTTGCACCAAAACCTGCAAAAGCAGTTGTGCAAAAAGTGAATGATTTTGCTTCGAAAAATCATTTTCCAACTCAATCTCCCAAGATTGACAGTTTTTCAAAGAAATCAAATGATTTTTCACCGTTGCTTCCACGAAAAATCTTTTCAACTAAAACACCGGGTTTTAGTTCTCCGTGGAATGCAACTTCTATTCATCAAATCGATGAGACTTACATTTGGTCTTTCAAGAGTTCAAAAACCATTGGACCCAATCTCAAATGGGTTCCAAAAGTAATTTCCAAGTGATTTGATGAAAAGTGGATTATGCACACTTTAGTGTATAACCCGTTCAAAAACCATTTTTGTAATTTCATCATTTTTAGAAAAATCCAAAAAGATTTTCATTTTCTTATTTTTGAAAAATCCAAAAAGATTTTCTCTTTTCATCAATTTGTTTTATTTACTTTGTTTTTGAGTTTCTCGCAATGTATTAGGATGAGATGCAAGGCATCGAACGCCTTTGTGTACTACCTTCGTTGTCTCATTTTTATTGTTTGTGAGTAACTTTCAAACCCTTTACTCACCCTTTATATGCAAAGACTTTGTTTATATCATGCATATATTTAGGGGGAGTTTGTTTATAAAACCAAAACTTCCAAGTGTTCAAACGCTTTTATCATTTTTAAACACTTTGGATGATTTTCAACCATTTTCGATCATATTCAAAGAAGTTCGGTGTTAGATTTGCACATGAGAGTTTAGGCCACTCATAAAAAACTCCATGATCTTGTCATCGCCGATGAGATCTAACCCCGGAGTTATATTCTCAATTCTAGATTGTGAGGGTTTATGAGCGTGGTGATGATGTTTGTGCAAATAGGACATGAGGGAGTAGTCGAAAAGTGAGAGGTTACGGTGAAAAAGATGATGTGAGAAAGGGCTAAAAGAAATGAATGCCCTCCCCAAAATTCTCAAAAAGCCGGGTCAACACGTTCCTATCGGATTTCATTTGTTGATTTCTCGATATTGAAGAAGACTTCATGGACCCAGTGAAGCAATGCACATCTTTACCTAACCACTCAAGTATTTCTTAACAAATGCTTGTTTTATTCTTACGGAGATTTTCACATTTCTATCGACTCTTCATTTGGAAGACGTTGATATTGAAAAAGGGAGACATTCTGCTCCGGTCCCCGACTTCATTTGATCACTATTGAGTCTAGAGCGTACTTGAAATATTATTTCATTTGACTAGGACACAATGAGTCTTTATATGTCTTTGTGACATCGCATATCTTTGTGATATTGCCGGAACATTCGTAGTGATATCATATTTTTGATATTCCATGATGATCGAATGGAAATCCTACCAATGCTAACATCTTTTCCAACGTTGAACGTAGGTCTCACATTTTCATTTTATGAATTTGTTGAGTTAACGAGAAGTCTATGTGACCTCAGATTTATTTTCCCAAAAGTCTTTGAGGATAGTAAGACATGGTTATCGAACGCATTTGTGACACTGACCATGAATTACATTCTTTAAAGCAATCTATCGGTTGAAAAGCCATAGACCGAACCATTTAGAGATAAGCTTTGTGCATTTCTCGATGATAATGGGAAGTCCTAAAAATAGTAATCGTATTTTTAGGCCACACCATTAATCCTTTCGATTTTTGGTTGTGTCAACGGATCATTTTTATCCGGATTTCATTTTTCTTCACACAAACACAAAGAACACAAACACCATTACAAAATCTTTTTCCAACAACGCAACCTCAAATTCTAGTTCACCAATAGGTTCATTGGGAATTGGGTTGGGTTAATTTGCGTGCTTGTTGTTTGTTGGCATCTACCGTTTATGCTATCAATTATTATTGTATGATGAACACGTTCCACATATTCATCATAAGGGGGAGAAATGATTAAATGATTGATAGATAGAATTCAAGGTTTTAGGTAGAATTTGATTGATAGATATTGATTGAGGATAATTCATAGTGTTTGGTTGTTCAAAGGATCGTTAGTTTAGGTGAAGAGAGTGAATAATTATTTTGATATGTTGAAAGTTGTAAGGTTGTTTTGAGAAAGTTAAAGGATTGATTCGAGATCGAGTATATTCAAGATGATGTACATGGTCGATATTTGAAAGATTTATTGAATAATTGACCATTTGGTTGATGATTAGAAAAGTTTGAGATTGAATGAAGATTGTTCTTTTGATAGATACTTGGATTGTTAAGATCCAAAGATTGTTCATTTGAGGGGGAGCAAGAGTAAACTCATGAGTCGTTAAATATGCTCCGAAATGATTGTTTGTTCGAGGGGGAGCAAGAGATTAAAGATTTGTTATTGAATAATTTGCTCCGAGATAGTTGTTTGATTGAGGGGGAGCAAATGTTAATTGATCAAAGAATCAAGTGCTCCAAGATGTTTGTTGATTCAGAGACAAGTTAGACTAAGAATTGAAGTTTTAAAGAGAATTTAAAGAAAACCAAGCTTCCGAAATGCCAAGAGATTTCAAAGTTAAAACCAAGCTTCCGCAAAGCCAAAAGAATTCAAAGTTAAATCAAGCTTCCGCATTGCCAAGAGAATTCAAAGATAACCAAGATTTCGCATCCAAAAAAATTCAAAAGAATTCAAAGTTAAATCAAGCTTCCGCATTGCCAAGAGAATTCAAAGATAACCAAGATTTCGCATCCAAAAAAATTCAAAGAATTCAAAGTTAAATCAAGCTTCCGCATTGCCAAGAGAATTTAAAGATAACCAAGCTTCCGCACTCCAAAAGAATTCAAAGAATTCAAAGTCAAAACCAAGCTTCCGCAAAGCCAAAAGAATTCAAAGAATTCAAAGTCAAAACCAAGCTTCCGCAAAGCCAAAAGAATTCAAAGTCAAATCAAGCTTCCGCAATGCCAAAAGAATTCAAGATCAAAACCAAGCTTCCGCAAAGCCAAGAGAATTTAAAGTCAAAACCAAGCTTCCGCAAAGCCAAAAGAATTCAAAGTCAAAACCAAGCTTCCGCAAAGCCAAAAGAATTCAAAGTTAAATCAAGCTTCCGCAATACCAAAAGAATTCAAGGAATCAAAGAATCAAAGTTTAAAGAAAACCAAGCTTCCGCATCCAAAAGAATTCAAAGAATTCAAAGTCAAAACCAAGCTTCCGCAAAGCCAAAAGAATTCAAAGTTAAATCAAGCTTCCGCAATACCAAAAGAATTCAAAGATAACCAAGCTTCCGCAAAGCCAAAAGAATTCAAAGTCAAAACCAAGCTTCCGCAAAGCCAAAAGAATTCAAAGTCAAAACCAAGCTTCCGCAAAGCCAAAAGAATTCAAAGTTAAATCAAGCTTCCGCAATACCAAGAGAATTCAAAGAATTAACCAAGCTTCCGCAAAGCCAAAAGAATTCAAAGTCAAAACCAAGCTTCCGCAAAGCCAAAAGAATTCAAAGTCAAACCAAGCTTCCGCATCCAAGAGAATTTAAAGAAAACCAAGCTTCCGCATCCAAAAGAATTCAAAGAATTCAAAGTCAAAACCAAGCTTCCGCAAAGCCAAAAGAATTCAAAGTTAAATCAAGCTTCCGCAATACCAAAAGAATTCAAAGATAACCAAGCTTCCGCAAAGCCAAAAGAATTCAAAGTCAAAACCAAGCTTCCGCAAAGCCAAAAGAATTCAAAGTCAAAACCAAGCTTCCGCAAAGCCAAGAGAATTTAAAGTCAAAACCAAGCTTCCGCAAAGCCAAAAGAATTCAAAGTCAAAACCAAGCTTCCGCAAAGCCAAAAGAATTCAAAGTTAAATCAAGCTTCCGCATTGCCAAGAGAATTCAAAGATAACCAAGCTTCCGCAAAGCCAAAAGAATTCAAAGTAAACCAAGCTTCCGCAATGCCAAGAGAATTTAAAGAAAACCAAGCTTCCGCATCCAAAAGAATTCAAAGTCAAAACCAAGCTTCCGCAAAGCCAAAAGAATTCAAAGTCAAAACCAAGCTTCCGCAAAGCCAAAAGAATTCAAAGTCAAAACCAAGCTTCCGCAAAGCCAAAAGAATTCAAAGTCAAACAAGCTTCCGCAAACCAAAAGAATTCAAGAATTCAAAGAATTCAAAGTCAAAACCAAGCTTCCGCAAAGCCAAAAGAATTCAAAGTCAAAACCAAGCTTCCGCAAAGCCAAAAGAATTCAAAGAATCAAAGAATTCAAAGTCAAAACCAAGCTTCCGCAAAGCCAAAAGAATTCAAAGTCAAAACCAAGCTTCCGCAAAGCCAAAAGAATTCAAAGTCAAAACCAAGCTTCCGCAAAGCCAAATGAATTCAAAGAATGCAAGGACAATCAATCATGGCAGCCTCTTGACCGGTTGCCATCTCACCCTTCTGAATGGGAAGTTATAAGGGCAGGTCTAGATGCTGCCAAGGGGGAAAGAAGTGTAGTCCTTGCACCAATTGCACCTGGAAGTGCTCCATCTGGAAGTCAATCTGGTGGAGAAATGGTTGTGGCTGCCAGTACTGAAGCTGGTGAGCAAAGGATTGAAGGTGATGAAGGTGTGATTGATAGGGGGAATATGGATAAGGGTAAAGGGTTAGCATCTGATGAATCTGCCCAGCCGGCCACTGATGTACCTTTGTTGGAAACTGGCAATCTTGACTTACTTCCTCCAGTTTCAGAAAGTGACAGCAAAAGATTGGCAAGACTTGGAGATCAAATAAAAGAAAGAAAGAAAATGAAACAGATAAACCAAGCTCAAGCCAGAGAACATCTTGCCAAGATTAAAATGCTTGACATTAGTGATGCTCTTCTTTTGGGAATCACTAAGGAGGAATATGCTAAGGTGAAAAATGATGCAAGGATAGTGGGCATGTTACAAGAAATGCTTGACATTGAACTGGACAGGCACTATCCTGATGATGAAGCTGAGCATGATGCCAGAAACTTAAACATATCAGTGGAGAAGGCAAAAGAGAATAGGGCCAGTGGGATCATTAAGAGAATTGAAAATGTGAAGAAGGTTGTGAAAAGGGTCTTGAATCCACCAAGAAGGAACCCTCAACCAAGAAAACCACTGCATAGAGATGCTGATCTTAGTACCTTCCTTGAACCAACTGGTGAAATCTCAAATGATGACATCAAGGTTGCTGTGCAGGCTGCTGGAGCTGGGACTATTAAAATTTCAAATGAAACTGAAGCCAGAAACTATTATTCCCAGATCATGGCAACCAGAAAGCACAGTGGGGCAATTAATGGTGTGTTTGTAACTATTAAGCCAGGCACCAAGTACTTTCATGTTGAAGTCAGTTATACTAGAGGGCCACTGGTTAAAACTGACAATCCTGGTGTGATGCAATATGGGTTCTCGGAATGGGTAGAAATGGTAAACTTTTTGGAAGCTAAGGCACAAAAGAATAGGTTTGAGAAAGCTTGGGTTAACTTCTTGAATGGCAAGATTCAACACAAAGAGAATCTGGAGCTGAAGTTGAACATTGATCCTGAAGATTCTCGTCCTATCTCTTCAGTGTCAAAGAGAAGGAGAACTGGCGAAGGGCCATCTGATTAAGTTCTCTCTTCACTTTATCTGCTTGTATTTTTGCTTACATTTGTAACTTATGTAAATTTCATTTCCTTGTATAAATGAAGTTACCAGTTTGTAACCACAAGATAGATAATAGATTAAGTCTAACAAACTCAAAAGAAAAACCCAAGGCATTTACTGATCTATAAAAATGCCTTGGAAAACTTAGATAGATTTAATCGAACAAGTCCTTCCAGTTCATACTTGTATAGATACAAGAACTGAAAAAGACTTGACAATATTTCAGGACAAATAGGGGGAATTTGTTAGGACCAGTTTCAGTGAAACTGGCCAGTCTCCAGTTGCACCTGGAGACTAAGAAGATTTGTCCGAAATATATTGAAGTCCAGTTGCAAGTACAGTTAACGCAACTGAAGACTTCCTCCAGTTGAGAACTGACCAGTTGAAGAATCATTCCAGTTGAAGTCAAAGACAACAAGTGGAAGATAGAGAATGACAATGGCAGCGAAGCCCAGTTGACATTCTAGTCAGTTACAAACTGGAGACCATCAATGGAAAGCTCTTACAAAGCTTTACACTGATTACTAGGAAAAGACTTTTATGCTTTATGTGCTATTACACGGATAAAAGGATTTATCTATGTATAAAGTACAAAAGGTACATAAAGCAGGTTGAGTAAAGTTACTTTATTCAGTAACTTTACACTGCATTTTTAAGGAATTAAATGCTATTCCTTAAATGCTCTCAACCATATTTGTACGGCCAAAGTTGACATCCCAATGTCAACTTTGCCTATAAATAGAAGTCATTGCACAACAAGAATAACACACTTTGCAAACCTGCAATATTCTTGGTGAACTTGTGCAATATTCTCTCAATCGTAAAAAGGAACATTTCACAACTTTAAGTGTTTCGATTGTTAAGAGAATTTCCAAGTGTAGATCAATTGTATTTCATAGGTTGTTAGGATATTTACATACTTGTATTATCTTGGTTCCGCAACAACCTTGTAATTTATTTAAAGTTAATAAATAAATTACACTTGAAAAATACATATTGTCTCATCAATTTACTTTACAAATATTTTATATTATTGCATTGTTCTTTACTTATTGTCACTTAAATAAGTAATCTATCTAGAACTTGGTATATACTCACTGCAACTGGTCGTCTCCAGTTCAGCGCTTATATTGCAAAGTAACTCCACCATCGACATTGAGGTGTCTTCAGGTAGTACCATCTATTGAGTTGGGACTTACAAGCACTTATTGTTTCTTGCATTTACTTTCAGTACCTTTTCCTTATTGTTTATCCATATCTGGATCGTATTCTGAACTGGTCTACTTCCAGTTAGAATTACTTGCCAGTCGGGTTTTAATCATCTATATTTGGGACTCACAATTGGTATCAGAGCCAGGTTGAATTATATTAATTCCTTAACCTTTGATCTGCAAAGATGGTTGACCAAGTATTCAATGAAGGCCCTGACCCTAATGCTACTACTCCACCCCTATCATCAACAACAATATACCATCGCATAATGTACACGTACACTTTCCAAATAATCCTGTTCCCAAGTTTGATGGGAACAGTGAAAATTTTCAAACATGGAAAGCATGCATGCTCAAATATATTGCTGGTGTTGAAAGACATTTGACCGATATTCTTAAAGAAGGACCCTTTGTCCCCATGAATGCCTCCTCTGTTGTCAGAAATGCCGATGGGACTCCTAGGTTATCACCTAAGGAGAAGGATCATTGGTCTGAGGAAGATCATAGGCTGGTAGACCTTGATACCAAGCTACAAAATATGATCTTGTATGATGTTCCTGAAACTCTTATGCCCACCCTTGTTTTACTTGAAAATTCAAAATTAATGTGGGAGGAACTTATGACACAGTTTGAAGGCACCTCTGAGACCATAGTCACAAGAAAAGTTGCTTTAAATAAAAGATATGAGTCTTTTTTGCTATCCTTGGTGAAACTTTAACTCAAACATACATCAGATTTACTAATCTGGTAAATCAATTGAAAGCCCTGGGTGTAACTAAAGACAAATAAATTTTGTTAGAAAAGTTTTGTGACATCTTACCTTCTAAATGGGAAAACTTGATCTTGGTTTTAAGACAAGGAAAAACCTTGCACAGTCACACTCTTGCTTCCTTATATGGAGCCTTCAGATACACTGAAGAAAACAAAGCTGAGAGAGCTGTGGCTGAGCAAGATGCCAAAAATCATGCTTCTACCAGTTCAGTCATGGTTTAGTACTCTGAGCCACATGGGACTGCTCTACTATCTTCTGAGAGTGATCATTCTGACTCGATGAAGAAGATGGTCTCTGAAATGTTAAAAACTGGTATTTCTGGTAATGTAACTCATGATTGTGATGAGGATGACAATGATGATCTGGTTGCCATGCTGGCTAAAACGTTTAATCGTTTTAAGGCCAAATCAAATCGATCTGGCAAACCATTTGCTTCCAGCGCTTCTATTGACAAATCTAATCTTGAATGCTTTAAGTGTGGCAAGAAAGGACATTTCATGAAGGAATGCAGATCTAGTTAGCCTTCATCATCACAATCTGCCCCTAATCATTCTATTTTTCAGAAATCTGATGATAGCTATAAGGCTAAGTATAAGAAGCTGAAAGCCCAAATAGCTCTCATGGCTCAAAACAACTCAAGCAATAATAGTTGTATGATTGCCAAGATTGAAAAATGGGAGGAATCTGATGAATCATCTGATGATGATGAAGAAGTAAGGGATATGTGTTTCATGGCACGTGAAGATCAAGGTCATCTGGTCAAATCTGATGTTGAATCTGGTCGTTGGGTGGATATAGTCATGAAAAAGGTTAGTGACTTTGGCTTTGAAAGTGATGAGGAACAAAAACTGGACCTTTTGGTTCTTTTAGAGGCTGACATCTCATTTGTCGAAACTGTGCGTTCAGAAAGCTTAAAAATGTTTGAAAATAATACTTCTGAACTGAACGCCAGTCAGGCCAGACTAAAAGAACTGAAAGATGTTCATTTGGCTTTAAAAGTTATCAGTCTATGGTTGCCACTTTAGAGTTGGAAAAAGAAGAATTGAAAACTATCCTTGAAAAAGAACAAAAAATAATTAAATCTTGGATGAAATCACCAACCAGATGCTGCAATTAAAAATACTTTTGCAACTCAAAGAACAGCATATGAATCTGGTGATCTTCATTTGGCATCTATAATCACTGATTTAGATGCACTTCCAAAGGAAATAAAACCTGAAATCATTTTTCCTAAAGTTGGCAAGCAGAAAACTGTAACTAATAAGGCCCAGGAACAATCTGAGGGTAAATCTGAAACAGCTCAGACAACTGTTTCAGAAAGGAAGGCTAAAACCAAAAAGCCATCCCCTCAGACTTCATCTAAGGTTCCAAAAGGCCTAAAGAAGAAGAAAAATATCTCCCCCACTGAGCCCTCTACCTCAGATTCAGGTAAGGCTCAGGTGTCTAATGAAGAATCAATTTTGTTGAGGTTAGAGAGTCAATTTCAGTTATTGGCTAGACAAGTGCAGAGTTGTAATGCATGTTTAAAAAATGTTGAAACCACTACTCTTCAACCTAAACAAAATGCAAAACCTTTTTCCAAACAAATCAAGCAAAAATCTGAGAAGAAAAGGGTTGAGCCCCCCATCAAATCAACTGTTTTTGTGTCATCTGAAATTATGACTGAGATCCCCTTTGATCCTTCTGTTCCTTATGAACCAAAGAAATCTGAGACTGCTAAGGGAGAGTCTAGCGAACCCATCACCAGATGGGTTCCCAAAAAGAACTAATCTTTGTGTTTGTGCAGGGAGACCGAAAGAAGAATATATGGTATCTTGACAGCGCTACTGGCAGAACCATGACTGGTTATCAGACCCTGCTAGAGGAATACAGGGTGCAAGAGGGGCCCTCAATAACATTTGGAAATGATGAAAATGGAAAAACTGAGGGATATGGTGTTGTGAATAATGGACAAGTCAAATTCACACGTGTTGCATATGTGAACGGTTTGAAATATAACCTGATCAGTGTCAGTCAACTATGTGATAATGGCTTCAAGGTATTATTTGATATTTCACAAGGCACCGTATTCAACAGGGATGGAAAGGTAGTTTTGATTGCACCAAGAAAAGGAAACATTTATATCATTGATATGAATAGTTCACCCACTGAACAATGTTTCTACACAAAGGCAGATGAAGACACAAATTGGTTGTGGCACAAGAGATTATCCCATCTGAACTTCAAAAATATTAATAAGTTGTCAAGAAAACAACTTGTTGATGGGATACCCTCTATGTCTTTCAACAAAGACAAGCCATGTCCAGGTTGTGAAATGGGTAAGCAGAAAAGAGCTTCATTCAAGAAAAAACAAAGTTTTAGTGTAACTGAACCTCTTCACATGCTTCACATGGACCTCTTTGGAACAGTGAATGTTCAGACAAGAGCAGGAAAGAAGTATACCCTTGTTGTTGTTGATGAATATTCAAGATATTGCTGGGTAATTTTCCTCAGATGCAAGAGTGAAGCTGCTGCTGAAATCATTGCTCTCATCAAACAAATTGAACTCAAGCATAAGCGAAAAGTTTGTCAGCTCAGAAGTGGCAATGGCACTGAATTCAGAAATGCCACTCTGGAGTCCTTCTGCACTGAAACTGGCATATCTCAGAACTTCTCCTCAGCCCACACACCAGAGCAGAATGGTGTTTTAGAAAGAAAGAATCGTACGCTGATTGAAGCTGCTAGAAGTATGCTGAATAAATCTGGTCTTCCCAAGAATTTCTGGGCTGAAGCTGTTGCAACTGCTTGCTACACTCAGAACAGATCTGTCTATGTAAAAAGACACAAGAAGACAGCCTATGAAGTACTCAGAAATAGAAAGCCTAATATTGGATATTTCCATGTATTTGGATGTCCAGTATACATTCTGAATGATTCCAGTCAGCTTGGAAAATTTGATGCAAAAGCTGATGAAGGGTACTTCCTAGGATATTCATCAATTCGCAAGGCCTTTAGAGTCTTTAACAAGAGACTTGAAAAGGTTGATGAGTCAATTCATGTTACCTTTGATGAATCTAATTCTGCAATCTTTAAGAATTCCATTCCTGTACCACCCTCAAAAAGTCCAATAAGTTTTGGTGATTCTGATCCTATTGCTGAATCTGATCAGTCACCTAAACCTGTTTCTGAACATTTCAGTTCAGAAACAAAAATAATCAAATCTAGCAACATTCCATTTTATCCTCCAGTCAGTTTTAAACTACCTTCTGAACTGACTATTGGATCAGATGTACATGCTGCTTCACCTCAGATATCAGTTTCCACTGAATTACCCCAATCTGAACAATTTCATGATGCAAATCATGATCTGCAGGAGGAAGATGATGAGACTGAGGTAGTCTTTTCTGAAGCACCTCCTGAAGTATCTCAGAGGAGTTCTTGCACTGATATCATAGTTCATCCTGGTCAATACACTAAGTGGACTAAAGCACATCCTATCGAGCAAATCATTGGGGATTCCACTAGTGGGGTTCAGACCAGAAGAGCCACAAGCGATCTGTTAGGACCAGTTCACCTGGAACTGACCAGTCACCAGTTTACACTTGCCAGTCACCAGTTGCATCTGGAGACCAGTGAAACTGGTGACCAAGAAGATTTGTCCAGAAATATATTGAAGTCCAGTTGCACCGTACAGTCAACGCAACTGAAGACTTCCTCCAGTTGAGAACTGACCAAGTTGAAGAAGCATTCCAGTTGAAGTCGAAGACAACAAATGGAAGATAGAGAATGGCAATGGCAGCGAAGCCCAGTTGGCATTCTAGTCAGTTACAAACTGGAGACCATCAGTGGAAAGCCCTTACAAAGCTTTACACTGATTACGAGGAATTGACTTGTATGCTTTATGTTCCTTTACCCGGATAATAAG
>CM067173.1:105120677-105218406 GCA_034093135.1 Erigeron breviscapus | reverse complement strand
ACGTCCGTAGCATGTCTTCTAATGTTTGAATGGTTCGCTCACTTTGCCCATCCGTTTGAGGATGATATGCGGTACTCAAATGTAATTTAGTACCCATATCTTTATGGAATCTTTTCCAGAAATGTGAAGTAAACCATGTATCCCTATCGGAAACAATAGAGACCGGAATACCATGCCGAGCTACAACTTCTTTCAAATAAAATGCACTAACTAATTAATATGCTAACATCTTGTAATTTACCTTGACTTTTGTATATTATTGATCAGTAAAAAGGGCGGTTAAGGCGAGGGGCCGAACCTAGACAACTAAATTGTGCGGGTTGATTAGTGTGTCCTGGGTATTTCAACAAAGGTCTTGGCTTCAAAACACCTCTGCAGAAGACCTTATATGTATCCTATATGATGTGATTGATTACTTTGAAGATGTTCGAGAACAAAAAGGTCGGATTTTTGACCTTTTTTGTTCAGGGGTGTCAAGATCGACTTCTTTAGTTTTCGCTTACTCAATGTGGAATCAACTGTTTAGCTTTGAAGAGGCACTGCAACAAAGGAAATCAGCACGAGTGACTGACCCAAACATGGGTTTTGCTTTTCAGTTCTTGAGCTGCCAAAATCGAGTGTATAATGTGCTAGTGAGCCCGGATTCTGCTCTTATAATGTTTAGAATTGCCTCACACTCTTCATCCCGTGACTATATTGTTGACACGTCCTGATTCAGATTCCCTTGATTCATAAGAAGTATTTTTTTGCTAAGGTGGCTCATGTCTCAGGAGGGAAAAAGAATCCATGCTTCAGGTATATGTGGTACTTCTGTGTAGAACTTTAAGCCTGTGTATATATTATTATATTGTAATAATCAATTTTGTATTCATTATTCGTGAAAGGCTACTGAAAGCGGGTGCATAACTACAAGTGTTAGAGATTCCGAAGGAGGTGTAGAATGCACCTTCAGGAGGATTGGCATTGAGATTGAGATTCAAATCATGCTTTGCACTGCAACATGAGACATATTATCTATTTTAATTTTAATGTTTGAATGTATTGATGCAGATTTGTTGCCAAAGTAGGAAGAATGGAAGTTGCTAAAAAGGCTAGAGTGAACTAATTGGCCAACATTCTCTCATATATATCTTGTTTCGGTACTAGTATGCTAATAAATGATAAGCTTAAATTATAACATCTAATTATCTAGTCTAAATGACAAAATATATTTTATCGATTATTTAAAAGTTGTGCTCAATGTAAAATCTTAATCAATAAAAGTGATGACAAAAGATGTATATTTAACTGAAATAGATACAAGTATTTTTGTCATTATAAATAAAGAAAACCCGAACTAAAGATAAAATATACTCGTATAATTTTATCGAATACAGAAGAAATACATTTAACTGAAAAAAGATATAAATAAATATAATTGTATTTTATTAATAAAAAACATAAAAAATTCAATAACTACGTTACCATGTTTAACATCAATACGCTAACCTAGTTGTCGCCGCAACCATCACCACTAGCAGTCGCCACCACCATCACCCGTTACCGTTATCACTATGTCGCGGACATTCGTTTAGTATATATATAATAGTAACAATGAAAATAATGATGATAATTTTACTATAAATTGAAAAACTCAAACATAACAAAATTTAAAAAAAAATTAAATAAATAAAAAGTTTACAGCATAATACCAATAAAACCCCATCTATTATGTTCTATATTATTACAAATGGAAGTGAATAGTGCCACTTCCTAGTGAAAGTGGCCACGTGGCATACGATTTTTTTTAATGATTTCATTTTGATTTTCGTCGTTATTGCATTGCTTTTAAATGTCAAATATCAGATGATTTCTGTCGTTATTACATTACTATTAAATGTCTACATATTTGATATGTCAAACTTTTTAGTAAACATATATTTTCTAGAGTGGTCATGGAAATTTTAGCAATCATATCTATGATAGAGCGGTTTTGTGTTGTCCTTTACTCTTTTTTTATGATTGTTTATTTTTTTTCTTTTTTCTCGGTTTTAAAACCACATCAACAATAAATGCAATCACGATAACCGAGTCCCTGCAACACGTGATTTTGCAAACTTTTGTTCTGAAGATAGAGGCGAAGGATTCGATCCATACTCATCGCAAGGTCGAAGGTCATTTTCTACCAGATGTAGAACCAGAGAAGCCTTTCCACCTTATCTATGTTATGTTGGCTACATTGCAATCTCCCCATATACTTTCGTTAACGTTATTGGGACTCATAAACCTTTGAAAATGGTATGAGAGTTACTTACTGATATCGCAAACTTTTAGAAAATCTTCACGTGAAATTTTTAGATTTATAAATAGCATAATGGAACCATGTCGACAACAAACGCAAACACGATATTTGAAGCCCCGTAAAACGGGCATTAAACCTCCTAGTTATAATAATAAAAAGGAATTAAAAAAAAATGAAATGCATAGGTGAAAATAAATTAACCACCACATTATGAAATAATGAATAATATTCATTTGTTTTTTATATATATAACATTTTATATATATATATAACATTTAAGGTTTGACTTATGAATAGTAAGCCAAACCTTAAATAGTAACCGGTTCGGCTCGGCTCAGCGGCTCGAGCCATGAACAGTACCGGCTTATTTTGTCTTTTTCTTTTTTTTCTTTTTTTTTTCCTCTTTTTTTTTGCTCTTTTTTTTTTGCTCTAATTTTTTTTCCTCCTTTTCTACAAAAAATATTTTTTTTAAAAAAAATTATACTTTTTGCCTCGGTGATTAGACAGCTAACTAAAAGTCTAAAACTTTTGCCGCCAGAGTTTAATCTTAGCTACTTTTTTTCCGCATAACTTCGAGTTTTTTAACTTTATCCACCAAAGTTTCTTAACTTTTTGCACGAAAATTTGGTTTTCAGCTTAATGTTTTTTAACTTTTATCACGAGAGTTTTGTTTTTCTCCCGGGGCAACGTCCGGGTAGAAATGGTTCTTTTTTTTTCTCTAATTTTTTCCCTTTTCTACAAAAACTATTTAAAAAAATAAAAAAATTATACTTTTTGCCTCCGTAATTAGACAGCTAACTAAAAGTCTAAAACTTTTGCCGCCAGAGTTTCATCTTAGCTACTTTTTTTCCGCATAACTTCGAGTTTTTTAACTTTATCCACCAAAGTTTCTTAACTTTTTGCACGAAAATTTGGTTTTCAGCTTAATGTTTTTTAACTTTTATCACGAGAGTTTTGTTTTTCTCCCGGGGCAACGCCCGGGTAGAAATGCTTGTTACCACAATATAATTTGAAGGCCAGAAGTGTAAATGAAAACTCCGTCTGATTTCAATAACATTTGGGCAAAACTTTTGTTGCAGCCAAAACTAAAAAACTCACTCACTCTGCTGATGGCCATGGAAGTTAAAGAAGAAAACCAACCTCCAAAAACGATCAAAACCCAGGAAACATCTTACCCAAAAGAAGAAGATAGAATAAGCTTATTACCGGATGGTTTGATTATAAATGAAATCCTATCTCGTTTAGAATCCACAAAAGAAGCCATCAAAACAGGTACCCTCTCCAAACGTTGGCAACATCTTTGGCCTTTTGTTCCTTGTCTTGTTTTTTTTACTGATGATTATTTTAAAAAATCAGTAAAAAATTCCTCTCCTTCAGATATATTTCTTACTTTAAACCGTTACCCGATTTCTATATGTGTGTTGATAAAACCCTAACTCAATGCCAATTAAACAAGCTCACTAAATTCACCCTGCATACCAATTACATTTTCGTGTTTGAATCCCAAATCAATACATGGATTCGTTTCGCTACAAATCGTAAAGTCCAACAACTTCACTTGGAATTTACATGTTTAAACAAAAAAGATCAGTTTGTATTGAAAGACGACTCGTTTTTCATCAACTCCCATTTCACCCATTTTTATTTAAAAGATTGCGTATTTAATCCTAACGTGCCGATTTGTTGGAACAACCTTACCCATTTAACTATTTCACATGGGAAATTAGACCATGATTTGATTGCAAATATACTATCAGGGAGTCGTGTATTGGACACTTTGAGGTTGGAATATTGTTATGGTTTTACGTTGCTCGATATTACATCCAAGAGTGTTAAGAACTTGGTGTTCGATGGATACGATGAAGTTAAATCATTTGACCGTGTTATTGAAATCAATGCTCCTTATATTTCATCACTAAGCATCATTGGTTGTTTGTTGTTATCAAAGATTTTGCTGCGAAATGTGTCTTCTTTAGTCAAAGTTGAGTTAGATTTTACCAAGTTCGGGCATGAAAGGAAGACACGTAAAGAAGAGAATGAAGAAATGCTTAAAAGGTTTATACTAAGCCTTCACCATGTTAAAGAGCTAATATTTGGAAGTGATTGTTATAAGGTAAATCCTTGTTATCTTTCTGCAATATTATGTGTATTTGTGAAAATTATTGATCAGTAGTTATTATAGCACTTAACCTGTATACTTGATTAAAGTTTAGTAATATATTGCAACTTTGAAGGAATTATAGAATAAGATAATTAACGACTTTGAGGTTCGTATCATTACTAGCAAGGCGAAAATTAGGAAATTGTTCAGCTAGCAAGTCGTAGGTCTCCCATGTAGCTTCTTCTACAGGTCGTCGATACCGTGATACTAGCAACTTCAGTATTGGTTGACTCGCTTCAAGAACCCAATGATGATCTAGAACAGAAGCTCAGGCTGGACATCGATTTCCCAGTCCTATGTTATTGGTAATGGATGGAATCAGGGGATAATGTTTGTTTTTTTTGCTGCTGACAAACCAAGCATTGCTGCAAAAATACCCTGATTTTCTGCTTCCTTTTAGGCCAATAAAATTGAGTAGACAAGCGTTTAAAAGTCTTTAAATATCCTCCATGTCCTCCCGATGGAGAATAGTGTAATTCCTGGAGCAATTTAAATTTAAGATTGGGTATATCAGGAATATCCATTCTCCCCTTACAAAATAAAAGTTGGTCATGCATGGAAAAACCTGGGACTGATGATGGATCAGAGTTGAGCTGCTGTAGAATATTTGCCGTATAAGAATCTTGTTGAAGCCCCACTCTGATACCAGTGATTTCAACACAGTAAGGAACCGACAGAGTCAATAGTTCACTTGAATGTGGTTTCCTAGAGAGTGCATGTGCCCCTTATTTTCTTTCCCAGCTTTATGGCTTATAGAAGAATCATAGGGCATGAGTTTGTGTAATAACCGTTGTCGTTCTGTTGTAGTAATTCGCTGCTCCAATAAGAATTTCAAGGTGTAGTGATCGGTATGAATGAGGAAGTGGCGCCTCAGTAAATATTGATTCCAGTTATGAACTGCCGATCATAAGCCATTTTAATCCGATTAGATGGAGAAAACCCTTTATTGAAATAGGCTATGGGGTGATCCTCTTGAGACAAAATAGCTCCAACTCCAGCTGATGATGCGTCACACTCGACAACAAATGTTTTTGAAAAATCTGGTAACCTCAGGGCCAGAAAGTAGTGCCCTTTACATTGTAGTGAATGTGGGCAATGTCTCATCAGACCAAACAAACCCGTCTTTCTTAGTAAGTGTTGTTAGGGCCTAGGGAACGTGCAATCAGCCCATAATTTGGCACAAAATGCCGGTAGTAACTGTGAGAACTAATAATCCCCTACCTTCTTTGACATTAAAAGGAATAGGCCATGATTGTACAGCAGAAACTTTCTCGTCTTCAACCTGTACAGCAGAAATTGTGTTTAGTTTTTCCAGCCACTGAATTCCCAATACCAAATCTGCACCACCGACTGAAAAAGATTACAAGTCCTGAACAATTTGGAGTGTGAGGTCCTTGCAAATGTTGTACACCCGGTAATATCCCCATTCCCTATTTGAACACCAAAAGGTACAACTGCTTGGGTATTAAGTTTCAATGCATATGCCAATACATTTGAGATGAAATTATGTGTGGATCCCCAATCAACTAAAATTAATACCTCGGTAGGTTGAAGCGTACCTTGAACTTTCATGGTTCTGGGGCTGAGGTTTACCAAAAAATAGCATGTAAACTGATCTCGGCAACATTGCTACATCTCCCTCTGTATGACTGGCTTCATTGAGTGGCTTCTCATCGAAGTCTTCGTCAAGGGCGGATCTTCTTGAGGGCCCGAGGGGGCCTGGGCCCCCTCCGTTTTTTCGATCATTAGTATAGTTTTATCCGTAATTTTTTAAAAAATTATTTTTCTTAGTGTTATTTTTGTGTTCTCGTGACTTTCGATCCCCTCTAATTATTTTTCTTAATGTTATATCTTGGTTATGTGACTTTCGGCCCCTTCTACTAAATGGCTCAAGATCCGCCACTGGTCTTCGTCTACTTCCAACACCTTGAGAGTGCCTGTTTTACACCGATGACCCGGTCCGTATTTGTCCCCACACCGGTAACACTCACCGCTGAGATAGCGGGACTGTATTTCTGCATCAGAAATTCGTAGGAGTGAATTGAAGTTGGTGGATGGGGCTGGTGTATAAGTTGAAGATTTGGGGTCGGGTTGCATTGATTTTGAAGGTGCTGTCCAGGTTGGCCCTCCCCTGGAACGCATGTGGATATATTGAATTCTTACATCAGCTTTCATTTCTTCTTTGAGGCCATTGCGGAAGACCCCTAGGAGACGATGTTCAGGCCAATTAGAAACCCAGGAAGAACGTTTAGTGAAGTCTTGTCAGTACTCTTGTACCGTTCCTTTTTGTTTTATGCTGCACAAATGTTAATCTGAGTTTTGGAACTCAGTAGGCCCAAAGTTTTTCTGCAGGGCACGAACTAGTTCATCCCAATACGCTATAGGTTGTATACTGTATATTTTTGTGGAGACCCTTTTTGTTGCTTTCATGTAATTTTATTCTTGTTATTATTACGGGAATTATAAACAAATGTATATAGTTCTTGATTTAATATATTATGTTCTTGTAGTTGTGTCCAAACAAGTGTTGTATATGTGTACGTTGACCCCCCCCCCCCCCCCCCCCCCCAACAAAATATGTGATTTATAGATTATGTTCTTGTTTCCCTCTTTTGTTCTTTGGCGTCTATTTTGTTCAAAGATTTATAACTATAATCAATGTTAAATTAGTTGCATTATTAGAAATAAAAGAAGTTTGTGTCAACCTAACCTGTTTTGAAAATTGACCTGGTTCAACCGGCACTCATTCTAGCATGTTACCTAACCCTGCCATCTTGCCATTTCTTTTTAATTCGTATAGCATCATGTAGTTCTTATTTCCGTTCTTTAATATTCTAATTGATATTTTTCATTGGCAGGCTTACTCTGGTTTGGAAGCTAAAGGTTTCATTTTTCCACCTATGGAACATGAAGTTAACTATCCTCTTTATGATACTGATTCGACGGAGCTAAGTGATTGCTCTGATAATGACTCATCTGTTGGTGACTCATCCCGGTCGATTCACAGTCCAGTGCCCCTACGTCGGGACAGGTGCAGGCGACTCAGAGGGTTTGTAAAATACTGCTGTTTGGTGTTTGCTATACTCCTGATATCCTATGGGTTGTACAATATTCTGATATCCTATGGTTTATTGATACGGATCAGGAGGTGGCAGAAGGTTGGGCTGGGCTGGGCTCTTATTAATAAATTACGGTTTATTATTATTAGATAATTATGTGTTCTCCAAGTTAGGGTTAGGGTTAGGGTTATGTCCTATTTAAATAAGGCTTGTAGCCACCGTGTTTTAGGTCATTGGAGATTATTATTAATTGTTCTTAGGAACTCAGGGCCGCTGGGGCATTAATCCAGATTATCTTGTCTTGTTCTTTCTTTATTTTCTGTTTTATTCGTATCAGTTCTACTGGTATTATCATTCCGTTGCTATTTCCGGGTCTGGTATACATCATTTATAAAACACCGCTGTTGGTGTTTGCTATACTCCTAATTATCTTCAATATTTAGGTTATCGTATGATTATATTGTATATTATATATACATATAGGGAAAATGTGGTTAAGGGTAGATAAGAAAACTGCTTTACTTAACAACAAACTTCAAAGTACTAGACTCTATTAGGTTGTCCATCACATAATATACTTTTGGCATGAGCATATACTTTTCTGTTGTATCAGTGTGTTGTACCACATATTTGCTTCCCTATCCCTCTCTGAGCAACATGTATATAAAAGAGATGCCTTCAGAAATTAATACTCGTGAGATGTGAAAGTTTGAAAGAGATTCATGAATCACTTGGAAATCATGCAAGTCTTGTTTATGTAGAGCCGTAGAGGTATGCTCTCGTAAGCTTACATGGTTTATTTAGACATCAACTTTCAGGTCTTATCAGGTCTACAGAATCTTAAATTACGTGGTTTAGAGCGTTTTGAGAAGTTGCCAAAAGATCTATTCAATGAAAATCTAGACGGGCTTGGTTTGAGAAAGTTGTATCTGACATGTTGTAACTTGAAAGATGGAGAAATACCCACTAAGATTGGTGAGTTATCCAACTTACAAGGGCTTATTCTAGATGGGATTTCACACGAATAGATTTCAGCTTCTCGCGACTTGCTAGCCTCAAACTACTTGATCTGTCTTGTAAAAATCTTGTTGAATTGCCTGCGCTCCCATCAAGTTTGTCTAATCTTGGAGAGGATCACTATTGTGTGTCACTTAAAGTCGTCAATGAGGATGCTTATAGAAGATGTAAAGGTTATCTGGTGTATCATTTTTATTGGGAGCGATTACTAGGATCCATGCTTCAGGTATATATTTATATTTGTGGTTCTTAATCTATAAGTTGTTTTGAAGTTCTCTCAAGTCTATGTATATAGTTATACTTTTACTAATAATTATATATACATAAGGCATAATTTGTGTTAATCTTATTAGGAAAATGTAATTAAAAGTGGGTGTATGATCCTTCGACTACCAGAGTTAGAGATATGGAGGTGGTTTGAACCTCGTGTGGTTAGAGGGAAGATATGTAGAATTAGTACAAATACTTTTCTGGGTGTCAAGATCGACTTCTTTAGTTATCGCTTAGTTAATGTGAATTCAACTGCATTGCTTTGAAGAGGCACTTAATTCAACAAGTGAAGAGCATGAGGAGTGACTGACCCGAATATGGGTTTTGCTTGTTAACTCTTGAACTCCAAAAACGAGTGTATAATGTGCTTGTGAGGTCGGATCCTGCTCTTAGAATGTTTAGAATATGCCCCACATCATCTCATGCCTGTATTGTTGACCCATCCTGATTCAGAATCCCTTGATTCCTAAAGAGCGTTTGTAATAATCAATTACTATTCATTGTTACTGAAAGACTACTTAAACCAGGCGCATAACCACGAGTGTATGACCAAACTTGCTCTGCTATTGAGATTGAAAACTGAAATTCACATGTCCATTTGAGATCCTACGATTCAAAGTATGCTCTGCATTGCAAATTAACACCCTTTGACTTGTGACATGTTGTATTGAGTAATAGACAAGTGAGTTTAATGTAAATTTTGTTAAATTTCTGTAGACATACTATCCATTTTAATGTTAAAGTGTTCTGATGAAGATTTGTGCCCAAAGTAAGAAGAATAGAAGTTGCTTAAAAGGCTAGGGTAAACATTTTGGGTAACATTCTCACATATATATACGAGCATGGTACCCGCGCAATGCGACGACGATGATGGCGGCGACGGAAGATGATGGTGGTGGCGGCGACGTCAAATGGTGTAGGTAATTGATGTAAAGGTGTTTGATTTAAAGGGAGTAATAGAGATACTTTATAATATAAATGACTAATGGTGTAATTTAAAATTAAGAGTGGTGTTGATTTAATTCATTAAGGGCAATTTGGTCATTTTGCATGTCCCATTTTTGTAAACTTTCAACATAAGGGTATAATTTTTATATAGTAGTTTAGAAATATAATATATAATATAATCTTGTTTCTCTATTGTTTTTACGTCTATAATTAGAGTTTTTCTCTATCTATTTTTTTTAAGAACCTTATTTCGATATATATCATTATCTATTATTTTACCTAAAACCTCATTATCTATATACTAAAAACCAACTTGATTTTTACCACTCTAAGCACAACGTACAAAAAGAAAATCATTTCAAGTATAACAAGTTAACAACACAACAATCATGATGTAAGAACTTGATGAGATGTTTTAATAAACGTCTCAACAGCTCCATTACAGACATAAACCAAAACGTCCTTAATGCGTTTTTGATACTTAGAATCAGCCAACCCGGAAAAAATATTGTCATAAACATTCATACTCGTCGGTCTATCAAGATAAACAGCCACAGCAGTGCTCACAAATGTGTTGATCAAATCACCAATGACCACTTTCGTCTTCTCTTTACTTAAATCACCAACCCATTCATCCAAAATATGTTGCTACTTTAGAACCCGACTCACATTTCCCACTCGAATGAAACCCCAACACTAAATTACGCGCAAAACTACCAACAACAACAGAAACAAATCCAGTGCCAGATTGAGACATCAGTTTCTCTATAACATTATCTTTTAATCTTGGTGCATCCACTTCCTCGTGATCTTTTCCTATTTCATAACAACCCTTAACAACTCCCAATGTCGTACCCTCAGAAACGCGACTTAACGAGCTAGAAAACTCATCTGAAGCCGCAATTTTTGTCAACTGCTTCATACTATTAGGAATATGGTCTTGATCAGATGTTAAAAATGTCTTCAAGTCCCTTGAAACTAAACTTAAAATATCTGTAGAATCAGATATCATTTCTGTAATCACAATAAGACTTGCTAACAACTTAGCCAATCTTTTCCTCTTTCTGGAGACACAGGGCAAGTTATAAACTTTATACATACCATAACTTGATAGCCCACACAGAGCTAATAACATCACCCATTTTCTATTTCTTGGAGTAAGTTGGTAGCTTTTTGTTAACATTGTCATTTCAAGAAAACAAATAAAGCTAACTAATTTTCAAAGCAAAGAGTTAATTACCAAAAACTCATTGATCCATGGATCGTCTGCTGAGACATCCAGAGGGCAAGGGACAAGGGTTTGATCCTCATTAACCCCATTCGAAGGGGGCATGTGGGGTTTGTCCGTGGAATTCTACTTAGTGTTGGATGTAAAAGGACCCGATTAAGAATACTGACAACCCTCTCCCTTTGGATGGCGAGGGCATGATCTATTCTACACTTGCCGTTAAAAAAAAAAAACTACGAAGTTGTAGTAAAATATATATTTAAACGTTTAAGAATTTAAAGTGGAATTTATGAGGTAGATGCACACACACACACACACATATATATATATATATATATATATATCTTGTTTCTCTATTGTTTTTACGTCTATAATTAGAGTTTTTCTCTATCTATTTTTTTTAAGAACCTTATTTCGATATATATCATTATCTATTATTTTACCTAAAACCTCATTATCTATATACTAAAAACCAACTTGATTTTTACCACTCTAAGCACAACGTACAAAAAGAAAATCATTTCAAGTATAACAAGTTAACAACACAACAATCATGATGTAAGAACTTGATGAGATGTTTTAATAAACGTCTCAACAGCTCCATTACAGACATAAACCAAAACGTCCTTAATGCGTTTTTGATACTTAGAATCAGCCAACCCGGAAAAAATATTGTCATAAACATTCATACTCGTCGGTCTATCAAGATAAACAGCCACAGCAGTGCTCACAAATGTGTTGATCAAATCACCAATGACCACTTTCGTCTTCTCTTTACTTAAATCACCAACCCATTCATCCAAAATATGTTGCTACTTTAGAACCCGACTCACATTTCCCACTCGAATGAAACCCCAACACTAAATTACGCGCAAAACTACCAACAACAACAGAAACAAATCCAGTGCCAGATTGAGACATCAGTTTCTCTATAACATTATCTTTTAATCTTGGTGCATCCACTTCCTCGTGATCTTTTCCTATTTCATAACAACCCTTAACAACTCCCAATGTCGTACCCTCAGAAACGCGACTTAACGAGCTAGAAAACTCATCTGAAGCCGCAATTTTTGTCAACTGCTTCATACTATTAGGAATATGGTCTTGATCAGATGTTAAAAATGTCTTCAAGTCCCTTGAAACTAAACTTAAAATATCTGTAGAATCAGATATCATTTCTGTAATCACAATAAGACAGAGCTAATAACATCACCCATTTTCTATTTCTTGGAGTAAGTTGGTAGCTTTTTGTTAACATTGTCATTTCAAGAAAACAAATAAAGCTAACTAATTTTCAAAGCAAAGAGTTAATTACCAAAAACTCATTGATCCATGGATCGTCTGCTGAGACATCCAGAGGGCAAGGGACAAGGGTTTGATCCTCATTAACCCCATTCGAAGGGGGCATGTGGGGTTTGTCCGTGGAATTCTACTTAGTGTTGGATGTAAAAGGACCCGATTAAGAATACTGACAACCCTCTCCCTTTGGATGGCGAGGGCATGATCTATTCTACACTTGCCGTTAAAAAAAAAAAACTACGAAGTTGTAGTAAAATATATATTTAAACGTTTAAGAATTTAAAGTGGAATTTATGAGGTAGATGCACACACACACACACACATATATATATATATATATATATATATAACAATATATATATACGTGAATAGTTTTTAGTACGAAGTATGAAAGTTTACATGAAATAAGTAGAGATTCTGAAGTTGTAGAGACAATTCTGGGCTTAGGCACAAGAAAAAGATTGGATTCTAAAGGTGTTTTTCAATGAAATTTCTTGAATATGTATACAGATTGGAGTAGGAATGTTTTGGTTTTTATATATGTTGACAATGTTACAATCTTAGCCCATATACTATTTGTTTTTGCATCCTTAAAAAATTCTTTTCTAACTAAAAGTTTTTAACTTATATGTACTAGGTGACATGTTACTATGTTATATTAAATAGACCTTAACTAATCTCTTTTTGTCAACAGATACATACATAAAAGAGTTTTAAAAATATTAAAAACTCTTTAGTTATTGAATAGTTATTGAAAAAGCCACCCCAAACTTTTTGATATCAAAAAGTGTTTGAAAATTTGAAATACCCGTATTAATATCTTTATCTTAAATAGTATGCAAATTTCTTGTAATTTACTTTGTAACTACATTAGACTACTTTTGTATATTATTTATCAGTCAAAAGGGCGGGATAGGTGAGAGGCCGATAGTAGGCAACTGGTCCATTTAAGCAAATTGGTGGTGTATATATCGAAGATTGTAGATGAGCGTAGTACTAATACTAGCCCAAAGTAAAATCCCAAACATAAACTTTACGTAACTTGGAATTATAGTAGCAAGATTATCCATTCAAATGTGTTGGCCACATGATTTGAATTTTGATTTGAAGAAGCAAAAGTTTGGAAATTTGTCAAACTTGGAAAATTTCGATTTACAATCCTCTATAAATTAATACTCGATAAATTAATACTTTGATAATATTAATAATTTATCCAGATTCGATAAATTAATAATTCATTAAATTAATAAAATATATCAGTCCCAACACTATTAATTTATAGAGATTTCACTGTATTAGTTTTCATTTTCCCTCGACCAAACATGCACTCAAAACAAAGTCAGGGGCGGATCCACCATAGTAGAAGGTAGGTCCTAGGACCTACCTAAGTTTTCGAAAAATTTCAGAGGCTATGTGATAACTTTTTTCAAGGACCTACATAAAAGAGTTTTAAAAATATTAAAAACTCTTTAGTTATTGAATAGTTATTGAAAAAGCCACCCCAAACTTTTTGATATCAAAAAGTGTTTGAAAATTTGAAATACCCGTATTAATATCTTTATCTTAAATAGTATGCAAATTTCTTGTAATTTACTTTGTAACTACATTAGACTACTTTTGTATATTATTTATCAGTCAAAAGGGCGGGATAGGTGAGAGGCCGATAGTAGGCAACTGGTCCATTTAAGCAAATTGGTGGTGTATATATCGAAGATTGTAGATGAGCGTAGTACTAATACTAGCCCAAAGTAAAATCCCAAACATAAACTTTACGTAACTTGGAATTATAGTAGCAAGATTATCCATTCAAATGTGTTGGCCACATGATTTGAATTTTGATTTGAAGAAGCAAAAGTTTGGAAATTTGTCAAACTTGGAAAATTTCGATTTACAATCCTCTATAAATTAATACTCGATAAATTAATACTTTCGCTAAATTAATAAAATATATCAGTCCCAACACTATTAATTTATAGAGATTTCACTGTATTAGTTTTCATTTTCCCTCGACCAAACATGCACTCAAAACAAAGTCAGGGGCGGATCCACCATAGTAGAAGGTAGGTCCTAGGACCTACCTTAGTTTTCGAAAAATTTCAGAGGCTATGTGATAACTTTTTTCAAGGACCTACATAAAAGTTTGGTCAGGACCTACCTTACCATCGAAGATAACATTCAGGCCTCTTGGTGAGAAAAAGAGAGAAAAATTTTCCGGCGACTAAGAAGACTGTGAAATGAAAAGGGAAAGGAAGAAGATGAAATATTTAATGTTCTGTGACATGTATCATTACAAAGTACAAAGCACTATTTTTTTTATTAACATTAAAGTCGTTTTGGAAAGCAACGTCTTTTTGTCCACTTTTATCAAATTAACATGTGTTGTACAAGTTTATTAGCATAGTGTACACACCTTAATTGAACGAAGTGAACCAAACAGGACATGGTTTTTTTATTCTGGATAGTGGAAAATATATAGTTACTAATTAAATAATAATATTATTTGTTAATTTCGCTTCTTAAAATCTCAAAACATGAATTTGTAGTGAGTACAAATTTAAATCAAAACATATTTTAGATTTTGGACAATTAAAAGTTTTGTTTATAATTTAATTTTTTATATAATACATAGAAACAATTTAGGTGTTTTGTGGACCTAATTTATATTATGTCGAGGAATGCTATAGTTTTTGTGATATTTATAAGAGAAAAGTGAATATGTGGCTATCTTGTACCCAAGCTTGGGTATAGATCCCCTCACATATGAATTTTTTAATATTTGTTTCAAAATAAATAAATCACATAGCCCCCATGAATTTTATGGTTTAAAAAATTAGAATGTGAGGGGTTCTATACCCAAGCTTAGGTACAAGATAACCACATATTCTTCCTCTTTATATTATGTAGGAATGCTATAGTTTTTGTGACCTATTTTATATTATGTCGAGGAATGCTATAGTTACTCACACTTTTACTAATTTTTTTTACAAACAAACTGACGTGTGAGGTTATGTGGCCATCCACGTCATTTCAATATTTTTTTTTTTTTGTTTTTGAAATGTAATTAGGATCACTCACGGCACCACCTTTTTGTAATCAGTGACAGCTACGCGATCATCCCCAAATACCTTTCAGGAGGAAACCCAAATAATTGGGAAAACCTCCTGCTTGCAAGACTCGAACCCGTAATGTATACATATCAGGGCTCTATCCCACTTCCTGATGACCATTGAGGTAAAACTCTTTGCACACATCATTTCACTACTTAACTATGGTTAAATTTTTTCTCCAACTTCTTTTTTTTACGGGTGATAGTTTAACCATTATTGTTTTCTCTCTCCTCAAAATACAAATCTCCATTCCTTCTCAAATACTAGGGTTTTATTGATCGAATTTGTTAGGCTTGGTTCTACACTGCTGTTTCAAAGTTTCCTATTCCTAAGAGGATTCAATCTTGTACACACTTTTATATTGAATTTTTACTCATGGATTGAAGAACTGTATATAAGTTTAGATTTTGTACACCAAGTGTTTGAGAAAATTCCTCAATTAAGTATTTACTTTGCTGATTATGATATTTGTATAAATTATTATTCGATTGAGTTTTTGTTGTTAAATGATTTTTTTTTTTTTTGTGTGTAAAAGATATCAAGAAAAAGGTTGTAATTTCTTGATTAATTTCAAGATTTCAACTTTTTTTTTGTTTTTTATAAAATTTTAATGCAAAGTTTTAATCTTTTCTATATAAATGAGTCGATTAGGGTTTAATAATAATAATAAATGTGTGGTTTATCATGGGGAAGTATGTTTAGGTGAATTGGATGTAATTCCAATTTTGGATGATAAACAGAAATTCTTGTTTCCAAACAACCAAATTAAAATTCATCATTTTACTCAAGTGAGTGAAAGATGTTCACCTCTTTCAGTTTTGCTAACGATTTCGTCGTTTTCGGGGATTCGTTGTAAGCTGGAATCGACGTCTTCCCCTGTTCGACAACAAATGCTTATTGATCTCCACGCCACGTGTTTCTACGAGTTAAAGGTTGATACTTTGTTACATTTTGTGTAATTTGTTATATATGGTTTGTGTATGTATAGGTGTATGTAATTTGTGCCACATTATATGTATATATGTACTTATCAGTAGAAATAGAGCCCCCGGATCAAATAGAACAAACATTATGTAAAAGGTTATAGGAATGTGACATGTGACAGTTGTGCATCAATTTTCTAAGAATATGAAGTTTGATGCACAACTGTCACATTTCGATCTTACATTAGTATGTTTTAGATGAAATAAAAATAAATCTTTATATAAAAAAAGTAGGAAAGGATGGGGTGACACGTTACAGCTTATATTAAGTTTTTAGGATCAATTTTGGAGAATGTGAAAAAGAAAATCCCAAAATTTGATGCACAACTGCAGGTGTTGGTGTGTCTTTTTGTGTTTCCATTCTTTTTACCATGAGGCTTGAACTATTTGATCTGAACCCTGTAGATATAGTATTATGTATGTATAGGTTTAATTTGAGTTGCTAAAGTATGTGTTTGTTGTTATGATGATTATAGACGGCTGTGGTGGTGATTGGAGATGAAGAGGTGCATTTGGTGGCAATGCCAAGCAAATTAAAGAAATTTCCATGTTTTTGGTGTTGTGTGGTACCGGCTCAGTTATACAATGCTTGTTTAGGGATGTTGAATATGAGGTGTTTATCTATTGTCTTTGATCTTGACGAGACACTTATTGTTGCGAATACAATGAAGTCTTTTGATGATAGAATTGAGGTGTTGACTAGTTGGATTGGGCAAGAGTCTGATCCTGTTAGGGTTTCAGGGATGACTTCTGAGCTTAAACGATATGTTGAGGATCGAGGTTTGTTGAAACAGTACGCAGAAAATGATGCTGTTGTAGATAATGGGCAGACGTATAAAGTGAAAATGGAGGAAGCTCCTGTGAATGCTGCTGGTAATGAGAATGTTCTTCGACCGGTTATAAGATTTCCAGAGAAAAATTTAGTCTTAACCCGTATTAATCCAGAGGTTAGAATGTTAACTGGTTCTTTGTATTGCCAATCTTATTTCTTTAATGTCTGGAATATATTTTGTGGTAAATATGTATATATATTTTTGTAAGTATTACTAGGTATGTTCCATTGTCTGTTTAGGAGTGGGTATTTCTATTTCATGCGGTGCTAAAGTTGGTTACCCTAAACTTGTAGTGACTTGAGTCATGTTCAAGTTATTGTATTCACGATACTTTAAGATTTCTTAGCAAAATATCCTGTAGAAACTTAATATGGTTAAGGACGAAACTCTAATGATTAATGTTCGTCTTTATAGGAGTTAAAGGTTAGACAGGGGACAGATATAGAAGTCGTTCAAATAATGACTGTCATTAAATTCTGGAAGTGATACCATTCCTTAATTTTTAGAAAAATCTCTCTTAGAAACTTCTTTGGCTAAAGACTAAACAGATAATGATTTTAATTCATCTGTGTAGTAGTTAAAGGTTTTGAATGCAATAGATCTTAGCAGTTCTTGCGATGTCTTCGATTTTTCGTCTTTAGCTAGTGGTCTTTTATTTTACTGATGGAAATGGAATTTTATTAATGTTGAAATCTAACATTTATCAATTTATGTTCAACATAGCTGATTTCACACTTAAGATGTGTGAGTAACTGATATATTTAATTATTTTCGTCTTATTATGAGTTTTTATTATTTTTCGTCTTATTAAGAGTATATTTAATTATTTTCGTCTTATTATGAGTTTTTATTATTTTTCGTCTTATTATGAGTTTTTATTATTTTTCGTCTTATTAACTGATATATTTAATTATTTTCGTCTTATTATGAGTTTTTATTATTTTTCGTCTTATTAAGAGTTGCTTAAGGAAGGTATAAAAACATAGTTATGGCTTACAATAATCAATGCTTTGCTTTCTGCATTGTGTAATATTCTGTAATTAGTAACCAAGTTTGTCGAGTCACTTCTATGAAGGAATAACAAGAGATATATCAAGTTCTCACAACACTTTTTCCCATAAAACAGTTTGTTTTATCGTATGCATGTAAAAATAGGAGCTCCTGTGTTATTGTTCACTAATTGAATTTGCAGAAGTGATGTTAACATGTTATTTGGCTCAATTTATGTAATCAATTTAGGGACTGCTGCTGAGGCACGTTATCAGGGCCTGTTGCTACACACTGAGTCTCATATGTGCTATGTATGCGAGTGTGATGCTTTGGAGGCTCCTTCTATAGTTATAATTTACACACTTTCTCTGCTTTTATGTGGTTAGCTCATTGATTCCTTTTTTAAAAATCAATTTCTCCTTTTCACTTTTAACTCACAGTTATTTATAGGGTATAGGATTACAGAAATTAGTAGCAAGTGACCCAACTAAGATTATTTTGGATTGATTCTAAGACATTCGACATCCATTGGGATAACTGGATCTACTGCTAGTCCCTGGATTGTAATATTTCCAGAGGGACTGTTGAATTTTGAAATATGGATTACTTACTAAATCTAGTAGCTTTAAGTTAACTGTTTTTTAACTCTTGATGTTTGATGTCTTTGTTGGTCATATGCTTGGTGTCAAAATTTCCAATTCTCCAGAAATTCAAATTTTCTCCAACTCTATCTGGATCTTAAATTGTACTCGTTGGGAAGTGCCCTGAGATACCTGTGAGGATCTTAAGAAGACTAATGTTGACAAAGAAATAAGCGCACTAGGATAAAAGCTAATCGACTGTGATGGATTTTAGTATCTTTAGTGGCTACAAACTATTAACAACTTTGTAATTATGTCATAAGTTTTAACACTTTGGTATCTAGCGATTGATGCTCCTCTTGTTCTTTTGGTACTTTTGTTGTTATTGTTATTATCATTACCAGGGAAGTGATATCTTAGTGATCACACAAAAGGAATAGTACTTGTGGAGAATGAAAGATGGAACACGAGAGGTTTAAAAGGTTAGGGCCCATTGGTTGGACCTACATGGGGCTGGACTTGTGCTGTGTTGCTATGCTTCCACAAGTACTATTGCCTCATAATCAGTGTATATATATGTATGTTACATGTATATTATAGATACACACTCACTCACATATACGGATATGTATGTATGTGTTATTAAGTTTTTGTTGATCATTGTCATAATTCATTTGCATGTACAGATTCGTGATACCAGTGTGCTTGTGAGGTTACGACCTGCGTGGGAGGATTTAAGAAGCTATCTAATAGCGAAAGGACGCAAAAGATTTGAAGTATATGTTTGCACGATGGCTGAAAGAGATTATGCATTGGAGATGTGGAGGTTACTAGACCCGGGGTCACACCTAATTGGATCGAAGCAATTGTTGAATCGTGTTAATTGTGTCAAACCAGGTAAGCATGCTATCTGACTGAGAAAAAAAGTATATTTTACAAGTAATCATTGTGTGTATATTTTGTAATAAAGCATTCTCATTCTTCCTCTTAGCCTACTCTTGCTGTGGACCAGTTTCTAAAACTCTTGTATTTTTTCCATCAACCCATGGTTGTTCTCCCAACACCTGTTTACCTACATATAAATCAAAACTGTACAAAAACATGTGAAATCCACTCAATAATGTAATATTCGAGCACGTATAACAATGCGGTGTATGATATAAATCATCATTATCAGTTAGTTGCTAATTCCTGCATGCTCTAAGTTTTAAGCCTTTTGCTCTAAAATTTTAAGCCTTTCTCTTTCTATTATTTTGTAGGTGCACGTAAGTCTTTGCTTAGTGTCTTCCAAGATCGGAACTGCCATCCAAGGATGGCCATGGTAATTGATGATAGGTTAAAGGTTTGGGAAGAAAAGGACCAGCCTAGAGTTCATGTTGTACCCGCTTTCACTCCTTATTATGCTCCTCAGGCTGAGGTATAGTTAGATTACAACATTGATTTCACCATTTGATTTATTGTATTAATGTACTAATATGATATCATCTCTTGAATTTCTTTTCCTAGACTGCAAATGCGGTTCCAGTTCTCTGTGTGGCTAGGAATGTTGCATGCAATGTTAGAGGTGGTTTCTTTAAGTAAGATGCCTATTAAAAATTGTGAATGCCAATTTATAAATCAGAATTACATCTGATGTTTAAACAAGGCCTTTTATTTGATATTCTGTACACATGAAGAATGTTAATTTACCTATGCTCTGATGGCCAGGGATTTTGACGAGATTCTGCTGAGGCGGCTTGCTGAACACTTTTATGAAGACGAAGTTTCAAACCTACCATCTGTACCAGATGTTTGCAATTATCTTGTTTCAGAGGTGAGTAAACAAGACACTTCCATGTTTGATATCTGGAAGAAGTCATGCTTATTCTGTAAAAGCTTGGTTTCAGGATGCCAGTTTTGTACCAAATGGCAACACAAATGCCCCAATGATAGAAGGAATCACTGGTCCTGAAGTTGCATCCAGACTGAGTCAGCAGGTAGGTTTTCTATAGATATGTAATGACGGCTCAGTAACATTCTGTTTCATTTGTTATGCATGTAGAGTTAAATTATTCAGAACAAGATCTAATTAGAACGCAGTCAAAGTACTGAGTTTCTTTTATTTTTCTTTTCTATTATCACCTTATTCAGGATAACAGAAGTGTGGATCCAAAATCTGAAAAATCCTTGCCATCAGTCCTAACTGCAAGTATCTATGGTCCATCGTCTTTTAGATCCGTGGTTCCTTCAGAGAGTATGTAATCATAAAACATCTTTCCCCACATGCAAGACTATGTATATATTTGTTGATTCTTTGTTAATTAAATAAAATATATTGCAGAACCTAGCATACTTGGCCCAATCCAAGGACCTGAGATGTCGAACAAACAGCGAGCTGGTTATAATCCGCCGTCTCATGGTACAGCTAGTTCTTTCTCTTCAGGTTCTCAACCACCTGTATCTGAGGCAAGGGGTGATGAGGTATTATATATTTACCTTTATCGTCAAGCTTGTTGAATATTCTTGTTGTTATCTAGGTCAGTGGTTCATCTACTTTGTCTTGCTATTATCAGGCAGTTCATGGATATGGATTGCAAAAGAAGAATCTGGCTCAAGCAGGTCAGCTTTCAGGTATACAAGGGGCCATCAATCGTCTCTTTGTCTAACATAAACATAATTATTTTCTTTTGATTAAACTCCATAGCATATTATAATGGTCGTTTTAGAAAATTTATCTTAATACAGGGGAAAATGCGTGTGATTTCAATCTTGCATCTTAGGGCCAATAGGCTAGTTTGTTTTTTTACAATGTATACACAACAATGTCTTTTTCATTAAGTAGGGCTTACCCAATGATATATGATGGATCAAAATTAAAATTTCATATTTAGAAATAGATTTAATACATCATGGACTGGTCCCTTATGTACTATTAACAGATCAAAATATTAATTTTGTTGGTTATTGATGGTGGTTTTCTGAACTTGGAAGTCTTGTGTTGAAGAGTTTCGTCAAAAAATCACACAGTTAAATAATTTTTGTTATACTAATTGTTCTTGTTTATTATTCTTCTTTGTTCTGGAAGACCAAGGTGTACAACACAATCAGTCATCCTTAAGTAACAAAAGAGGGCCCATTGACGGTGGGAATGCGAATCTTCCACAACCATCTTTATCCATTGGAGTGCTGCAGGAAATTGGACAAAGATGCGGTTCTAAGGTATGCCAGTTTGTTCTAGTGGAAAAACAAGCTTTTCTTTCTGGTTATCATTATTGTGCTTAATGAATTCTTTATATTTATTTATAGGTTGAATACAGATCAATTTTGAGCTCCAGCAGGGATTGGCAGTTCTCTTATGAGGTGAGCGGAGTACGCCATTAGTATTTCTAGCCTACTTCTATTTGATGCTACAAAACAAATAATAAAAAAAATACAAATAGGAGGACAAGTTATGTTTTGTAGCAGTTGTTTGCAAGTGTTCAAATAATTTGCTTAATGTTCCGCTATGCATTGTTAAAAGTTTTCAACTTTTTTGACAATTGTTAAAAGTTTTCAACTTTTTTAGACAATTGTTAAAAGTTTTCAACTTTTTTAGACAATTGTTAAAAGTTTTCAACTTTTTTAGACAATTGTTAAAAGTTTTCAACTTTTTTAGACAATTGTTAAAAGTTTTCAACTTTTTTAGACAATTGTTAAAAGTTTTCAACTTTTTTAGACAATTGTTAAAAGTTTTCAACTTTTTTAGACAATTGTTAAAAGTTTTCAACTTTTTTAGACAATTGTTAAAAGTTTTCAACTTTTTTAGACAATTGTTAAAAGTTTTCAACTTTTTTAGACAATTGTTAAAAGTTTTCAACTTTTTTAGACAATTGTTAAAAGTTTTCAACTTTTTTAGACAATTGTTAAAAGTTTTCAACTTTTTAGACAATTGTTGTGTTGTACAACTTTTTATAGACAATTGTTAAAAGTTTTCAACTTTTTTAGAAATATTGGTGTCTGATATTTACACAGAGTTTGTAATATGAAATAATAATCTAGTTATTCAATTTTTTGACAATTGTTAAAAGTTTTCAACTTTTTTAGACAATTGTTAAAAGTTTTCAACTTTTTTAGACAATTGTTAAAAGTTTTCAACTTTTTTAGACAATTGTTAAAAGTTTTCAACTTTTTTAGACAATTGTTAAAAGTTTTCAACTTTTTTAGACAATTGTTAAAAGTTTTCAACTTTTTTAGACAATTGTTAAAAGTTTTCAACTTTTTTAGACAATTGTTAAAAGTTTTCAACTTTTTTAGACAATTGTTAAAAGTTTTCAACTTTTTTAGACAATTGTTAAAAGTTTTCAACTTTTTTAGACAATTGTTAAAAGTTTTCAACTTTTTTAGACAATTGTTAAAAGTTTTCAACTTTTTTAGACAATTGTTAAAAGTTTTCAACTTTTTTAGACAATTGTTAAAAGTTTTCAACTTTTTGACAATTGTTGTTTTCAACTTTTTTATAGACAATTGTTAAAAGTTTTCAACTTTTTTAGAAATATTGGTGTCTGATATTTACACAGAGTTTGTAATATGAAATAATAAGTTTTCAATTTTTTGACAATTGTTAAAAGTTTTCAACTTTTTTAGACAATTGTTAAAAGTTTTCAACTTTTTTAGACAATTGTTAAAAGTTTTCAACTTTTTTAGACAATTGTTAAAAGTTTTCAACTTTTTTAGACAATTGTTAAAAGTTTTCAACTTTTTTAGACAATTGTTAAAAGTTTTCAACTTTTTTAGACAATTGTTAAAAGTTTTCAACTTTTTTAGACAATTGTTAAAAGTTTTCAACTTTTTTAGACAATTGTTAAAAGTTTTCAACTTTTTTAGACAATTGTTAAAAGTTTTCAACTTTTTTAGACAATTGTTAAAAGTTTTCAACTTTTTGACAATTGTTGTTTTCAACTTTTTATAGACAATTGTTAAAAGTTTTCAACTTTTTTAGAAATATTGGTGTCTGATATTTACACAGAGTTTGTATATAGACAATTGTAAAGTTTTCAACTTTTTTATAGACAATTGTTAAAAGTTTTCAACTTTATTAGAAATATTGGTGTCTGATATTTACAGAGTTTGTTATATGAAATAATAATCTAGTTATTCTAATGAGTAGCTCGTTTGATGCTTAAAAATTACACTTAAAGGACACTTTATGCACGTTTTCATTAAGCTAAACTTTTTTTATTTACTTTTTTGACCCGTTGGAGATAAAATAAACAAAGCACGAATCAGATTGGTTAGTAAATAGGTCAAAGTTGCCACCTCTAGTTTTTAACCATTATCCAAGTACTCCCATGCAATTAAAAGTTTCATGTTGATGTCTGTTAATTAAACGCTATTTTGTTTTAGTTCTTTAACTTCAGTTATGACTTATGAGGGGTGAGTAGATTTACAAATACACTTGTTGTCATTTCTACTAAAAAATGTCGTAGAGCGTTGTGGTGTCTGATATTTACAAAGAGTTTGTTATATGAAATAATAATCTAGTTATTCTAATGAGTAGCTCGTTTGATGCTTAAAAATTACACTTAAAGGACACTTTATGCACGTTTTCATTAAGCTAAACTTTTTTTATTTACTTTTTTGACCCGTTGGAGATAAAATAAACAAAGCACGAATCAGATTGGTTAGTAAATAGGTCAAAGTTGCCACCTATAGTTTTTAACCATAATCCAAGTACTCCCTTGCAATTAAAATTTTCATGTTGATGTCTGTTAATTAAACGCTATTTTGTTTTAGTTCTTTAACTTCACTTATGAGGGGTGAGTAGATTTACAAATACACTTGTCATTTCTACTAAAAAATGTCGTAGAGTGTTGTTGTCACTATACAAAAAAGTTTTGTTGATCAGACGAACATGATTTAATCAAATGTATATGAAAAAATGGCCTTACAGGTTCCTGAAATGAGGCGTTCTAATTTGACAGGCCAGCAGAAGAGAGGCGAATCTGCAAGGTAAAGAATCTGATGAAGGATTGGAAAGTCATACTGCTAACAGTAGATTACCTTGAGTCTCGGGATATATAATTTTGCTTAGGAGTAGACACTCAAAGTTTTGGGTCCAGATGGGAGCTTGTATGTACTTGGACAAGAAGTTCAGGTGGGTGTTGGAAGTGATGCATGATTCAGTCTCATTTATTGACTATAAAATGTACAGTGGTTGATATAGACTATTAAACCATGGTCTTCCATTCGACCTTACATTGAAAGAATTGGTAGGGTGGTGATAGTGAAATCATGTTAGGTATGGTTATATGATGCTATTATTTTTCTATTTCCAAGGTTTTGTATTGGGCATGTCTTTGACCAATTTGGTAACACTAAAGGTATGTCTTTTCACGAGAATTACAAAAAGTGGCAATATGCAAAAACATTGTTCCTAGATGTAAGTTAAGGATCCTAGGTGCACTCAGGTTATGCTTTTATATATGTTTCCATGAATGTGCCTTTTGATCAACTCCCATGATTAATCTGCAATGCACCTCTTAGCTCAAATAAACTACTTGATTTAAAAGAACGAACTGGGCCTTGTCTGGCAAATTTGCAGATTGCATCCCAGTTCAATATTTGTGCATTCAAAATGAGCATCACTAAACAGATCTATAATCATTCCATTATTACTTTTGTAAGATTAGCCAACTTTATGTTCTTTAAAACATCTTGAATGCTATTTACCATCATTACCATAGCTTCAAACAACAAGAATACATATATACATAAATGCCATATACATAAATGTCACAAATGTTTGTTTAATTACAATTCTTCAAAATCACATTCACCTTTAAAACACATATCAATAGGTCTAGTTAATAAAAACTGGCAAAAGCTACATGGTTTTGGAATTATTTTTCATCGCATCTTCTAAAAAGTAAGAAGGGCATGACAAAATTGATCAACATTGATTCATCATTGTGAAAGCCTCAAAACTCGAAATTCCAATTAAAGGGAAGGATGATATAACAGAAATATAACAGATTCAACCCAGCTGTTCAAGAATGTCTTGCCAAACCAATTTGAAGGAATACAGAGTTTGAGCATTGAGAACCAATATAAAAATAAATAAAAACACGGCTAATTCACATATTTCGGATCAACGGAATATAGAGATGGGTAATTTGCATATTTCAGAAGCACATCATTTTTTCTACAACAATAGTTGACTAAAATTACTGCTACACATTTGACTTTTGCTACTTTGCTCCCTGAGAAGACGGATACAAAGATTGCAGCATAACAAGTAGATCTCAAAATAGCTAATTCGCAAAATCAAAACTTGAAGATACAATGAACATCTTCTGCCAGTAAGATGCAGATAATACAAATAGTTCTGTCCTTCGACTCTGCATCTTCTCATTCTGAGACAATCAAGAGATATTGTAACTTATAATCCAATTCAATGATCGGAATTTTGATGTTCAAAGCAATTAACCGTGTGCAAGTACGCTGAGTGGTTTTAAAGTTAAAACTCATTAACTTTTCTCTTTTTTTGAACTTTTTCATACATTGAAAATATTTAATATAGTAATATTAAAGTGAACTCGATAACCTACCATGCAAAGATAGCTTCCGAGATCACTTATCCTTGTCGAAGTCCAACATGAAGTCGGTTAAGTTTTCAGAATCAGCTATAGCTTCTTCCAAAGTCATCTTACCTTTACCTTTTGTAGGTTTGGCCTGCAAATAGGCATTGGAAATCGATAAATATTTACGACTTTTGAATATTTTTGTGTTTGTTTCAAGTATTATCAATTGCTTTGCAATTAGCCAATTGCAAGATCAAAGGCAAATGTAGCATCAGCTCCTATCCTTTGCAAGGCCACAAGGGTTGATGTGATAATTCCTACCCATTCACCCAAAAATGGATGAATTTGGATACCAACATATTGGACGGCTAAAATAAAGTCGCCCAATATTCAACTACCTGCAAGTTACAACTTCCTACATCAGTCTGCAGAAAAACTCTATTACTATTTCATGAAATAAGTTCTAGCTAACATTTATAATACGTTAATACAATCTTCGGGAAAAAAAGGGAAAAAAAAACTGACAGATAAATGTTGACGGGTCAACCCACCCATTTTGACTTGCAGCAATATCACTTTTTTGACCCGAACTCATTCTCCTCTTACACAACCGGCTCGACACACCCATATTGCCACACAAGCCTTATGTTACACGCCATTTTTAGTTTATTTTCGCGACTTGTCAAGTGATAAAGAAAAAAACTCACTGATTGGTCCAAACTTGCTCAGCCAAAATATATAAATATAATCAGGGAACATAGAAACTACCTTTGATTTCCGAAGTTCAGGAGTACTTTTCAAGACACTCCAATTGCGCTTAATATTTTCGTCATCCTCAAATTTACCCTCATCGTCGCTATCCTGTTACAAGGATATGTGTGTCACAAACACCAGTAATCTAAACGATGATAAAAATAAAAATTGAAATAAAACAGAAAAGGCACTAATTTACCTCCTTTTCACCAATGTCAACAGCTTTAGCCATTGCCTCATCCTCAGAAAATTGTGATTTCACCTATTTGAGATATCCGCTTTCATAAGTTAACGCATATAAGATGTACAAATATATAAACTTCCTACTTTAAAGACCGAGGAAAGCCTAAAGATTTGGCATAGAAATGCATAACTTGAGTCTATTACCTTCACTTTTTCAACCTTCTCTCCAGCCAAAATTTTATCAATTTCTTCCTTTGTTGTTATGTTGCCATTCTGAGGAAGCAACACAAGAGGATCAGTTCTTTTTTGTCAATCATCAAACAACTGAACTACTGTGTATGTTTTTCCAACATGCCAGCCTTCAATAAGAAAGGAACAACCAACTAACTGCTCTTTCATATGAGAGTTGAAGAAAGTCAAGAAACTGAAATACTAACCTGTTGCAGATAAGCTAAAACATCAGGTGTAGGCTCATGAAAATCAGGACCCCTGAAATCAATCACTTGGTTTGGGTCTTGAATGTAATTCACTGTTGGGTAAACCGGATCTCCGCCCCATACTACAAGTGAAATACCCAAAATAATTCTTTTAATAAGACAGATTGTGAAAACATGGGGGCCACAAACATTTTCACTAGTATTTTTAGTAATGACTACTGACGGGTAAGTAGGTAAATTTGCAAAATAACCTTTCCAGAGAATGGAAACATTACATGTTATTGCGACAAACCAAAATATAGAAAATAAAGATATAAAAAAAACGTGAGGGTGTCTTGGTTTAAGCAAACATGTTCTTAGTTGTAATGACTACTGACGGGTAAGTAGGTAAATTTGCAAAATAACCTTTCCAGAGAATGGAAACATTACATGTTATTGCGACAAACCAAAATATAGAAAATAAAGATATAAAAAAAACGTGAGGGTGTCTTGGTTTAAGCAAACATGTTCTTAGTTGCGGTCACATGCATGACATACTGAAGAAATAGTCAAATCAATTACATTCGGTTGCATAAACAAATGCTCAAACATAAATCTTTGATGTCACTGGAGCTGAAAAAACAGGAAGGTTCTGCAGTTTGAGTGAGGAGTCAGTTGGGTACTCTAAACACTTTGTCCAAAATATTTGTGACATATTAGAAATAACTGGTTTGTAAAATACGAACAAAAAATCAATCTTGCTGTTTGACCCAATTACCCATATCCTCTCAAGTTCTTTTCATTTTGCAATTTTGACCCGTTAAGGATAGAGATAACCCAAATAGAACCATTCATAAGTAAATGGGTCCAAATTGCAACCAGCAGATGACACTTATGCAATTTAACAATTCAGGAAATTATGAGGTATCAAGAACATACTTTGTTTTATCTGATCCTCTTTCATACGCATAGCCAATGGATCTCTAGAAATACGATGATCAGTACCCATCATTACGCGATATTCCCGAGCAGTTTGACATGAAAACATTTCTATGAGTTGGGTGTTCTCATCTTCACCGGTCTCCTCATAATGTTTCTGAATAGCTTCGCGTGATGTGTCTCTTTTCCATGCTTTAACCCATTCCGAGTAGTATGCTATTGGACCGTCTTTTTCCAATCTATCATGTTCTGCCTGCAACCTGTATAGCACACCAACCACTTAAGTAACATAACAAAATAATGTCTTTCATACAATATCTTTCTTCTTTCGTCAAATTAACACACTCCACTAGATTAGGGTGTTATGTCAGACTTATATAGACTCATTTTTGGTCAAAGAAAAAAGAACTTTACAATAAGGCATGTGTAATGTGGTACAAAATACCAAAATAACTACAATAAAGAGAACACGGTTATACCTTTCTTCTTTATATAAATGCTTCCTAGCTCGGTAAAGAGCAGTTTCTGTCAAGGTTGGCTGTTCACCAAAAAGCTTGATTTGACCAGTCTCTGCCATGGCCTTGAGAAATACCTATGGAACAAACACATGCAATTTCAACAGAAATTTAACCAAAAAAAACCGCAAAAGCAATAAATTAGGAGCCAAAATTAGATAGTAACTTACTTATAATTGAACTGCAATATTCACAGATGATCATAATTGTTTCATCATTGATTCATTGTGAAAACCTCAACACTCAAAATCTCAATTTAGTGAAAGGATAATGGGATATACAAGAATTTTTTTTAGTTGTAGTAAGAGATATAACATATTGAAACCATCTGGTCAAGTATGTCACTACAAACCAATTTGAAAGAACGTAAAAAAAGAGTTTGAGCATTTATGAACCATTTAAAGAAACAAGACTAATTCAAATATGTAGGATCCACACAATACAGAGATGGCAAAATGGACTGATCCAGTGAGTTGGGTAAGAGGTCAAGACAGAGAATTTGTGACACAGAGTGGGTCAGCTCACTGGCACAGGATTTGTCCGGATTTTCACAAATTTAATGCCTTAAAACAAGATTATAAAAACTACACTAAGAAATAATAATCTAATTAACTTTTCTGAAAAGAACAGGTCATTAACATTTGAATACACTTTGGGCGACTTTCAACTTGCTCGACCCATTTCATATTGCTGACTTATTCAATTAACCCTTTTGACCCATTTGGGATAAAAACATAACTCAAGTTCACCGTTATATAAATGGTTAAAAAACGTTAGTCATATTTATTCACTAACCGTTTCAGCATCAGGTCGCTTCTTCTGCCACCTGGACCATTGTTCTTTATCAGGTTTCCTCCAATTCCACCATAACTCTTCACTTGTAAGAGGCTCTTTTATCGGCTTCCTAACCTTGGGATCAATAAACGGGTGAGGACGTCCAAGTTTCTTGTCAAGTTCATACTCAGTCAAGTCCTCTTTATCATTTCCATAAACAACGAAATCGGAAATCTCATCTGGTGATTCTTCTGATCTCTCGTACAAACTTTCATCCTCCACTACTTGTTCGACAGCTGTATTCATTTCTACTGAATCAGTAGTAGCACCTGGGGCCTTATACGTTTTCCTTCTGCTTCCAGGGTTTTTACCATAAGATGAAGACCCAGATGAAGTATCACTTGGCGCAGGGACACCGGCTGCCCGGGCTTGACCAACCGTGCCCTCAGGTAAATAATTCCTGCCCAAGAATACTTGCTCGAGCACCAGAAGCCGGCTCAACTTGACCAGATAATGAGTCCCGGTAACTATGATATGGAGCCCGCTCAACAGCTAGTTTCTCATAAGGACGTTCGGGTGGTTGTTCAGAAGGGTCATCGTTATCCTTTATTTCACACTTCAAACATGGAAATGAAGAAGTCCTTTTAGAGGTACTCAGCCTGATTTTCGGCTGCCATACTGATGCTGGAAACGAGCCTGCAAGGGACGTCTGTAGAAATCACAGTCAATCATACATACACTACTTGCCTACTTGGCATCATATGTAATCTACAAGAATGCATATAAACTTAGATTTTGAAGTTTTGGCTACACCTGCTAAAAATAGCAATTCCTATTGAAAAGGTCCTTTGTAAATGGCTAAATTGTGTTATGAAAAATACCATACACCCTCTCTAAAGCATACGTTTTTCTACTACTGTTTGTTAGAAACTACCTAGGGTGCTTCCGTTTTGAAACCTCGCACATAGTGGCGTTTCCAGGATAAAAGTTCATAAAGAGAACCATAATCCATACATAAAACCAGTGTCAATGGAATTATAAAATCTGTCACTAATTTTCGCCAAAAAAATTCTAAAAAAATAGCACAACTTTTTTTTCCTGAACATATGTATATTTAACATTAAAATTCCTTTCTACTAAATCTAGTTAACTTACACACATACACACACAAACAAGATTATAAATTTAAAGATACAAAATGAAATAGATTCTATTAAATAAATAAAGGGTCTTTGCTATTTAAGCTGTCATTAACGTGCATAAAATCGTGGGCTTTTGATATGAAAAGTACAATAAGAATTGAAGAAAAACCTGAAATAAAAATCGTGGGCTTTTGATATGAAAAGTACAATAAGAATTGAAGAAAAACCTGAAATAAAAGTGGAGATTTGTTAGTGAAACATCCACATCCAGTAATCATATTCCTCAATTCTTATCTAATATTTCTATATATCTGCAACAAAACATATATTAAATCAGTTAACCAAACATACATATATACAGGGTTTGGTATTGTAAAACAAGTATTAAAAGTAAAACAAATAGGACAAGATATTGACCTTAGACCATGGTTAAATTGATGCACAATATATCACGTAGCACATATGTATGTATATAAATATATGTATATGTGTAAGTGAATATAAATGATATATATATATATATATATATATATATATATATATATATATATATATATATATATATATATATATATATATATATATATATATATATATATATATATATATATATATATATATATATATATATATATATATATATATATATATATATATATATATATATATATATATATATATATATATATATATATATATATATATATATATATATATATATATATATATATATATATATATATATATATATATATATATATATATATATATATATATATATATATATATATATATATATATATATATATATATATATATATATATATATATATATATATATATATATATATATATATATATATATATATATATATATATATATATATATATATATATATATATATATATATATATATATATATATATATATATATATATATATATATATATATATATATATATATATATATATATATATATATATATATATATATATATATATATATATATATATATATATATATATATATATATATATATATATATATATATATATATATATATATATATATATATATATATATATATATATATATATATATATATATATATATATATATATATATATATATATATATATATATATATATATATATATATATATATATATATATATATATATATATATATATATATATATATATATATATATATATATATATATATATATATATATATATATATATATATATATATATATATATATATATATATATATATATATATATATATATATATATATATATATATATATATATATATATATATATATATATATATATATATATATATATATATATATATATATATATATATATATATATATATATATATATATATATATATATATATATATATATATATATATATATATATATATATATATATATATATATATATATATATATATATATATATATATATATATATATATATATATATATATATATATATATATATATATATATATATTATATTGTTTCCTTATTTAAAATCATTTATATATAAGTATATATATACACAAATGAAAATATATATATATATATATACAATATATATATATATATAAATCAGTTAACCAAACATACATATATATATTAGCATACTTAAACAAATTAAATAACTTAATTTAGAAAGATAACAAAAGTCAGTTAGCTTACAGGGTTTTAGGGAGGGACTGTGAAATAATAAACATAAATAAAAATAATACAAATAATAATAATAATATGGATAATGTTTTAATTTTCCATATACAACTGCTATACTTGATTATATATATAAAAATGGTCCCTGAATTGTTACCTATGTATCATTTTTGGTCCTTGTGGCAGAGTGTATTTTGCATTCATTGAAGATTGAACTAGAAGTGACATTGGCTCATTGTTATTGTTAAAAATATTTCTTTATGTCGCTATGTTAGTGAACGTTAAAAGAAAAAAACAGGAGATAATATGTTGAAAAAGATTATGTTTAGAGGATCCATCATCAAATAAAATTAAATGTTTAATTACTTTTTTCATTTTATATCTAATAAATTCATAATTTGAAAACACTTTGAGATTATGAAAATTTAAGAGATTTTTATGACATCTTTATCTCCAATCTAACTTTTATTCATAACCTACTTCAATTGTTAGATCCTTGCCAACGGCTCGTCGATTTTGTTGGTTGTGCGACACTATTGGCATAGGTTCATCTTTCAGCTCGTCGGTTTCTTCTCGTCGGTTAAGTAACAAAGGAAATGGAAGAGGGTGGCACCAAGCTAGTCTTAAGTTATCCAAGATATAACATATGTTCCAAAAAAATCAAGACATACCGGTCTAACCGATTTTATTTTGTATGTGGACTATTAAAACCATTTATTTGTTCAAACCTAAGATGTGCGAAAACAAGACTCTTTGCCACTATATCATTTTGTTTACTTTAATAGTTTACTTTGCTTATAAGTTAATAGATCCTTGTACTTTCATCTCCAACCTTAATGCACATGTTTATTCAATTATGCAAGTTACATGAGATTGAGACGACGGAAAGTTAGATAAGTGAAAACACGGTCATATGGCTAATATCTTCAACATATATGTGCAATTATCACGAAGTTGTATTACATGATCCAGTGTCCTATTTGATGTTTGTTAATATGTTAATATTGTTTAAGGTTTTATTGAAACTGTTTTTCCAAATAAAGAAATAATACTTGTTATATGTCTACGGTGACTACAAGTCTACAATAATAGAAACAAAAAGAAAGGGCTTAATATCCCATAAAAGGCTTACTATCGCAAAATATAATCGATGGTTATAATGTGTAATGTATTTTATTTTTGTTCATTGTATATAAGTAATTTGTTTTCTTTTGTCCAATTCATGTAGCGTTTTACCGGTTAGAAAGTTAGCCGATTATCAACTAACTTTTGCTAATGAGTTCCCTTGAGATTAGTGTCCGAAAATGAAAGAAAACTATGTTCAAATGTACATTGTGTGTAATTAACTATGCACTAACGTTCATTATATCTATAAACTCTTATAAAGAGTATTGGGTTTAAGACATTCAGCATTTTTTTTCTTACCAAAATACCCATGCATAAAAATATAACCTATCTGCCTAATCGTAACAAACACAAAACAAACATACACGCCCTTCATCACATCTCCCTCCACCTCCACCCACCGACCTTCAATCTCCACCGCCGCCTTCCATCTCCACCACCGCCTTTCATCTCCACCACCGCTTCCGTCACCACCGCCTTCCATCTCCACCACTGCCATAAATTGGCATCACCACCGCCCTTCATCACCATCGCCCTCCATCTCCATCAGATCTTTTGCAGATTTTTCATATTTGCAACTCGGTTCGTTCCTCCTCCATTATTATTTTTATTAATATTGTTTTTGAATTGCGATGATTTGATGTCATGTACTTATTTCTTGATTATTTTTTAATTATTTGTTCCTCCTCCAGATTTGGTATCCATCTCCAACACCCTCCTCTGCCATCACCAATCTCTCGTAATCACATCTTTTACTGGTATTTTTCTCTCTTTTCGTTTTGAATTTGCCGGGTATATTTGATTTTTTTTTAATGTTCTTAGGATAGATATATTGATGGCAAAAAACATTAAATTTTTTTTCACAATATATCCTATGATCAAATTGTAACATCTTAAATTTTTAAAGTAACATTTTAGATAAAATGATATACGTTTTTGGTTAAATCATGTGATAATAATAAGACTAGAACTATAAAGTGGATTGATCCTTGTGCTTTTAGACCCATTTAAACGCATGAAGACTTGGATCGAAAATAATTATAGATTTAAAATCTTATGTGATATTTACAAAACCATTTAGTAGTGGGACAGATGATGGATTAGAATTCCTCATGCAGAGTCACGTTTGAAATGTTGACACGTCAATATACAAAATAATTTTTAGATTTATATAAAAATAATTTTTTAGATTTATACAAAATAATTTTTTAGATTTATAAAAATAATTTTTTAGATTTATACAAAATAATTTTTTAGATTTATACAAAATAATTTTTTAGATTTATACAAAATAATTTTTTAGATTTATACAAAATAATTTTTTAGATTTATACAAAATAATTTTTTAGATTTATACAAAATAATTTTTTAGATTTATACAAAATAATTTTTTTAGATTTATAAAAATAATTTTTTAGATTTATACAAAATAATTTTTTAGATTTATACAAAATAATTTTTTAGATTTATATAAAAATAATTTTTTAGATTTATACAAAATAATTTTTTAGATTTATATAAAAATAATTTTTTAGATTTATACAAAATAATTTTTTTAGATTTATATAAAAATAATTTTTTAGATTTATACAAAATAATTTTTTAGATTTATATAAAAATAATTTTTTAGATTTATACAAAATAATTTTTTAGATTTATATAAAAATAATTTTTTAGATTTATACAAAATAATTTTTTTAGATTTATATAAAAATAATTTTTTAGATTTATACAAAAATAATTTTTTAGATTTATATAAAAATAATTTTTTAGATTTATATAAAAATAATTTTTTAGATTTATATAAAAATAATTTTTTAGATTTATATAAAAATAATTTTTTAGATTTATAAAAAATAATTTTTTAGATTTATATAAAAATAATTTTTTAGATTTATACAAAATAATTTTTTAGATTTATATAAAAATAATTTTTTAGATTTATACAAAATAATTTTTTAGATTTATACAAAATAATTTTTTAGATTTATATAAAAATAATTTTTTAGATTTATACAAAATAATTTTTTAGATTTATATAAAAATAATTTTTTAGATTTATACAAAATAATTTTTTAGATTTATACAAAATAATTTTTTTAGATTTATATAAAATAATTTTTTAGATTTATACAAAATAATTTTTTTAGATTTATATAAAAATAATTTTTTAGATTTATACAAAATAATTTTTTTAGATTTATACAAAATATTTTTTTTTTTTGCAGAAATGGTCCTATGAGCAACAAATGGACGAAACTACCCCATGTGACAAGCACATGGGGGCATTAACGACTGAATTCTAACGGCACGTTAGTTTTGGACCAAAATTGCAACAAGTGTGATATGACAGGGATGGGTTTCGCGACTTTTCACACTTTTGTATCAAACTTGCAAAATGTGTGATAACACAGGGACCAAAAATGCAATTCGTTCTTAAAATAATAACAAAGGTAGATAGAGTATTGAGTTGAAAGGAAACAAAAAGATAGTTCGCATGCCCGCATGTATGTGATCGTGAATAAATTTGGAAGTCAGAAAGGAGGAGGACAAAGATATATCCATGCTATTAAGTTAAAGCCTGTCATATTAGATTAAAGGTGAGTAATTCTTTATCTTGATTTTAAGTCTTAATTAATACGAGTAATAATTATTAGACAAAAGAATGGTGATGGAGCTATCTATAGTCTTGAAATAAAAGAAAGTAAATAAGTTATAAATTTGAATATTAGATGACGTTCATTTTATTGATAGTACAAACTTTTATAAAGCTAGCTATGGAATTTGCAATTTATATAATTATTGAAATGAGTTAGGATATGATTATTAAAAATCTAGAATGATTGACGTTAATGAAGGAATAGATGAATGCCTAATAAATTGTAGTAAGGTTGTGTACGTGGTTATTGATCGAAGACGGTAGCAAAGAGGAAGGAAAACAATCTAAAATTTTGACTAATAGGATTTTGACTACATAACTAAAGGTCAAAATAACAAGTAAATTGTTAACTAGGTCTTTAATAATGGATGATAAATTGTTATATTTGAATATTAAGAGATGTATGTAAATAGATTGCGAATGAGCTAGTGTACCAAGACATTGTTGATAAGTAAATTATACTAATGGAAACGGTCATCAACGAATATGGTTGATCACCATGAATGTCGATCAACAAGTGACAAAATGTGTGATATTGAAATAGGTGATATGGAGCGTGCACTTGTAATTGCTAGACAGGATAACCAGTTGTCAGGTGAGTTCTATTTTACATGTATAATTGTAAAGAGCCAGGGGCTCATGCTGTGTGATAAGTTCTGTGTGATAAATGTTGTGTGATAAATGTTGTGTGATAAGTTATGTGTGATAAAAGCTGTGTGATAAGTACTAGTACTAAAGTGTTGTATGCACATGAAAATAAAAGTACCGGGGGCAGTACATAAAGTGTCGGGGACACGTGTAGTGCTGGGAGCACATGAAACGGTTATGCCTGTAGATTAGAACTCACTAAGCGTTAGCTTACTTTTTAGTGGTTAACATTTTGTAGGCGGGAAAAACGAGCAAGGGAAAAGCGGGGATGAAGCGAAGGCGATGGAAAACTGAAAATAGTATTTTGTAGGAGAACTGACCATGGTAATACTTCTTTTAGATCAAGCTCTGGATGCCCGTGTTAAATATTTTGTAAACGTTATTCAATGGAAATGAAATTAGTTTGTAAAGTTCAAATTAATGTTCCTTTAATAAATACATGTTTGTGAAATCAATAAAGGATTTCGAAAAGTTTTAAAATGGAACGAGATTATTTTATAGTAAAAAAAAAATACAAAAGTGTTTGGGTGTTCCACAAATATAATCAGATCTGTGTGTTTATAGGATAGATATATGGTTTTTTGCCTTTAACAGTTTGGCAGTTAACAACTTTTCTGCCTTTATATGTTTGCACACCCTAGTGGCCTAATTGCTTTTCGCATTTTCTCTATGGTCGAATGTGGTTTGTATGTTGAACCATTTAAAGCGGTTAATGATTCTCATACTTAATACACCCCTTTATTCATAGTTTAGTGAAACTGCATTTGTTAAAGAGGATACCAACAGTATAAAGAAGATATGTGATTAATTATGTGGAGCAGTAGATGAAATACTCTAATGTCTATACTATATATGAAGAAATGATGGAAGGAAATGCCTAATTTGATTTTAATACCTTGGGTGCACTTCAACCTTTGTTGGTATAGGATGTAACTATATAATTTATCACTCATATTGTTGTTATTATATGTCATTGTTTTCATTGGTTTTTAATGTCAATGAAGTCGGATTAGCGTTCTGCTCACTTACTAATTTCGTAAGCGTTTTGCAATATTCCTTGTAAGGAGCTAGACTGCTGGAGAGTAAATGCATCAACACCACATCTATGGTTTTCGGAAGGTATGTCTCACACTCGAGTTCCCTATGCATGCATTTATGCATGTATTTGTGTGTGTATATGGACATTCTTATTTGCACTTTACAAATCACCCCTGATCATTTTCAGTTGTTTGACATACAATATATTACTAACTTTTTTTTTTTTTTAATTTCCAGTTTTTATTAGATCATCAGAAGAACCAACGATCATTTTCAGCTGTTGACATACAATAATTTGTAGAGGTAACAAAATGGGTGGGTCGGGCAAGTTGTTGTACACAATTATTTTGGTACTGATGATTATTTCTCTGCCGGGTTTTGGAATGTCAGCAAAAATATTTGCAGGAATGGATGTTGAAGGAAGGGTACTGTTGTTGCATGTTGAAGGGTCTCTTTTACTTATCAAAAGAGTTACCGAACGGATAATGCAATATCTAATATCTGAATAAAGTTCTTCCCAAAATGGCCATTTCTTTGACGTTTAAGGGTGTGTTTTGTTGAACCACCATACTTTCTAATGACTGTGATACGACTCTTTTCTAACGGTCTTGACGTTACTGAATGCGGAGACCGGAGATGTATCCATGTAATTTAAATGTCACTTAACTTGGTTTCATTTGAATGCGGAGACCGGAGATGTATGCGTTCACATCTCATTAGTTTATTAGATTATTGTTTTGTTTTATACCATCTTCACAATACTTGCTGATAAAAAATTATACAAAAATGTTATAATATGTAATTAATGTTATCATGACATTTCACACTGTTTCTGCTGCTGCATCGCGCGGGTATCCAACCGTTTTATTAGACAAATTGAACCACAATAAAAACAAGTTGCACATATTGATACATACAATTAACATTTTTGAAGTTGAGTATATGCTATGACTTTATTCGTGTATAATCTCTTTATATAACTAATAGAGGATATTAAAGTGATTATGTGTTTATGTTAAGCTTGTGACAAGTCACCATTTTGCTTACTTGGAATTTTTTAAAAATTTGTATGATAAATCATAATTAACTTTAAACCTTTTTTAAGCTATTATTTAGGGAAGATATTGTATCAAATTTTAAGGAATGTATTACGGTCATTATTAAATTTAAATTACTCCAAAGAGTCTTATTCTTCATTATTAAACATTGTTTATCCGTTTATTAGTTTTTTCTTCCTTTTAGTCTTCAACTTCCAAATCATCATATCTCTTTATAATTTCTTTTGGCTTCTTGATATCTTTTATGTACTTAGAAAACATGTTTCAATCCTTTCCTGTGATCAATATGCATCCCTACACCTTTCTCCTTTTTTCCCCAAAAACCTCATTTGAAATATCTCTACATAGATTAGAGTGGAAATACTTGATTACCTCATTAATATCAATACAATATTTATTTGTTTAATAATGCTTTATTTTCAAATTTTAGGGCCACAACAATGTTATCGGTCATCTTCATTCCTTTTCAATAAATGAAAAGAATTAGTTTCAGATGTTATTAATATCTAAATGGTTCTTGATTATTTTTACTTATTTTTGTGAACTTTATTCATGGTTATGTTTTTTTTTTAACGGCAGCAACGGATAAATGACTAACACCCCCATACAGATGCGCCAACGCTGGTTCGACTTCTGGCAATGCCCTAAAGGGTTTGCTCCCCATGTGTTAGATGGGTATAGCATTGCTAAGGCCCTCATCACATTTGCATGTAACAGGATTCGAACCTGAAACCTCCAGGAGGAAACCACATTGTGGAATAAATGGTTATGTTAACATTGTTGTTTTTATATTGACTTTGATATAAAATTTTGATATGTGGTTCATTAATGTGAGTAGTTTTAAAACTTTTGAGAATTTTTACAAATAATATGAGTTTGAAGGAAAAATTTGTGTTTATAAGTATAAATTTTGACTTTATATTTATAACACTTCTGTAAACGATATATATGTAAATACATTTAGTTTTGTTCGTAGTTAACTTTTCACGTTTTTATTAATAACAGTTTTTTTCTTAATAAGAGATGTCGCACAATTGAATTGTAATATATTCATATGAATTCTAGATAGATGGTCAATGTTACTAATTAAGATAATGTTACTAATTGTAATATAATAATCCTGCGTGGTGAGGGGACTTAGCAATGCTATACTCATCTAACACATAGGGAGCAAACCCTTTATGACATTATTAGTAGTCGAATCGGCGTGGGCGCATCCGCGTGGGGATGTTAGCTGTGTTATCCGTTGCTGTCTTTAAAAAAAAGATAATGTGTAGTGTAAAATACAAAATATATTAAAAGTGATATTATATTGTTTTTTATAAACACAATCATATAATATACTTATTTTGTAATTTGTTTTCATATATGTTGTATGTTTAGTTAATAAAAAAAAATTTGTACATTGTACGGGTATAATATATAATTAAGAGAGGATAAATTTGGGTTTTGGTAACATTATTAGTTAGTTGACAAATAAGATTTTTGCTTATATGTCATTTTATCCTATTATTTGTTTTTTTCTTTAACATTATTTGAATTACTATATCTCATGTGTTTTGTCATGTTGTAATTATATATTAATTATTAATTACTTTTTAAATAAAATTTCAACCATTTACTATGCATGTAACACTTTGTTGTTAAAACAAATTCTTTTAAGTTATACATGTAGCTATACGTGTAGTATTAATTCGAAATTTTTTAGTAATCAGTCTACTATAATATTTTTTAATAAATTTATTCCATTATAGTTTTTTAATGGTCTACAAGTATTAAAAATAACATACATTATGTATTTATTATAATGCTATCGTTTAATTATTATAATGTTACCGTCCAACGGACGAGTTTAGTCTAGTTGCCTATATTTTTAGACACTAAACTGAATGAAAATGATAATAAGCCCATTATTAACATGTTTTATCTATGCTTATCAATTTATAGTAATTATGAAATAGTAACAAGTCAACATTTATATATTTTACACGCATATTACGTGGAATGATAATTTAGTAATCAAGTTATAAAAATGACTCCTAGTCGTGATTAAAATATATTATAACTAGTCTTCAGTCCCGTCCATTGGACGGATAGTCTCAAAATATATAAATCAAAAGTTTTAAAAAAAATCGAAGTATGTTAAATAAAAAGTAAATAAAATTGAAATAGATGAAGTAAAACTTTAAACGATCCAAACTTTATTACTTTCTCACATCAAAGTTTAAAACTTTTTAACTAATTTCATCCCTATGACCAATATCACAACTTAATCAATACAAAAACTACTTATACACGCATATGTAAAGTATAGATATACTATTTAAATATAAAATCATACAGTGTAATTGTCAGGTTTGAAGCTGTAAAAGTAGTACTTATATCTAAATCAATCTCAAAGTTCAATGCCAATTTTTCACAAAACCTGAAAATTAATCAAATTTATGCTAAAACTGAATTTGAAAATAAACACTTATGAAAATTGGACGAAAATTGTGTGGAATGCATCAAGAATAAATATAAACTTACAGATTAAAGAACGAAACATATGAAGATTAACTCCATATCAATATCGATTCCAGTTAACCCTTTTTTTTCAACTTCCTTTTTATTGCAAATTCGTTACTTTTGTTTATTAATTTGTAATAATTAGTTAAATAAAAAATTTGCAATGAAAGAAGGAAAGATGTCAGATGATGAAAGAGGTGAAGAACAACAGTTGGATATTTCGATCTCTTGAAGTTGTAACAAAATACAAATTCTTACCCCTTTTTCTTAGGTTATATATTTATATGTGTGTCCAAAGAAAGAAAAGAAGCCCAAAACAAATATGCAGCATGTTTAGAAAAAAACCCAAAAACAAATATGCAGATATTGTAGAAACTTTTAAAAAATTATAATATCAAAAAAAGAAAGTAAAAGGCCAAGCGCATGTAAACCCAAAGAAAATTCGTGAAAAATAGAACCAATCTATTTGACAAAAGCGCATGTAAACCCACCGACATCACTGTTATTGTTGGAAATTTGTTTTATATTTTTATGGTTTCCAGCGGTATATCTTGGCTGTTTGGGTTTCAAAATCATTAGCTTAGTATGGGTTCTAGATTTTCCAGTGTTCAATATCGAATGTTATGGGTTTGTCATTAAATTTGTATGTTAAAGTTTGAATAAACTTCAAAAAAATTAAAAAAAATACATACCAATTCATCAACAAAAACCATCTCGAATGTTTTGTGTTGGGTCGAAAATCGACCAAGTATAATTTGTTCACAACTTGCAAACAGCTTGAAACTTTAACATTGCAACTTGTGAGATATACTCTAAGTAATTCTTACGAGTATTTCCAAGTTATTAGATCACTTGTATTTCTAGGTTGTTTAGATATTTACACTTGGATGTTTATCTTTGTTCCGCAACAACCTTTGTATTTGTTTATATCAATAAATCAAATACATTGAAAAAAGTACATCGTGTCTCAATGCTACATACTTGAAATATACATATTATTTATATAGTTTCAGCACTTATTGTTTCTTGCATTTACTTTCAGTACCTTTACCTTATTGTTTATCCATACCTGGATCGTATTCTGAACTGGTCTACTTCCAGTTAGAATTACTTGCCAGTCGAGTTTTAATCATCTATATTTGGGACTCACAATTGGTATCAGAGCCAGGTTGAATTATATTAATTCCTTAACCTTTGATCTGCAAAGATGGTTGACCAAGTATTCAATGAAGGCCCTGACCCTAATGCTACTACTCCACCCCCTATCATCAACAACAATATACCATCGCATAATGTACACGTACACTTTCCAAATAATCATGTTCCCAAGTTTGATGGGAACAGTGAAAATTTTCAAACATGGAAAGCATGCATGCTCAAATATATTGCTGGTGTTGAAAGACATTTGACCGATATTCTTAAAGAAGGACCCTTTGTCCCCATGAATGCCTCCTCTGTTGTCAGAAATGCCGATGGGACTCCTAGGTTATCACCTAAGGAGAAGGATCATTGGTCTGAGGAAGATCATAGGCTGGTAGACCTTGATACCAAGCTACAAAATATGATCTTGTATGCTGTTCCTGAAACTCTTATGCCCACCCTTGTTTTACTTGAAAATTCAAAATTAATGTGGGAGGAACTTATGACACAGTTTGAAGGCACCTCTGAGACCATAGTCACAAGAAAATTTGCTTTAAATAAAAGATATGAGTCTTTTTTTGCTATCCCTGGTGAAACTTTAACTCAAACATACATCAGATTTACTAATCTGGTAAATCAATTGAAAGCCCTGGGTGTAACTAAAGACAAAGAAATTTTGTTAGAAAAGTTTTGTGACATCTTACCTTCTAAATGGGAAAACTTGATCTTGGTTTTAATACAAGGAAAAACCTTGCACAGTCACACTCTTGCTTCCTTATATGGAGCCTTCAGATACACTGAAGAAAACAAAGCTGAGAGAGCTGTGGCTGAGCAAGATGCCAAAAATCATGCTTCTACCAGTTCAGTCATGGTTCAGTACTCTGAGCCACATGGGACTGCTCTCTGCTATCTTCTGAGAGTGATCATTCTGACTCGATGAAGAAGATGGTCTCTGAAATGTTAAAAACTGGTATTTCTGGTAATGTAACTCATGATTGTGATGAGGATGACAATGATGATCTGGTTGCCATGCTGGCTAAAACGTTTAATCGTTTTAAGGCCAAATCAAATCGATCTGGCAAACCATTTGCTTCCAGCGCTTCTATTGACAAATCTAATCTTGAATGCTTTAAGTGTGGCAAGAAAGGACATTTCATGAAGGAATGCAGATCTAGTCAGCCTTCATCATTACAATCTGCCCCTAATCATTCTATTTTTCAGAAATCTGATGATAACTATAAGGCTAAGTACAAGAAGCTGAAAGCCCAAATAGCTCTCATGGCTCAAGACAACTCAAGCAATAATGGTTGTATGATTGCCAAGACTGAAAAATGGGAAGAATCTGACGAGTCATCTGATGATGAGGAAGAAGTTAGGGAAATGTGTTTCATGGCACGTGAAGATCAAGGTCATTTGGTCAAATCTGATGTTGAATCTGGTCGATGGGTGGATATAGTCATGAAAAAGGTTAGTAACTTTGGTTTTGAAAGTAATGAGGAACAAAACTGGACCTTTTGGTTCTTTTAGAGGCTGACATTTCATTTGTCGAAACTGTGCGTTCAGAAAGTCTAAAAATGTTTGAAAGTAATACTTCTGAACTGAACGCCAGTCAGGCCAGACTAAAAGAGCTGAAAGATGTTCAGTTGGCTTTAAAAAGTTATCAGTCTATGGTTGCCACTTTAGAGTTGGAAAAGGAAGAATTGAAAACCATCCTTGAAAAGGAACAACAAATAATTAAATCTTGGATGAAAGCACCGAATCCAGATGCTGCAATTAAAAATACTTTTGCAAATCAAAGAACAACATATGAATCTGGTGATCTTCATTTGGAATCTATAATCACTGATTTAGATGCACTTCCAAAGGCAATGAAACCAGAAATTATTTTTCCTGAAGTTGGCAAACAGAAAACTGTGACTGATAAGGCCCAGGAACAATCTGAGGGTAAATCTGAAACAGCTCAGACCACTATTTCAGAAAAGAAGGCTAAATCCAAAAAGCCATCCCCTCAGTCTTCATCTAAGGTTCCTAAAAACCAAAAGAAGAAGAAAAATGTCTCCCCTACTGAGCCTTCTACCTCTGATTCAGGTAAGGCTCAGGTGTCTAATGAAGAATCAATTTTGTTGAGGTTAGAGAGTCAATTTCAATTATTGGCTAGACAAGTGCAAAGTTGCAATGCACGTTTAAAAAATGTTGAAACCACTCCTCTTCAACCTAAACAAAATGCAAAACCTTTTTCCAAACAAATCAAGCAAAACTCTGAAAAGAAAAAGGTTGAAAGCTCCATCAAACCAACTGTTTTTATTTCATCTGAAATAATGACTGAGATCCCTTTTGATCCTTCAGTTCCTCATAAACCAAAGAAATCTGAGACGTCTAAGGGAGAGTCTAGTGAACCCATTAAGAGATGGGTTCCCAAAAAGAACTAATCTTTGTATTTGTGCAGGGAGACCGAAAGAAGAATATATGGTTTCTTGACAGCGCTGCTGGCAGAACCATGACTGGTTATCAAACCCTGCTGGAGGAATATAGGGTGCAAGAGGGGCCCTCAATCACATTTAGGAATGATGAAAATGGACAAACTGAGGGATATGTTGTTGTGAATAATGGACAAGTCAAATTCACACGTGTTGCATATGTGAATGGTTTGAAATATAACCTGATCAGTGTCAGTCAACTGTGTGATGATGGCTTCAAGGTATTATTTGATATTTCACAAGGCACCATATTTAACAGAGATGGAAAAGTAGTATTGATTGCACCAAGAAAAGGAAACATTTATATCATTGATATGAATAGTTCACCCACTGAACAATGTTTCTACACAAAGGCAGATGAAGACACAAACTGGTTGTGGCATAAAGATTATCCCATCTGAACTTCAAGAATATTAATAAGTTGTCAAGAAAACAACTTGTTGATGGGATACCCTCAATGTCTTTCAATAAAGACAAGCCATGTCCAGGTTGTGAAATGGGTAAGAAAACAACTTGTTGATGGGATACCCTCAATGTCTTTCAATAAAGACAAGCAGAAAAGAGCTTCATTCAAGACAAAGCAAAGTTTTAGTATAACTGAATCTCTTCACATGCTTCACATGGACCTCTTTGGACCAGTGAATGTTCAGACAAGAGCAGGAAAGAAGTATACCCTTGTTGTTGTTGTTGATGAATATTCAAGATATTGCTGGGTAATTTTTCTCAGATCCAAGAGTGAAGATGCTGCTGAAATCATTGCTCTCATCAAACAAGTTGAACTCAAGTATAAGCGAAAAGTTTGTCAGCTCAGAAGTGACAATGGCACTGAATTCAGAAATGCAACTTTGGAAAGAAAGAATGGTGTAGTAGAAAGAAATGGCACTGAAAGAATTCAGAACTTCTCTTCAGCCCACACACCAGAGCAGAATGGTGTAGTAGAAAGAAAGAATCATACGCTGATTGAAGCTGCTAGAAGTATGCTAAATGAATCTGGTCTTCCAAAAAATTTCTGGGCTGAAGCTGTTGCAACTGCTTGCTACACTCAGAACAGATCTGTCTATGTCAAAAGACACAAGAAGACAGCTTATGAAGTACTCAGAAATAGAAAGCCTAATATTGGATATTTCCATGTATTTGGATGTCCAGTATACATTCTGAATGATTCCAGTCAGCTTGGAAAATTTGATGCAAAAGCTGATGAAGGGTACTTCCTAGGATATTCAACAAATCGCAAAGCCTTTAGAGTTTATAACAAGAGACTTGAAAAGGTTGATGAGTCAATTCATGTTACCTTTGATGAATCTAATTCTGCAATCTTTAAGAATTCAACTCCTGTACCACCCTCAGAAAGTCCAATAAGTTTTGGTGATTCTGATCCTATTGTCCAATCTGATCAGTCACCTGAACCTGCTTCTGAACATCTCAGTTCAGAACTAATAATAAACAAGTCAAGCAACATTCCATTCTATCCTTCAGCCAGTTTTAAACTACCTCCTGAACTGACTATTGGATCAGATGTACATGCTGCTTCAACTCAGATATCAGTTTCCACTGAATTACCCTAATCTGAACAGTTTCATGATGCAAATCATGATCTGCAGGAGGAAGATGATGAGACTGAAGTAGTCTTTTCTGAAGTACCTCGTGAAGTAAATCAGAGGAGTTCTTGCACTGATATCATTGTTCATCCTGGTCATTACACTAAGTGGACAAGAGCACATCCAATCGATCAAATCATTGGAGATTCCACTAGTGGGGTTCAGACCAGAAGAGCCACAAGCGATCAATGCTTAAATGTCAGCTTCTTATCACTGATAGAACCGAAGAAGATTGACGAGGCTATGAAAGATCCTAGCTGGATTGAAGCCATGCAAGATGAGCTTAATCAGTTTAAAAGGAACGATATTTGGGAACTTGTGTAACATTTGTCATTTTAGCCCGTTAATTGTTATATATGATAATGGCAAACTTTATAAATATAAGAAAACTTTGGGTATTTTTGGTGCATATATATATATGTGTGTGTCGGACTAGTGAGATATTGTAATATCTGCTATCTGGATGATCTGTTTCATTAAGGAAACGAACCTGAAACACTCGTAACCTTACATCTAATCCAAGTTAAGACATAATTAACTAGGATTAGTTAACTAAGGTTAGTTAACCAAGGTTAGTTAACTAGCCCATGGTATTGCAAAACCATCAAACTAGCCCATGGTATTCCTTAACTTAACCATAGTTACCAACAAACTAAACTAGTAACCATGGTAAATTACTACCTATAAATACAAGCTAAGGTTTTCATTTCTAATTGCTAATTCACACTCTCAACACTTCTCTTCTTAAATCCCTATCATTCTGAGATCCATACTTGTTCAAGTTCAAGCATATCTTACACAACCTTTCATCATCCCAAGCTTTCGATTCAACCAAAGTTGTTTTGAATTCGTTGGTTTCGAAATTGTAAACACGACGTTGTTATTGTGAATTCTTTCAAGAACTTATCAAAGCCTAGTTATAATGGCCACATGGAGTTAGGATTATTCCATATTCATCAAGTTTACAAATCCAAGTTATAGTCGATTCTCTCAAGATCTTCTTTGGAGCTCATCCCTATATCGTTACTTTGATCTTAGAACTCATAATATCTCCATACTTGTAAGTGTTTCTATGAAACCTTACTATACTTTGCTTTATGATTATATGACTATATGTTATGTATTGAAATGCTTGTCAACTTAATTTTATACTCAATTGATACATAAATGCATTTAAATACGGTAACTATCGCTTTTATATATGAATATTGAAATATTGTTACTATTGCGAAAAATGAATTATTAGCGAAAGTACGAGAAATCGTAAAACTTTTATTAAATCATTTTAAATACTTATTATGGTATATAAACAAGGGCATAGTTATATGTTGATGCACATTGATGTGACAACAGCAACTTAGATTTGATTATGTCTTATTTGTATATGTAATTGATAGATTATGAACATAATGTTTTGGTAATGATCGATTACATGTTTAGGTGTTATATATGTTTATATATGATGTTTGTTATGTATGTTATACAAGTACAAACATAATATACGTTAGGATTCCTTGTATGTGAAATACTAAGGAATATAACTATAAAGATGATTTACAACTAACGAAGATGATCTTCGTTAGGAACGAACGAAGATGATCTTCGTTTGATGGGCTGGGCTGCTAAGTTCGTAAGAACAAAGCCCAGCAAGCCCAATATCAATTGTGAACATATATAAACGATTGGAAAACCTAAATTGAGTATGCCAGTCGATATATCACACACACCTAAAGCATCTAAGTTCGTTTGTGACATATACCAAACGAATATAGTGCAATATAAGGCTGATTATACACTTATAATTAGCAATATAATAGATAACTAATCAAACAGTTATCTCGTGAGGATTCCGCACTCACGACATAACCATAGACGATCTCGAGAGCGATCCATAGCTATCGAGGGATTCACAATTATTAATAAAAAATTTCCTCTATATTCAGATTTTGTTTGTCTATTAGTACACTTTGAGCTCATAATGGTGTATAGACATTATTATAACAAAATTTGTCTTAGTCAATTGATCATTGCTTATTAGTTTTAAATTTGAGTCATAGTTTGACTAGTGTGGGTCCTGAGTTGATGTTCTTCTCTACGACTGTACTTATTGACTATGATTTCAGTTTAAAACAAAATGAGTATTATCCCGGCCGGACTTATTGAATACTCATAGATAAATGATCGCTTGGTCAAGTGGGAGAATGTTGGAACCACGTTAAATGTGACCGTCACTGATCGTTTATCATTCGTGATATGATATTGACGATAACTGAAATCCCTATGTCTAGTAAATATACGATGGGCGTATTTGCTCTTAAAGACATAGTATAGGGTTTCCCATTAGGTGATTGGAACTACAGGGACTTATATGGCACATATAAACACCAGGGGCTAAACTGTAACATTCTACATTATAAATAGAATGCTAATGTCTCTCATTTACAACTAATCTTACATCAACCTCTCTTGTGCTCTCCCCTAGATCGGTTCTTATTTCAACCGATCCTTACTCCCATCTAAACTCAATCACCTCGTTTTGGGAACCCGAAATCAATGACAAGAATGCTTAAATCTCTTACAGGTTCCTCAGGATCAACGGGTATGTTTTCTATCATGTTTTCATTATATTATTCAATACGAATCATAATTATTCCAACACTTAACTCATCCTCTGTTCTCCTTTAGTAGCGTTGAGTGATAGTAATTGATTTCGGGAAATAAATCATTTCATATCACTCTCCTTAGTTACGCTTCACGTGATAACAATAAGGTTTATCCTATTAATTAAAATGCACGACATGTGGTTAAATTTCATAGAAATAGTAAGTATGTCTGACCATTTTTTTTTTTTTACTTTCGTCATTGAGGTAAATGCATTAAGACAAAATAACGGAATGTCATATCCATACTATTGAAATTGTTTCATGGTACTTTTAAATACCAATTTAATCCATTTCTTATAAGTATATACACTATTTAATTTACATTGTGTTTTTTTTTTCTCTTTGTAGGATAGTCATTAGTTTCTTTTTTACATTCTATTCTATGTGTTCATCCGTTATTTATACGAATCCATAATCTAGCATCATTAAAACGAAGGACCTATTATCTTTTTGAAATAGCTTTTTAATAATTTTATCAATCACAAGACCATTACATATGACAAAATCAAAGATAAAAGATAATGAGAAAAAAAAGGATATTCGTGCAATGTTGCGATGGTGGTGGTATGACGGCGGTGTGTTGGTGGCGGCAACTGGTGGTGGTGGTGGTGGCGGCGGCAGCAAATATATAGTGTAATAATTGATGTAAATGGTTGTACATATATTTAGGAGTTAAGAGATAAATGATGTAAATCGGTGAGAGGGTATATTGGTCATTTTGCGTATCCAAAAGTGTAACTTTTGAACATGGGATCTACAACTTTTATGTAGTAAGATAGATAAACATGTATCTTCTATATATATATATATCTATATCTATATATATCTATATATATATATATCTATATATATATATATATATATATAGTATATATATAGGGTAAGATTCATGTGAGAACTATGCACATATGAACATAGGTAATTATAAATAAAACTTGATAGTTCATATGTGAACGAATAGATTTATATATATATATATATATATATATAGGGTAAGTTCATGTGAGAACTATTCACATATGAACATAAGTTATAATTTAAAAGTTCTCATAGTTCTTCCAATTCAAATGATTTTCACATGAACTTTTTCCTATATATTATATTATACATATCCTAATAATAAGTTATAGATAAATTTATATTAATTGTTAATTTAAAATAAACATAAATATTAAACCATATATATTGTTTAATACATATATACATAGTTTAAGAAAACTTACAATGGAAGAATACACAGCGGATGATTAAGACGAAGGATGATTATTATTAATAAAAAGACTTTTTTTTTTGGTGGGATATAATATGAAGTGCTAGAAGGGATTTAAGGAGTTAAGGGATTTAGACTAAGAGAATCAGATAGGAAATTAAGCTGCCATATGAAAAACTTGAAGATTATTATTTTTATTAGGAAACGATAGGTGTAAGAATGAGTTTTTGCCCGATGATTATCATACTTCAAATCCAATAATACATCTGCTAGAATTGTATAACCAAATGTAAACATGCCGCCAATTAAATGATAAGAGGTGATCCCTACACAATTATTTTTTATGATACCCTACAATGTCAAGTGCATATTATTGTGTAAATAAAGGGGATTCATTATCGCCACGCGTACCCCGACCAAGGAATATAGGGTAACCGGACCACACACTTTCCGCGGCGATATCGCCGCGGAAAGTCGGAAAAAAACAAAACTGCAACCAACAACCAGCATTAATTGCCGCTGACTTTGACCAGACTTTCCGCGGCGATATCGCCGCGGAAAGTCTCCTCGAAAATTGTGATTTAAGTTCGACCCCCTTCTTCTCTATCCCCTCCCCACCCCATTCTTTCTCTCTGCCGAACGAACAAAATAAACACCCACAAAACTCCATCTCTTTCAAACCCAAAAATCAATTCCGGCCATCACTTTTTCCGGCGATTTTCCCGGCCAACTTTCCGCGGCGACTTTGCTTTCCACCATCCCCATCTCTCTTTTAAAATACCAAACAAATCTCAACCAAAACCCTATTTTTTAAATCCGGACCATCACTTTTTCCGGCGAGTTTTCCCGACAAGGTATGTATTTTCCGGCCATCACCCTTTCTTTTTGCTTTTATTTCTGGCCATTACCCTTTTTTGTTTGCTTTTATTTGTTTTTTGATAGTTTTGGTATATGTTTGTATTTTATTTTCTATAGATTTGTTAGGTTTATTAGTATTGTAAATTGATGTGTTAGGATTATTAGTTAGTATTGTGATTGTTATAAGTGATAAATTAGTGGTTTGTAATTGTTGTTATTCTTGTGTTATTGGTAAACAAATTGTTAGTGTTAATATGTTAGTGATTCTTGTGTTATTGGTAAACAAATTGTTAGTGTTAATATGTTAGTGTTGTCAAAAATCCCCAATAGTTTAAGAAAAATGAAGTAGAAAAATTTATAAAAGATAGGTAGAAAAGATTATATAGAAAAAAATAATTTGTATAAAAGTAGATTATATAAGTATAAAAATAAAGTTTTAACAAAACTTTAAATAAAAAAATTTAAGTGAAAAAAGAAATATAAAACAAATTTAAATAAGTATATAAAATTATAACTTTAAAAATATAACAAAATTTAAGTACGAAAAAAAGAAATATAAAACAAGTAATAAAATTATAACTTTAAAAATATACGTATAAAGAAAAAGAAATATAAAACAAATTTAAATAAGTATATAAAATTATAACTTTAAAAATATAACAAAATTTAAGTACGAAAAAAAGAAATATAAAACAAGTAATAAAATTATAACTTTAAAAATATACGTATAAAGAAAAAGAAATATAAAACAAATTTAAATAAGTATATAAAATTATAACTTTAAAAAATATAACAAAATTTAAGTACGAAAAAAAGAAATATAAAACAAGTAATAAAATTATAACTTTAAAAATATACGTATAAACGTAATAAAAACATAAGTTGTAAATAGTATAAAAGTAAATGTGACAATTTGTATAAAATGTATATTAAAAATGAAGTATAAAAAGTATATACAAAAATAACTATAAAAAGATATATATATATATATATAAGTAACTATAAAAAACTTTTAAAAAATTAATATAAAATACTTGTAGAAAATATAACAAAATTTAAGTACGAAAATAAAAATATAAAACAAATTTAAATAAGTATATAAAATTTTAACCTTTTAAAAATAACTATAAAAGTAATAAAAAGATAAGTTATAAATAGTATAAAAGTAAATGTGACAATTTTACCTTTATCGTATTGTTGTATGTATTATTAATATGGGTATAATTTGATTTGTAATTTGCAGTATAAATGGCTACAGTTCATGGTGGGGATGGTGGTAATGACCCACCACGTAAATCGTGGGTACGGAAAATTTGGGGCTGCGCCGGGAGCGGTGGTAAGAAATTTTGTGTTTCTATATATTATTTTTTATTTATGGACTTCATGTGAAATTAATAATTCTTTTGTTTTGTAGCACCTAAAAAAGGTCGGGGGAAGAACCAGGCACTAAACCTGGAGAAAAAGTTTCAAGAACAAGGTCGGCTTGAAGTTGATTTTGACACGAAAAGGTTTAAGACGTGGCACGCGGTGGGGGAATCGGGGTCTATGTTTAAAAGCTATATAGGGACATTGGTTCGTGGTAGTGGGGTCCCTATGACTTATGACTCATGGGCGGATGTGCCCCTGCAAGATAAGGCGTTCCTAATTCCAGCCTTAAATGTACAATCTCTATAATATTATATTCCTAAATTGATATTTTGTGAAAATTTGATATATCGCTAACTATTATTTAAAAATTGCAGGAACGGTTCAGATTGGATCACTTCATCAATTTGGACCCCAATGATGCCATCCGGAAAGCATTTGAGCGCACGATCACCGCTGATGCGCAACATATGTATCGGAACTGGAAAAGCGGATTCAAGAAAACCCACTTCGATGCTAAGGGGGGTTTAGAGAAGATTGCTGAGTTGGAGGGAGCTGTTCCCGAGGGTATGGAGCCGGAGGACTGGTCGGATTTGTTGCGCTTCTACCAGAGGGAGGAACCGTGTGAAAAGGGCCAAGACCAACAAGGATAACCGGGCCCTCCAAATCCTCGCAGGGACCCACGGTCGGCAGTCGGCATCTCAGTATGTCGACCAATATGCGGTAACAAAGAATGAAATATTCACTTGTGTTTAAAAATATTTATTTTCTAAATAACTGCTATTCTTATGATAATTTGATGTGCTTACAGCGAACTCATGAGGGAGAAGACCCTGATCTGGTCGAAATGTATGCGGCGAGACACAAGCATGCGGATGGGTCATGGGAACACCCGACAGCTCAAGCTAATTATGTAAATGTCTCTTTTTAAGTTATATTTTAAGTATTACTTACTCATTTTATCAACCTTATATATATACTTTAACGTGATTCAGGACAAGCTCAAGGAGAAGAAGGAGGAGCGTGAACGGGACCCCGTCCCAACACCGCAGCCAGAACTTTTTCCGGCTACATTTGGAAACCGGCCGGGCCACCGCCGTGGCCTAGGGAGGATCGTTCGGGGTGTGGGAGACACAGAGTATGACTACACTCATTTGACGCAGCCACAGGGTACCCCGATCCATCATGGTCAGGGTAGCCAGGCTGGACCATCTCATGCTCAGGGTAGCCAGGCTGGATCATGTCAGACCCCTTTCGATCTCAACTTTGCTCCTCCGCAGGTTGCTTGGTTTGATCCTGATGCTGTATTTAATTGGTCCGCTGCTGCACATGCTCATGGCTCGCAAAGTGATCCCTCCTCTACTACGTTTGGCTCGCAATTTGCTCCCACCTCTCCGTTCTCTTTAGGATCTATAAATTTGGGTAATGATGATATCTATTTGGGTAATGATGATATGTATTTGGGTAATGATGATGATGAGGACAATGATAATTATTAGTATTTGGTTGTGATAAACAATATATTTTTAAACATGGGTGTTAATTGTGTTTGTGGTTTAGTTATAAATTTATATTTTGTTGTGTTGGTTATGATATTCATGTTTAACAATATAGTCACTAGTATACGTATATATAAAAAGTGAAAAAAATATATGTAAAAAGGGAAAAAAATCAAACATCAAATATATGCATAATAACAAATATAAGTAAAAAAAATACAAACAAACTATTATTTTAAAATAATAGTATTTTAAAATAATAATAACAACTATTAATTTAAGTTTAAAATACATCAATTTACACAAAAACGGAAAACCTTACAAACCAAGTATTATACAATATAAGTCAACTAATCAATCTGCTGAAATTGCGGAGGTGCCTTAGTAGCTTGAATGTGTCTGTCGTAATCAGCCAAACGGTCTTTGTACTTCGCATTAACTGCCCAGGCCCGCGATGCAGGTTTATCAAATCCCCAAGCTGAGGGGTAAGGCAATGGGCAGTCCTTGTCTAAATAAACCGTAACAAAATGTGAATTTCCCGATACCAGGCCAATGCATATCACCTCAACACGTTTGCCTACATTATTTAAAAGCAAATATAAATTTTTTGCATTTTAAAAAAAAACATCAAATATGGACTAATTAAATATACTTACTGTGATGCATGTATGAAGCTATTTGGCAAGCACATGGCAGCCCACAACTTGCCCGAACCTTACACCCGCACTTTCTACGGTCTTTACCCATCTTATTTTTGAATCGATCAATTTCTTCAACCACAATATCCAGAGCTGTCACAGACACAACACAAAGCAGGTCCTTCAAACATGGATAGTTGTGTTTACCGTGTCTATAAATCCTGCTCGCTTCCAGTTGTCCCTTTATTTCTGTGTGTTGCCCGACGAGGATAGAATTAACACATTGAATTATTATGTAAAATGTACATCGGCCCTTCAACTCGGACTTCAGGAGTGAATGCTCAGCCTCAACTCTGTTGGTAGTGTAGTTACGGTAGTTGAGATGTTGATCGACCCAGAAGGACACAAACTTTTCCTTGTACGGTGTAAGCCACTCCTTCTGCAAGTACTTGTACATCTCTGTAAATTGACTATTGGGTTAAAACGGGTGGATATATGTGATTTACCAAAAAAGTAAAAAAAAATTCAAAAAATCATGTGAACTAAACATACTGTCTAAATCTTTTCCCATCTTTTCTTTTAAATCCTTTTCATTTCGGTGTACTCTTCTAGCGTCCGCGATTCATAAAGTTTTTTCCACCATCCGTAAAAAGGCCCCCATTTGCCTTGCGCGATGAATGCTGGCATGCAATGTTTGTCGATGTTTCTCCATATGTGGGTTCTACAAAGTAAATGGTATGTTTCCGGCATAACAGTTTTGCATGCTTTCATGAGGGCCAGATCCCTGTCCGTGAGTACGACACGTACATCAAACCCTTCACCTAGGGTCGACTTCAAACACTCCAACACCCATCTATAATTATGTTCCTGTTCACTTGTGATAAATGCGTACGATATGCTGAAAGTCCTGTTTGTTGAAGTCACCCCGACAATCTCGACCAATGGCATGTTGTACAAGTTGGTTTTGTACGTGGCGTCTATTTGGATAACCCAAGGAAATGCACGCCACAACTCAAAAGAAGTCGGATGTATAAAAAACAGATTTTGCAACCGACCAGTTGCACTATTTGTGGTGTAATAATACAAGTATTTTTGCTCTTGTAGCAAACTGAACATAACCTGCGACGGTTGAACAAAATGGCGTATGTGGTTCGTTTCAAATACCATATCAAAGTAAATAAATATAAAAAAATGTATATTTTATATATGTAACCTGCATTGGAGTTTCCCCATGTTTTTCGGCCGCCCTCTTCCGTAACGTTTTTAGAAAATTGTGAATGTCCTCCTTGCGGCTCAAGTTTCCTGGAAATTCATCTTTCAACCGCTTTAGAATATGACGGGGATCTGTACCGCGATGATATTCAGCTTCCACAAATGATTTTTCAGCTTCACTCATCCTTCTTGCGTACGCGTAACCCTCTAGATTGTTAGCTGAATAGTGATTATGTCTCGGGTCTATAATGTTAACCGTCCAACCACCATCGCTTTTCAAGCGGCCTTCCAATCTAAAGGGGCAGTCAATTTTTACTGACCTTGTAACGAGCCCAAGTAACCTTTTATCTTTTCCCCCATGAAGATTACACATTAAGGTCATTTTATTGACAACACCATCTGAGTTGGAATTTGTTCGTCGTTTGATTAAGACATAACCAAGCGCATTTGCTGTTCTTTGGGCCCAGTTGAACAGTTCTTCGTGTGAATGAAAAACCTGAAATAGTAAAGTGTTCCCGAAACAAACAAAACTCATTATCGTGACAAAACTTTTAAATAAACGTTGATGTCATCATTTAATAATACCTCCTGGGTGTAAAAATCGTTAGCGTCATAGTCAAATTGGGGGGCCACCTCCGGGGTCTCAAATTCTTCATCAGGCTCTTCTAAATTAAACTCAAAATTGTGATCTCCCCACAAATTCTCAAAAGAATCCATCTGAAAACACATTTATATCAATAATATGATTAAACATAATACATATGTATGGATAAATATCTAAAGTTATAATATACTATATATATATATATATATATGTATAACTTAATGTATGGCAATATTGGTAGTTCAATATGTTCGGACAAGTTCGGAATGAAAGCGAAATGTATATGTAATATGGATATATATGGTAAAATGAAAGCAGCATATAGATACATACCTTCTTTGCAGTAGAAAAATTTATAAAATTAGAATGAAAGCAATATGTTCAATATGAAATTAGAATGAAAGCAATCTGAAAGCAATATTGGTAGTTCAATATGTTCGGAATGAAAGCGAAAACGCAGTATATAAATACACAGATACACTGTTGACCAATAGTATCCATTTATCTTTTTCGACTTTCCGCGGCGATATCGCCGCGGAAAGTTGAAAAAGACAAATGGACAAAAGTAGCTGTCACAGCTACTTTTGTCCTTTTGTCTTACTCGACTTTCCGCGGCGATATCGCCGCGGAAAGTCGAAAAAGACAAAATGGATACTGTTGACTGTAATAGTCAACAGTGCACGTATGCTTTTGATAAAGGTGCGTGACTTTCCGCGGCGATATCGCCGCGGAAAGTCTGGTCCGGTTACCCTATATTTGGTCGGACTACCTGGCGCCATTAATTTTTCCTATCAATATTTTTCATTAGGGATACCAATATAATAAAAGTCAAACACTAATAATATAGTAATCATGATGTTTTATTTTTCTTCTTTTTAATTTGTTTGTTTCTTTTTTATTTTAAATGTATTTAACAATGTAGTAATCATAATGTTTTATTTCTTTTTTAAAATGTATTATTGTATTTGATTTATTTTTATTTACAATATAAAATAAATTAGATTTATTTTTGGTCAAATATATGAAAAGTTGACGACATTTTATGTAGCACCCCGAGCTAGGCTCGAAATATTACCGAAAAGATATAGCGTATGCATGGGATTATCGTAGAACAAGACTAAATGAATAAAAGGGATTCGGTGAATCCAAACATCAAATACAAAGCTATGTGTTGCGTAATTTGAAAAAAAAATTTTTAATTAAGAAAACACTGTTTTAAATTTATAAAAATGTTGTACAAGTAAATACCTCAACAAAACGCAAACTAACGAGTAGTGGACCCGATCGAAAGTAGATAGTGTTGTGGTAAGTACAGGATCGTTCGCAGGGACGTTTGCACTACCTAGCCTAATAATGTGTGTAATTCTAGCGGTTGGGGGTTGTCACGATTTCCTATTAAACTAATGCAAATAAAAGTAAATAGAAGCCGCAACCGCTTATTCAGCGAGAAGCTTCGGTTAAATCTGAAAAGTTTAATTGAAAGCAAATAAAAGTAATAAAATTAAAATACTTGTTTGGCTCAGATTCTCGTTAGATTCACTTTGCCTAAGTAACTAGTGTTGTCCCTAGACTCACACTACTCTTTAAACAAATTCTCGTTAGATTAATTGTTTAAGCATTAATCACCTAAGTTTGTGTTACTAGTTCATCTTTTAATATACCCGGCTCTTAAGCGATGACTAGATAATAATTCCATCCGGTGACCACAGTGCACGTTTCCATGTCACTGGATCGCGTCTGACATTGTTAAGCATCATGTTCAACTTATTCTAATTATTATGGTTCTAGATCCCTCAGTTATAAGTGAATCACCTTTTACATCTAGTTATAGACCGACTAGTGTTTTCCATCTTTATGTATTAATCCTAGTGTATGATTATAGACCGATCATCAGAATTAAATTAATACATGCAGATATAGAACCTATAACAATATGAAGAACTCATTAACCATGGATCTACGACAAACAGTAAACACAATCCAACAGATCTAACAAATAAAATAAGATAAATAAACGTCTACATGATCACATCGATCCAAACAAGTATTCAACCTATTAGCCGGTCAATATATAATTTTGAACTCCCACCAATCACCCTATCTTCTTCTTTTCTATGTGTCCGTATGGCGGTGGGGAACCAAATAAATCCCCAAAACTGAAGCTACTAATTGCATAATGAATTCCAATCTTTTCTACTTTAATTTTCCTGGCATCATCACACAACCCCATTTAGTCAAACTTATCATCCTCTAGCATGAAAGATTGATCCCATTAACTTTCTACACACTTACACGGGTTATCGGAGCTTCAAACAACCTCAAAACCCAAGACCAGCAGCCCTCAAACATGATTTTCTTCATTTAACCAAACCCGGACGAGTTAACGAGTCGCCACGACTCGGTCCGAGTCATCCCGAAAAATGCGAGTCCGACCACGAGTCAAGAGCTTTTATGAGTTATCCCACGAGTTGGAACGTTTTCCCTATTTTTTGACTCAACTCGTACGAGTCGACTCGTGACTCGTACGAGTTTGACAACTATGGGTATGGGTATAATCCATGGGTGACCCGTTTAAGTTTCTAGTTAGTTCGCGTTTCGTCTAGCATTCGTGTCACATAATAAGTCGGCCATTCGACCCGACAAGTCCTCCACTAGTTATTTAGTCCCAAAATAAATGAAACTACATTAATAATTTAATTCGTTAGTCAAACTACGTATAAAGTCAAATGGTCAAAATTTGCGGATGTTACAGGTAAAAATAATTGGTCAGTCAAAACTAAAAGTTAACCTTATATTCGTGTTAATACCTTTAAAACCGTTCTATAATTCCACATGTCTTACAGCTCAATCTTACTTCCTTCTGCTGACTAGTTAAACACTTAATTAAAGTTTGTATAACAATTAGATCTACTAGCAAGGTATTTATATCTTATTATTAGTGTACTTGTGATTCACTACTTAGATATACTCTCACACTAAAGTCATGCTCGCTAGCTAAACACTAAGCAGTTATACAATATTATCATCTTTAATAGTTGAGACAGCGGTGACAGGTCGGTGGTTCCCCACTCGTAGAGCGACATAACTCAACTAATGGTTATAGTTTATACCTTACATCAAGACAGCGGTGACAGGTCGGTGGTTCCCCACGCGCAAAGCGACATAACTTGATGTGTATAATTTTACTCGTTAATAGTTCTTTGAAATCTTTTATTAATCTACCGATTGTCTTTCTTAAGATTTTCTACATTTATTCAGGCAATAGACATTATCAGAGTTCCCAGATGACTCATATACCTACTCAGTATGAAACTAGTTTACAAGTAATAAAGTAAGAATTAAGGCGAACCATACATCTAAAGTAGTTCCTACACAAGCACTTATATCATTAAAGTCCAATTAATACACCTATGCTAATAACTTAGATAGTTCCAATTGCTAGGCATATTAAAGTCCGGTTAAGTGTGCTATGGCAAACATAATCGCATACAGTTTCAGTCTAAACTTTAATCCATTTGGAAAAATGAACAGCCACAAATCTATAGTTAAACTAACAGTTCTAACCAACCGCTCATCTACCAAAGCTAATATTGCTTAATTATCGTCATCTTTTGTCAACTTGCAAAGCTTATGTTCTCAAAAAGTTTTTGACACAAGAAAAATTTTAAATTTTTGCATGAATTAGGTAGTAGAAAACTTTGAATTTTCAAACAATTAAACCACGGGTTTTTCCTATTTTATTAAGTATATTGAAATTATGATATTTCAAACAATTAAACCACGGGTTTTTCCTATCCATCCCCCCACACTTAAATTGTACAACGTCCTCGTTGTACTAAACCTTACTAAACAAAAGGGTAATAGGAAAAACAGTAAAAAGATAAAGGATCTATGAAACTTATCTCTTTCTATTTTCTTTTGTATTTAATTATCTTTGTACGTGGAATATAATTTACTTTAATATAATATAAAACTAGATTATATTGATAACTTTATCTAATATTTTACTATCCGATTATATTATCAATGTTAAATTAGATATTTACTTTATCAATTTTACACACATATTTTTGATATTTGTTTTTATATTCGATTTAATTTTCTCTATTCACCTTTATATCTTTTTTTCATCCTTTTTTTCTTTCTATATTTTACTTTATATATGTTCCTTTCAGATATTACATGCATAATAAAAGTATAATATCATTAAAATCCTTTTAGTTATTATTATTATATAACATTTATTAATACTCTTGACGTATATATGTTAATCATTGTTTTCAAGTAATATTACTTAAATTATTATATTTGTAATCAATTTAATGTAATGTATATACCATGCATCTCATGGGGCATAATCTAGTCTATAACTAAGAGAGGATAGTTCATATCCTATGGCTATCCTTTTTTTTGACAAATCACTTTTTACTTACATGTCAATTTCTTATTAATTTTCCATTTAATTTTTTATTAATTATTTTCCAATTTAATTTATATCAATTCTATCATCAAATTTATTTATATTCATATACAAAATAATGTATTCAAATTCATTTAAGTTCGTTTAATATTATATTATTAAATAAGATAATATTTCATATTTTAGTTTATGTGTTATTTGATAGTAATTTTTTTTATTTTTTAAAAATATATAGAAATTAAATCTATATCCTTTTAGTGTGTATGTGGCATTTCATTTCATTTTATTGTATTTCTTAATACTATAACTTAATTGATAATGATGTTGTATATGAAAAAAGATAATAACTGAAAGTACTGTCAAAGTTGATCTGTATTTCTTTCAATATTAGTTACAGAATTATAAATTATTAGATTGAACAAAGCTTTAGTTATTAATAACGCCACGCGTACCCCGACCAAGGAATATAGGGTAACCGGACCACACACTTTCCGCGGCGATATCGCCGCGGAAAGTCGGAAAAAAACAAAACTGCAACCAACAACCAGCATTAATTGCCGCTGACTTTGACCAGACTTTCCGCGGCGATATCGCCGCGGAAAGTCTCCTCGAAAATTGTGATTTAAGTTCGACCCCCTTCTTCTCTATCCCCTCCCCACCCCATTCTTTCTCTCTGCCGAACGAACAAAATAAACACCCACAAAACTCCATCTCTTTCAAACCCAAAAATCAATTCCGGCCATCACTTTTTCCGGCGATTTTCCGGGCCAACTTTCCGCGGCGACTTTGCTTTCCACCATCCCCATCTCTCTTTTAAAATACCAAACAAATCTCAACCAAAACCCTATTTTTTAAATCCGGCCATCACTTTTTCCGGCGAGTTTTCCCGACAAGGTATGTATTTTCCGGCCATCACCCTTTCTTTTTGCTTTTATTTCTGGCCATTACCCTTTTTTTGTTTGCTTTTATTTGTTTTTTGATAGTTTTGGTATATGTTTGTATTTTATTTTCTATAGATTTGTTAGGTTTATTAGTATTGTAAATTGATGTGTTAGGATTATTAGTTAGTATTGTGATTGTTATAAGTGATAAATTAGTGGTTTGTAATTGTTGTTATTCTTGTGTTATTGGTAAGCAAATTGTTAGTGTTAATATGTTAGTGTTGTCAAAAATCCCCAATAGTTTAAGAAAAATGAAGTAGAAAAATTTATAAAAGATAGGTAGAAAAGATTATATAGAAAAAAATAATTTGTATAAAAGTAGATTATATAAGTATAAAAATAAAGTTTTAACAAAACTTTAAAAAAAAATTTATAAAAAAACTAGGTATAAAAAAAGAAACATAAATAAATAAATATAAAAAATATATATAACTAGAGTATATAAGTATGAAAAACAAGTTTTAAAAAAATACTATCAAAATAAGTGAAAAAGAAATATAAAACAAATTTAAATAAGTATATAAAATTATAACTTTAAAAATATAACAAAATTTAAGTACGAAAAAAGAAATATAAAACAAGTTTAAATAGTATAAAAGAAATATATAAAATTATAACTTTAAAAATATACGTATAAACGTAATAAAAACATAAGTTGGAAATAGTATAAAAGTAAATGTGACAATTTGTATAAAATGTATATTAAAAATGAAGTATAAAAAGTATATACAAAAATAACTATAAAAAGATATATATATAAGTATATAAAAAGTATATAAAAAATAACTATAAAAAGATATATATATATATATATAAGTAACTATAAAAAACTTTTAAAAAATTAATATAAAATACTTGTAGAAAATATAACAAAATTTAAGTACGAAAATAAAAATATAAAACAAATTTAAATAAGTATATAAAATTTTAACCTTTTAAAAATAACTATAAAAGTAATAAAAAGATAAGTTATAAATAGTATAAAAGTAAATGTGACAATTTTACCTTTATCGTATTGTTGTATGTATTATTAATATGGGTATAATTTGATTTGTAATTTGCAGTATAAATGGCTACAGTTCATGGTGGGGATGGTGGTAATGACCCACCACGTAAATCGTGGGTACGGAAAATTTGGGGCTGCGCCGGGAGCGGTGGTAAGAAATTTTGTGTTTCTATATATTATTTTTTATTTATGGACTTCATGTGAAATTAATAATTCTTTTGTTTTGTAGGACCTAAAAAAGGTCGGGGGAAGAACCAGGCACTAAACCTGGAGAAAAAGTTTCAAGAACAAGGTCGGCTTGAAGTCGATTTTGACACGAAAAGGTTTAAAACGTGGCACGCGGTGGGGGAATCGGGGTCTATGTTTAAAAGCTATATAGGGACATTGGTTCGTGGTAGTGGGGTCCCTATGACTTATGACTCATGGTCGGATGTGCCCCTGCAAGATAAGGCGTTCCTAATTCCAGCCTTAAATGTACAATCTCTATAATATCATATTCCTAAATTGATATTTTGTGAAAATTTGATATATCGCTAACTATTATTTAAAAATTGCAGGAACGGTTCAGATTGGATCACTTCATCAATTTGGACCCCAATGATGCCATCCGGAAAGCATTTGAGCGCACGATCACCGCTGATGCGCAACATATGTATCGGAACTGGAAAAGCGGATTCAAGAAAACCCACTTCGATGCTAAGGGGGGTTTAGAGAAGATTGCTGAGTTGGAGGGAGCTGTTCCCGAGGGTATGGAGCCGGAGGACTGGTCGGATTTGTTGCGCTTCTACCAGAGGGAGGATTGGTCGGATTTGTTGCGCTTCTACCAAATAATAGATCAGTTAATTAGACTTCGAATTATAGGTTCAAACAGGATGCACTTACATATAATAAAGCAATTAACTATACATCAATTATGATTGGACGTACTTGAGGTATTTTTTTCTTTGCTCCGATTGGTCTTCCACGTTTATTTTGAATAACGGAAGGGTCTTTAATTTTGGTTCTCCCCGGATAGACGATGTCTTTTATTTTTGATATCCAGTTTTTCCTCTGGGCCTTCGGTTGCTGCTTTATCTTTACCTTAACATCCTCTATTAAATCATTGATACATTCGTCATCATCTGAGTCTTTTCGATAATCATTGTCCGGCAGGCACGTCGACGGTGTTAAGTCTAGCTTTCTCCAAAAGCAATCTATGTTCTCCACCTCAACACGTTTGCCTACATTATTTAAAAGCAAATATAAATTTTTTGCATTTTTAAAAAAACATCAAATATGGACTAATTAAATATACTTACTGTGATGCATGTATGAAGCTATTTGGCAAGCACATGGCAGCCCACAACTTGCCCGAACCTTACACCCGCACTTTCTACGGTCTTTACCCATCTTATTTTTGAATCGATCAATTTCTTCAACCACAATATCCAGAGCTGTCACAGACACAACACAAAGCAGGTCCTTCAAACATGGATAGTTGTGTTTACCGTGTCTATAAATCCTGCTCGCTTCCAGTTGTCCCTTTATTTCTGTGTGTTGCCCGACGAGGATAGAATTAACACATTGAATTATTCTGTAAAATGTACATCGGCCCTTCAACTCGGACTTCAGGAGTGAATGCTCAGCCTCAACTCTGTTGGTAGTGTAGTTACGGTAGTTGAGATGTTGATCGACCCAGAAGGACACAAACTTTTCCTTGTACGGTGAAAGCCACTCCTTCTGCAAGTACTTGTACATCTCTGTAAATTGACTATTGGGTTAAAACGGGTGGATATATGTGATTTACCAAAAAAGTAAAAAAATTCAAAAAATCATGTGCACTAAACATACTGTCTAAATCTTTTCCCATCTTTTCTTTTAAATCTTTTTCATTTTCGGTGTACTCTTCTAGCGTCCGCGATTCATAAAGTTTTTTCCACCATCCGTAAAAAGGCCCCCATTTGCCTTGCGCGATGAATGCTGGCATGCAATGTTTGTCGATGTTTCTCCATATGTGGGTTCTACAAAGTAAATGGTATGTTTCCGGCATAACAGTTTTGCATGCTTTCATGAGGGCCAGATCCCTGTCCGTGAGTACGACACGTACATCAAACCCTTCACCTAGGGTCGACTTTAAACACTCCAACACCCATCTATAATTATGTTCCTATTCACTTGTGATAAATGCGTACGATATGCTGAAAGTCCTGTTTGTTGAAGTCACCCCGACAATCTCGACCAATGGTATGTTGTACAAGTTGGTTTTGTACGTGGCGTCTATTTGGATAACCCAAGGAAATGCACGCCACAACTCAAAAGAAGTCGGATGTATAAAAAACAGATTTTGCAACCGACCAGTTGCACTATTTGTGGTGTAATAATACAAGTATTTTTGCTCTTGTAGCAAACTGAACATAACCTGCGACGGTTGAACAAAATGGCGTATGTGGTTCGTTTCAAATACCATATCAAAGTAAATAAATATAAAAAAATGTATATTTTATATATGTAACCTGCATTGGAGTTTCCCCATGTTTTTCGGCCGCCCTCTTCCGTAACGTTTTTAGAAAATTGTGAATGTCCTCCTTGCGGCTCAAGTTTCCTGGAAATTCATCTTTCAACCGCTTTAGAATATGACGGGGATCTGTACCGCGATGATATTCAGCTTCCACAAATGATTTTTCAGCTTCACTCATCCTTCTTGCGTACGCGTAACCCTCTAGATTGTTAGCTGAATAGTGATTATGTCTCGGGTCTATAATGTTGACCGTCCAACCACCATCGCTTTTCAAGCGGCCTTCCAATCTAAAGGGGCAGTCAATTTTTACTGACCTTGTAACGAGCCCAAGTAACCTTTTATCTTTCCCCCCATGAAGATTACACATTAAGGTCATTTTATTGACAACACCATCTGAGTTGGAATTTGTTCGTCGTTTGATTAAGACATAACCAAGCGCATTTGCTGTTCTTTGGGCCCAGTTGAACAGTTCTTCGTGTGAATGAAAAACCTGAAATAGTAAAGTGTTCCCGAAACAAACAAAACTTATTATCGTGATCTCTATATTAAATATATACGATATAGATGTCATATATATATATAATATATATATATATATAGATATATATATATATAATATATATATATATATAGATATATATATATATAGACTGAAGATATAGATAGATATATATATATATATAGATATAGATATATAATATATATATATATATATATATATATATATATATATATAGATATATATATATATATAGATATAGATATATATATATATATATATATATAATACATATATACATATGTATATATATATAATATATATATATATATATATAAATTAATGTATGGCAATATTGGTAGTTCAATATGTTCGGACAAGTTCGGAATGAAAGCGAAATGTATATGTAATATGGATATATATGGTAAAATGAAAGCAGCATATAGATACATACCTTCTTTGCAGTAGAAAAATTTATAAAATTAGAATGAAAGCAATATGTTCAATATGAAATTAGAATGAAAGCAATCTGAAAGCAATATTGGTAGTTCAATATGTTCGGACAAGTTCGGAATGAAAGCGAAAACGCAGTATATAAATACACAGATACACTGTTGACCAATAGTATCCATTTATCTTTTTCGACTTTCCGCGGCGATATCGCCGCGGAAAGTCGAAAAAGACAAAATGGATACTGTTGACTGTAATAGTCAACAGTGCACGTATGCTTTTGATAAAGGTGCGTGACTTTCCGCGGCGATATCGCCGCGGAAAGTCTGGTCCGGTTACCCTTTATTTGGTCGGACTACCTGGCGCCTTAATTAAAAGTATGTAAGGTGATTTATGTGTTTTTGCAGTACTAGGCACGAATATCAGGGGACTCTTAGGCACGAAACACTAGGAACTCCCCACCCTTACTTTTGCAGTAGTTTGTTTGGAATGTATTAATATTTTGACTTAAAAATAAATCTAAATTAAAACTAATTTGGTAGCTACAATAATATCCATAGTAAAAATGTATTGTGCAGGACCGCTACCCATGATACTCCACACAATGTAAATACAAAGCAGATAATATTAACATTGAAGCCAATTTCCACACCTACTCATTGTACTTCTCTTTGACCCAAAAACTACCTACCCTCCTTATATACAACCTATTCTCTACCTAAAAGAAACTTTGAGAAGAAAAAGCATACACATGAGAGAAAGAAAAAAGAAATTTTAGAAAATGAAATGGCACAATCCCAGTATCTACTTTATTTTATTATAATCACATTGTTCTTATTTAGTTTATATGGATCTATAGCTTAACCTTAATTTGTTATAATCTTTTTTTCTAGTTTGTATGGATACAACCTTGACGACAAATTTGATGTCGAACACTTTCAATTAACCGAAAAGCCTATTTACCAGATAAAAGTCTGGTGTAAAAGTTCTCACATTTGGATATTGGAATTTGTATATGTTATGTCTGGCAATCCATACCCAACTTCTTTCAAATGGGTTGATTTGGGTAATTTTATTTTCTTTATTGGGTAAAGTTGGGCTAGTAAGCATATAAGAAGCGGGTATAATTGGTTCAGTGCAAATTAACTAGATTAAGTAAACAAGTCTAGCGGGTAGTCAATGCGGGTCGAGCGAGTTTATATTCATTGTTAAATTGAGGCATTGATCGGTATTCACAGTTAATGCAATTCTCGGTTATTTTATATTCATTGTTGGATTAGGTTGAGGGAGTTTTTTATATTCACTATTTTATATTCAAAGAAATTTGGTTTTCATATTCATTAGGATTTCTTATTATCTCAATCTTCCTGATTATAATTATTGTCATGGTGAGGTATGTTATTATCACAATCTTTCTGATTATAATCGCATATCATCGTTTAATAGTCTTTTTCTACAATAAATTTTGGATTTTAAGTTTAATTAATTCGGATTTAAAGTTTTTTCCAATGAACTTATGATTAATTTTTTCCCTTGCTTTCATATATTTATTATATTATATATTATATAATAATAATATAAAATATAATGTTATCTGGAGTCATGTGGAAAATAATAACAATATGTATCAAACTTACAAATTTCCTGCTTGTTGATACCACGTGGACATGGATTCTTTTAACACAAATAAAAATTGCAGCTCAATATTAACTTAGTCTACTAGTTTATTATAATTGTGTTTGGGCTTAAATAATTTAATTCATATTTTATAAGCAACTATTCTATTTTTTGACTTTTGTTTGAAAAAATGCGGGTCGACCCGCACCCAACCCGCTTACCCGCACCCGTTTGACCCGCTTCAAATGACCCGCTTAGACCCGCACCCGTTTTGACCTGTTACCCAAACCCGTCCGTCCCGCCCATTTTGGCAGGCCTAGCAAATGGTATACTTGATTAGTTTCCCAACCAGCAACCAAAAACAAATTACTCTTACAGATATCCACGGAGAGAGAGATCCAAAATGTAGCTGCAAGGAAGTAAGTTTTTACATAATACTAATACATTTCATGATAGTGTTTTTTTTGTTTTGTTTTTTTTGGTTAATGTTGCTTATTTTACAATACTAGCTAATCATCCCGGGTGACTACCCGGGCATGATTAGGAAAGTACAAATAAAATTGTATATATTTGATTACACTTAAACAAATTGTAACATGTATGTAATCTTTCAAACTCTAGCTAATCTATCCAAGTAATAAATAACCACTCTTACTTACATCATTACAACATGTTATTAACTCAACACTTAAATGTTAAAAGTTACATTAGTGTAGAAGTCACTCAATGCATCGATTAATATAAGTATTGACTCGTAAAAATGTGTCTTAACTTGACCAATAAAAAAACTCCACATATACAAACTTCTAAATTCTACAGTTAACCATAATGCAAAGATGAGCTAGCAAGACGTATCTTAATTATTAAACATTAGTATATCTCGAAATAACAAAGTAAATATGTGTAATGCTGGTGCACGACAGGGAGGGGTTTTAAATTTGAGTCCATTACATATATTTCACAACAATGTATATAACATTCAGGTCAAATAGTCTAACAACTCTTATCAAGAAAAACCATCAATGAACAACACATATGGGGTGTATTTCAACTACTGAAAACAGAATCAAGTAATCCATTGTCTACATTTCAAGTATATCAGCTTTAAACAGAATCAAGTATCATATCACCCAATTCTTGCATTATAGCTGGCTCATACACAAGTTCTTGTCAGATCAACATAATAAAAGATTCGTCAATAACGACTTAGTCAGGGTAAGGACTAAGGCGTGTTTGGAATGCTTTTCAAGGTTGCATCTTCTGAGAGATTCAAATCTGTAACAGAACATAATAAACATAGCTAGAAAAGTATATTGTAATAATATTGGAGCACATGCTTTAGGCAGGGTAATGTTTGGAAAGAAGAAATAAAGGGGCTATATAAAAACATAATGAAACTACATAAACCAACTTTATAACACCCATGATCCCACACCTGCACCAAAATAAACTCCCATTTTACTAAAATACTGCATGAAATAAAAACCAGATTAAAAGCATCGCAGTAGAACATTAGCCTCGCAAAACTAAAAAACGTTTACTCTAGTGCATAAAGAGCGCAAGAATAGGAAAAATATATTACCAATACTTGCTTTTGATGTGAAACTTCCTTAAGCTATATTGATTCATATAGAAACGTATAGTTCGATAATAAAGATTGTTGAAAACATTGTTTTTTTTACAAGTTTTGTGATTATTTGTTTGTTCAAAAACTCATTTGTAGTGTATGCATGTAGGAGAATTAAGTTGGTTGGATTCAAAGTGGTTGTTTTTTTGCATAACACGAATAAGCAACCAGACCCATATATTAAAGAATGGATCGGTATTTAGACATTAAAACTACAATTTGGCTTGACATGTACAAATAACCTGAATGAGTTTTTTCATTTAAAAAACAAATGAAGTTTATTAGTCCACTTCATATTTACCCCATATTTTTACATCTTCATAACTTAGCTCATACAAATAGAAGTTGTGCATTTTATATTAAAAAAAAAACTAACAGCTACTTAATTTGCTATGACTTTTGATGTATGGAATATTTTTCTTCCATGTAAAAAAATGCATGTTGTCCCATACGAGTAATATACTATGCTTACAATTTGTTAACCATAACACATAAAATGCCTTTGATTTGGGACAAGGATTAATAAAACACTCACACAGTAATAATCACCGTAGTTTATTTTTGTTGTGTCCCAAACCTATACAATTGATCCATATAAAATAAGCTTTTGATAGTGTGGCTTGCATAAATATTTACCTTCTAGATTTATTATCATATAGGTAAGAAATGTACATTTGCACATTAGACATGTTGCAACTTAAAATATAGTAAATTCTTGAATCTATTGCAATTTCAAACATGTCAGTTTATTCTCCAATTAAAAAACCATTCATTCACATCGGTTATACTAACACACACTATGAATCTGTATTAAACATATAAAATCAGTCACCACAAGAAAAATTGAAAAGCTTTCAACTTGCTCAAAGCAAATCAGTATAAAGATGAAACTCACCAAATGTAGACTGAACCACAGAGATGTTAACAGATTAGTCCCGGCTGCGCTCGATAAAGCAATGCAATTGAACCACAACCAACGATATATTTGTATTATTTTATTTTGTTGATTTATTCTTTCCCAAAACAAAACACTAAAAGCAAAAATGATTGGAAAAACTGTATAAATTCATAGTTTATTTTCCCCCAAAAAAAGAAAAACCTAAATGCAACATAAAAATCAAAGAAACCCTAAATTGAAATTAGAAGGGTACCTTAAATGGATTTGGATATGTGGCTATCAAAGGTTGCAATTTTAATTTAATCTTCATCTTCATAAGAAAGAAGATCTTGAAAGGTGGAGTGAATTTGATTGGCTTTGGAGAAGCAGATGTTATTTTTGTTGGACCGGAATTTTGGGAAACAAAGGGGCTAGCTGCCACCTGGCATTTTTTAAAACAAACTTAACTTTTGGGATCCTCTTTTATTAGGAAAAAAGATCAAGGAGAGTGGTCTGGATAAATGATAAACACTCTGGCCTCCGTAAATATAGGTTAGAGGTTTGATCCTCATCTCATGTAAAAGTCAGAGGTATTTTTTTACCATTTAGGTAGAACCTAGAAGGAACCTTTATAGGTAGAAATTTTCATATATTTAACAAGCCGTTAGTAATTGAGCGGTTATTATTAGTTAACATTCAACTTTAGTGGTGAATCATTTGAAATATAGAGGTTATTAGCATTTATTTGTTTGTGGGAAATACAAAACTGACTAGTAAATTAAACAATAAATTAATCTACATAAGCCACACTTAAAAATGTTGTTGGCAACTAATTCAGAATCTACATATACCTAGCAATAATCTCGCTACTCTAAATAAATGAACGAATGGAAATTAAAGAGTTCTTTTAAGAGAATGTGAAATGAAATATAAAATGTAGCATCTTATATACAGTAATACATATATCCTGAAATAAAGGTTTGATAATTTAAAATTTTAGGAAAATTTATTAACATTTTAAACTATTTCAGGTCTGTATTGATTACTGAATACGCTGCGTTTGTACGGAAGATAGAAGGCATGTGACATGACCTTGGCATACACTTGCAACAAAATACATCAATAATGACACTTTATTCAATTATATACAATACAGTAGATAAATAGATTGTGACAACAATCACACACCCACATTGTATCTAACAACCTTCTCCCTCCCATTTACTATCAACCCCACTCACTCTCACGATGACGGGATCTCATCGGACTAACGTCGCCGGAAAATGAAACCGACTGTTATTCGACCGCCACGGATTTGGTTACATGTTTCTCTCCGTTCGATTTGGTCATAACTTTAAGAAACGATCAAATACATGGAGACCAGATAACAGTCGGTTTCTCTTCGCCGGAATACAAAATTTTTTCCGACGACATTAGTCCGGTGAGAAACCGTCAGCGTGAGAGTGAGTGAGGTTGACAGTGAGTGTGAGAGAGAAGGTTGTTAGAAAGGATGTGGGTGTGTGAGTGTTGTCACAATCTATTTATCTACTGTATTGTATATAATTGAATAAAGTGTCATTATTGATGTATTTTGTTGCAAGTGTATGCCAAGGTCATGTCACATGCCTTCTATCTTCCGTACAAACGCAGCGTATTCAGTAATCAATACAGACCTGAAATAGTTTAAAATGTTAATAAATTTTCCTAAAATTTTAAATTCTCAAATCTTTATTTAAATTAACGCCCCGCGTGGCCCGACCATGGAATAAGGGGTAAGCCGACCAGAAACTTTCCGCGGCGATATCGCCGCGGAAAGTCGAATAAGACAAAACTTTCCGCGGCGATATCGCCGCGGAAAGTGCGGGCCCCCATGTCATTAATGGTTACTCTGACAGAAATTTAGCGGGCCCCCCCTCTTTCCGCGGCGATATCGCCGCGGAAAGTCTGGTCCGGTTACCCTTTATTTGGTCGGACTACCTGGCGCCTTATTTAAAGGTATATGAATCATTCACTGTATAAGATGCTACATTTCACATTTCTATTTTACATTCGCTTAAAAGAATATTCTTTAGATTCCATTCGTTCATTTATTTAGAACTAGTTCAACTCTCGTGTTTACGTGTATAAGTACGTTAAAATGTTTGCAATATAAAATAAAAGACCAAGTAGTCTGAGAGACAACTAAAAACATAAAAAAGAATATAAATATATATGTCTATGTTTATTATATCAAATATAAATAAATATGATAAACTCGCTTAAAAGTTACATATTAAACACATATGTTTTATTTAATTAAAAAATAAAGCATACTGACAGGCAGCTACAAAGAAAAACCAAAATGGGTTGCGACGTGGTAAAATCCGAAAGGTAATACGGGTTGAGACGTAAAAAATGAAATGTAAAAAAACCCATAAAATAACAATAAAATAACCCTGCTTAAAATTTTGTCATATTAAATACATAAATTTATTTTTTGAAGAATTAGTGTAATGCGTCGAACTTTCAACCGTCTAATTAATATTCATTATGTGATCGATAGGTTTGTTTCAAGTATATATTTATTTAAAGGTAAAACCACATTAGGTTATTTCTGCGCATTGAGGAGTTTCACTTATTGTGATTAGGTTTTGTTATTGATGATCTGCATTATATATATTAACTAAAAACTTTGACATATGAAATACATATTTGCCCAAAGTCAAAACTACAAACGTTTTTAAAAGTTTATAGTAACGAATATATATATATTTTATAGGCGCAATAAACCAAAAAGTCAAAAATGAAAGAAAAAAAAATTTGAATAACAATTTTCAATATATAGTTAAAAACAACAAAGGAGAAAAGTTTGAGAAAAACTAAATATTGGTACATAATCGTATGTGGTACATAATGGTGCGGGAGGGACATGACCATGAAAAAATTGCAATATATTGGTTGGAAACCCAAAAGGAAAATAGTGTGCAAAAAACCAATAAGTAACCCGTGTTTAAAAACCCAAACGGAATGCGATGTGACAAATCCGAAGTAGTTCAGGATATGTGGTGGACGAATAGTAACTCGCCACGTAGGCGGTTACTATTCATGTGATTACTGTTCATGTTTCAAGTTGTATTAATATATAATATAATATAATATAATATAATATAATATAATAGGAGGATTATTTTCTAGGTGTATGTAGATTTTGAAGAAGCTACCAACAACATTTTTAAGTGTGGCTTATATGCATTAATTTGTTGTTTGATTTACCGGTCAGTTATGTATTTTCCATAAACAATTTAATGCCAATAACCTGTCTATTTGAAATGATTCACCACTAAAGTTAAATGTCAACTAATACCCGCTCAATTACTAACAGTTTGTTAAGTATATGAAAACCACATACATGTTCATTTTATTTAATGGAAATATTAATCTTTTTAAATATTGATCTAAAAATTCTCTTAAACTACAAGATGATAACACCTGAATTTTTGTAATAAAATAATCATAATAGGATAAAAAGATTTTTAAGCTATTTATTTAATTAAAAGTATTAATCATTTCATTTTATATAAAATACGCTACACATTCTTATGTATGCACATCATGTCCAAAATTTCGTGCACGATGAGAGGCTTTAAATATTCGGTAACATTACTCGTTTTGCTATCTAACATATCTCAATTCCTGCACCTCATTGCATATATGCTCTTAAAATTTACACGCATAGTATTTAGCGCAATATGGTATACAAATTGTTGTCGACATCAATCTTATTTCGATTCTATGCTTTTGCGATACTTGACATGATATATGTTTATAAGAGATCTCTTCATTATTCAAATATCATCGGTTCTTCATGAACTAAACTCCCACCATATGAACCTTATGTTCATGTTCTTTAGTAAGCTCACAAATGATCATTCTAAATTGTTCATTGAATAAATTATCCACTTTTGAAATACATCTTTTCGCATTGTTATAGAATATATACCATATCCAAAGTATATGGTTCTTAACGAAAAGAAATTATAACGGGGAGAAAGTATTGTATCTTGTTGGCATGATGTAAGCTCATATTGTATAATTAATTTCCTTAGACATAATCCGAAACTTTCCTCTCATAATCATTTAATTTGCAATATACGCTTAATAAGCGCTTTAAGATTTACCACCATTTAAGAATACTCGCAATCTTATTAGCTACGCCACTATTGACCATTTAAGTATATGGTTCTTGATGAAAAGCAATTAAACGGGGAGAAAGTATTGTATCTTGTTGGCATGATGCAAGCTCATATTGTATAATTAGTTTCCTTAGACATAATCCGAAACTTTCCTCTCATAATCATTTAATTTGCAATATACGCTTAATAAGCGCTTTAAGATTTACCACCATTTAAGAATACTCGCAATCTTATTAGCTACGCCACTATTGACGCAAACTTCATGTTGCGCTATTCATGATATATGACCATTTAGACGATGCATCGCTTTTGAATAACTAAATGGTATATTAGATGTATAGGCCACATACATCCTCTTGTATCATCTTTAGATATTTAAGGGAATGAGTCCCCACTTGGCTAGCTATTGGTGAATAATCTATATCTTTGAGAGCATATAAACATCATTTAATCTCATATGTTGAAGAATCTATGGATTCTTAACGTAATATTTTGCATCATAATGACTCGGGGTGGTCTCACCGGTCATGCCAAACAATAATTACAAAATCATGGTTCATAAACTTCTAGTTATGACCATATGCAATTCAATTTCATTATGCATTGTATAATTCATATACAACGATGATACCAAAAATGAGTGTATAATTGACTCTTAAATATTGTTCCTTTTGATTATAATATATTAGCTATCGAAGTAGCTTTTTAGGAACCATCAAAATGTCAATAATATGACAATATCTTTGAAGTGAAATAATGACATATTGTATGAGGGCATTTAATGCCAATATATAATCGGTCTCTCCTTGTGAAAAAACATGTTCATAATAGAAACACTATGATAAATAAACTTCTCATGTTCATGCTCATGACATTTATAGATCATTTTGATCATATGTAATTGCATTCACCGTTAGATGGCTTTAAAAAATTTATGTCAAGGTGCTACTTCATCAATCCATGTGAAGTTGTACTCGCTTATATTTGACAACTTTTGCAACTTCATGTGCAACTAATTATAGCGAGGCTTTAGAAGGATCACATGTTTGTGATATCATATATTTCTTATGACCATTATCATGAATTTTGATGTGCTCTCATATTGAGCTCTTATAAAGATTCTCCATAATTATATGGAGTTAGATGGATCTTATCGACAATAGTCTGAATTACCAACAACGATGAATTTCACATAGCTTGATGATTATAGTTGATCCTTAGTCAAAAAATAAAAATAAGTATAAACTTTAATATTAAAATAGAATACAAATTTATGAGTTTCTTTTTTTTGAGAAAATAGTTATTACAAACATCTATTTTTTTGCATAATAAACCTTAGTTTATTAGATAACACTAAATTCAACTGTCATTGTAAATAACTGCGGTTATTTACTTACATTAGCTACAACCATTTATGTTTTGAATAAATTCAAAGAGTAGCAAAATAATAATAAAATCATGCTCTTCAAAAAACATAACTCTAGTTATGTTATTATTGATTCAATCCAAAAAGAGGAAACGTTTTAGTTTCTTATGCATAACCGTAGTTATGATTCACCTTCGTGAATAAAGAAAAAACAATTAGTGAGGAAACCTTAAAGTTTTTAATGCATAACCGTAGTTATGATTCACCTAAGTGAATAATGAAAGAACAATTAGTGAAGAAACATTGAAGTTTCTTATGCATAACTGTAGTTATGATTCACCTTAGTGAATAACGAAAGAATAATTAGTTCTTTTTATTGCATAATAATGTTATGAAATCATTAATTGCTTCAAGCAATCTTTAAAATTAATAAAAGGAAATCTTAAGTTTTTTATGCATAACGGTAGTACGTTATGATTAACTTTAGTGAATGACAATAAAACAATTTGTTCCATAACCGATATTATGAAATCATGAATTGCTTCAAACAATCTCTAAGAAGAACTATATCTTTCTTACGTAATATAATAGTCAAAATATCAAACATAACAACACCTTAAAAATTAAATAAACTTTAAAATTTATGTTAAACAACCGTCAAATACCCGGTTAAATCATTAAAATAATATTACCTCAAAATTTAGCCGATACAAGTTACCAATTACCAATGATGAATATAGCTACCGATATACGTTCGTAATCTTTTCTTAGATTTGTATGTCTTGATATATAGTAATATATGTAAGAATATCAAGAAAAATTTATATAAAGTGTTGTATACGAATTGAAATCAATGGTAAACGATAAGAAAAAATCAAAATAATTTAACGATAAAAGATCGATGTGGCGGTGGAATGCAAATAGGCACCAAGTAAAATCATTATTGATCATTGAATAATTTTTGAGCATATGTTACTGTACCAAGTCTAAAAACATGTAATAGAAGTATGTAGAATATAAGAATACAAAAACTTTTATCCCTGATATAAAAAAAAAACTAAAGAAAAACCAAAAAAAACTAATGCTTCTTTCATTTCGGCGACTAGAACAAAAGTGAATGTTTGGTTTTTACTTTTCACTGCCGCTAGCTTAGAACAAAATGTAACATATGCGGTTTTGACCGTTTGACTAATTATGCATTTTGACTAATTAATTCTAGTTTGCTAATATAATTTAATGCCAAATTTGATTTAATGACGATTATTATGCTTAACGGGTCGAATGACCACTCATTTGGCGATACAATACTAGACGATGCGAGATAACGATTAAATAAACTAACAAGTTGTGAAACGGGTCAACCCATGGTTAGAACCCATGACCCACAAACATAACCCAACCCTATCCTCACCCTCCCATCCACACACCATTTCTTCATCGCTTTCTCTCTCTAACTTATTGCAAGAACATTAAACACACTCATACTCTCACTCTCTCTAGATTTTTGAGTCATTTATGGTTCTTTGAGTTAGATTTAAGTTGGAAACATCATCTTCATCACCACCTTAGCATCATATCAAAATTTGGGTTCACAAAGTGCAAGAGTTCTTCCTTTTTGGGTCAAATTCAGGTTGGACTTGTGGTGCAAGATTTGGTAAGTTAAACTCATCCTATATTCATCATTTAATACTTATAAACTTGTCTCTAGTTATAACAAAGTGTTTTCGGGGCACAAATCGAGTCAAAACGCATTTTGGGTCATCTAGGGTTTCGGTTTGAAATTGAACGATTTGAACAAAGATTGTTGTTATGGATCGGATTTGAGCAATGGGATATGTTTATTTAGTTCATTTATATTTAACTTGGTCCAAAAATGTGTCCTTGAACTTCCTAAATCGGTTTTGAGGCAAAAAGGGTGTGTATGGAGTGTGTTTAGGTCGTGTAGGCTTCAGGGTTTTATGCAGAACCATGTTGGATGCGACGCAACAGAGGGACTGTGTCGCAGTTGGTTGTCGAGTCTTGGGATGCGGCGCAGTAAGTGGACTGCGACGAAGTGAGCCTGTCGAGCTATCGAATGCGGCGCAATGGAAAGGTGGTGCGGCGCAGTTGGACTGCGACGCAGTCGTGTAATGCGGCGCACTTGAGCTCTGATTCACTTAAATTTTCTGAACTACTTTCTAGGTTCACTCCTCGAGTCCTTGGATCGTGTCAATTGTTCTAATGGGTCCTTCCTAGACTTTTGTAGTGCCTTATACGAATCACTTGGGTCGTTTAAAGTTGAAGTACAATTTAAAAACCTAGTTAGGGTTGAATTAATTTTATTAATACATATGTAACGTATATGTTATAGGTGTGGTGTAACACCCGTCGTTTAAAAATATGGATTTCCAAAAATTTTCGCCTAACGGCGTCAAAACATAGCGGAAGTAATCATTTAAAAACATCAACCAATCCATATGGACGGTTCATTTACACAAAAGATTATTCGATAAAAGAGATTTTCAGAATTGTTATTGGTGGCCAGTACCAGCTCATTTAACTTCTCAAATACCAACTTCTCGCTACCAGCAAACAGATTCATTTCTGACGAAAGATTATTCGATAAAAGAGATTTGAAGTCAGAAACAACCTGTGAAGAAGACTGGAGTGATCTCTCCAGGTCCGCCACCTTATTTAAAAGGTCTTGGACCTCGGCTGAAGAAGAAGAGGAGGGACCACTGGGAGGTTCAAGATTTGAAGTCATTCTGGTCATGAAAGGTACTTGTGCCCAGACCTCTTCAGAGGAAGTTTCAGCAGTTACAACTGTTGAGTCCAGCACACGTTGTTCAGGAAAGTCGATTGGAGTTTCAAGTGGTGGTGGTTGAGTTTGTGAAATTTGGATTGAAGAAGGATTGAAATATGAAGTGTTTTGTGGAATTGAATGTGGTGGTGGTGGTGGTGGCATTTCGGATTCTGGTGGTGGAATATTTGATTCTGGTGGAGGTGGTGGCATTTCGGATTCTGGTGGTGGAATATTTGATTCTGGTGGAGGTGGTGGCATTTCAGTAAGTGGTTGAGTGACTGAAGCAATAACAGAAGAAACCACATTTTCTACTTCTTCACCCAGAAAACTCATGTCAGTTTCAAAGATATTACCTTCTGACATGGGTGAATCAGCCTCATCCCAGACAAACGTTTCACCAATTGTTTCATCACCAGCCTGATCACCATCCTGTTCACCAACTTCTACATTCAAGTCCAGTTGACCAGCCTGCTCAACATTCTGAGCAACATTTTCTACCTGTTCATCAGTCACCTGCCCAACCTGCTCAGTATCTTGTACAATATTTTCTTCTTGCTCAACATTTTCTTGCTCATCAATCTGAACAACATTTTCTTCCTCAAAAATAGGAGACCCATCTATGTTCATAATATCACCAGGATGGCTTGTTTCAGCTCTATTCGGATTGACCTGAACTCCACCTCTTTTTAAACGTCTGGCAGTTCTAGGTCCAGTGACAGGAGCCACCTGGGTTACTGGTTGCACATTTTCAACATCAATGACTCCAGTGGGTCTTACAACAATCTGACCCCTACCTGGAGCCTCTTCTTGCTCATTAGGTGCATCATTTCCAAAATTACTCAACATATTTGCAGGAATTTCAACCTCACCAGCTCTTGATTTTAGGGAACTCAACTCCCTCAGATATTCACACATAGAGAAATGATTTGTTTCATAATCATACTCAGGACCCAAAGCTCTTAGAAATACTAGTGAAAGAAAACGAATATAAGGAATATGTGGTTTTCTACCTTTCACCTTCAGACGATCAACCAGATCATCAAAGAAGATCTGAGCGAAATCAACCCTGTACCTAAACCAAAGACAGTAGGCAATCTGGAGTTGCATTTGATTAATCTGGTCCAACCCTCCAGAACTGCCACCTAAACACTCAACCAAATGAGTGAAAAAGTATCTCCATGAGTCAGTCAGCTTGCTCATGTAGATTGTTCCTTTCCTTAATAACTGGCCATGTTCATCCAATATTTCAGTGTGCCCCATCAATCTGCACACATCCCTGAAATTGATACCAGTAGGGAGAGGAATTGCCATCTCATTATCAGCCAAATAATTTAATTGAAGAACATCTCTGAGAGAATCGACAGTGAGAGTGAACGATCTGGTGCCTTGTTGCAGTGTGTAGTTGATGGTTTTAGTGTTTTCAACATACACAACAGAATACCAAAATTCACACAGGTAATCATGATACATTTTACCTGGATTACGTGTGAGAGCACCATAGAGTGGACAACTGAGGAAAAAGGCATTCAGTCGTCCGATGAGAGAAGTGGGAGAATGAGTGGTGCTAGTGAGTCTAGCCAACCAATTGTTCATATTAATCCTTATGGCCTTTGCCTCAAGAGTAATATGAGGTGCCTTAACAATATTGGCAACCGGAGCATATTCGGCGGCGAGCAGATTTTTAGGTGAATTGGATTGTCTTGGTGCCATTGAATATGATAGATATATGAAGATGAAATTGAAGAATTTAGGGTTTTTGATGAAGATTTGATGAAATAAATATGAGAGAGAGATTGATGATTGGAATTAAATGAAGAAAGAAGTAAATGAAGGATTTGGGAGTAAATATGTTCGAAGTTAATGCAAATGAAATTGAAAGTGGGTATATATAGGAGAGAGAATGTGGAACTCAAACGGTTAATTTGAAATTATCAAATATAATTTTGATCGGGTTCTGAGATCCACATTAATTACATCACATCACACATAAATGTGTGACGGTTTACAGCCCACAAACAGTATCAAGTTGCACTTTTGTCTTCCCAAGGTAAAAATACCATCATTTCTTTGAAAAAATTTACATGCCACGTAGGATAATAAGATAAATATCAAGATAAATATCTTTTCAAAAGATTTTGCATACGTGGCACGCACAATGACCAAGTATTAAAAATATTATGACTCATTTCAGTGCATCTGGAGGTTGACTGGACACTCCAGTATCACTGGTGGATTAGTCCAGTGAAGCATGTACTGATGGTACACTAGAGGGACACTCCAGTAAAGTACCAGTGAAAACCATTTGAAAGACTGGTAACCTCAAACATGCACGTCAACTAATACAGACAAATGAGAGGGACACATTTACAAGGAGACAAATAGTCACCTCAAACATGCACTTCAACCTATCTAACCAGTGAGAGAGACATATTTACAAGGTACCAGTAATATTTTCTGGAAAATTTGTCCAGTGAGAAAATAAATTAATAAATTCCCCCTGAACTTAAAACATTTTTAAGAACAAAAAAAAAATATCTTTCAAGTCTTCCCCCTGGAATGTTGATCCAGAAATCTATTAATGCAAAGATAGTACACAATGTAGTTCGATATCTAAGCAGTCATAGATTTATAAATCTTTAAATCAATGATCCTCAGTAGTACACAATGGCGTTCAATACCAAGGTTCCAGATTTAAGGGTTTAACATTCCCAACTCACCAACAAGATATTCAAAAGTTTTGACATCCAGAGGTTTAGTAAAAATGTCAGCGAGTTGTTTGTCAGTGGGAATAAAATGGAGTTCAATGTTGTTTTTCATAATATGATCACGAATGAAGTGATACCTGAGATCAATGTGCTTCGTCTTGGAGTGCATGACTGGATTGTTCGAGATAGCAATGGCACTGGTATTATCACAAAAGATTGGGGTCTTTGAATACTTAATACCATAATCAAGCAACTGGTTCTTCATCCAGAGTATCTGAGCACAACAACTGGCTGCAGATACGTATTCAACTTCAGCAGTGGATAATGAAACTGAAGTTTGCTTTTTACTGGTCCAGCTGACCAGTTTGCCACCAAGGAAATGACATCCACCAGTAGTGGATTTCCTTTCTATCTTACAACCTGCATGATCTGAATCTGAATAACCCATTAGATCCATGCCTGAGCCTTTGGGATACAAAGACCCAAACTGGGGACACCCTTAAGGTACTTCAGTATGCGCTTTACAACAAGCATATGAGATTCTTTGGATTAGACTGATATCTGGCACATAAACATGTTGAAAACATAATATCTGGTCTACTGGCAGTTAAATACATCAGTGAACCAACCATGCCTCTATAGACAGTGGTGTTCACTGGTTTACCATCTGGATCTGAGTCCAGTGTTAATGGTGCAGAAATTGGAGTAGGTTTAGATGGTGAAGAGTTCATATCATATTTCTTTAAAAGATCTCTAACATATTTTTCCTGATTAATAAAAATACCATCTCTGGTCTGTTTAATCTGGAGTCCAAGAAAATACGTTAATTCACCCATCAAACTCATTTCATATTCAGTAGACATTATTTTCTGAAAATTTGTCCAGTGAGAAAATAAATTAATAAATTCCCCCTGAACTTAAAACATTTTTAAGAACAAAAATATCTTTCAAAGTCTTCCCCCTGGAATGTTGATCCAGAAATCTATTAATGCAAAGATAGTACACAATGTAGTTCGATATCTAAGCAGTCATAGATTTATAAATCTTTAAATCAATGATCCTCAGTAGTACACAATGGCGTTCAATACCAAGGTTCCAGATTTAAGGGTTTAACATTCCAAACTCACCAACAAGATATTCAAAAGTTTTGACATCCAGAGGTTTAGTAAAAATGTCAGCGAGTTGTTTGTCAGTGGGAATAAAAGGGAGTTCAATGTTGTTTTTCATAATATGATCACGAATGAAGTGATACCTGAGATCAATGTGCTTCGTCTTGGAGTGCATGACTGGATTGTTCGAGATAGCAATGGCACTGGTATTATCACAAAGATTGGGGTCTTTGAATACTTAATACCATAATCAAGCAACTGGTTCTTCATCCAGAGTATCTGAGCACAACAACTGGCTGCAGACACGTATTCAACTTCAGCAGTGGATAATGAAACTGAAGTTTGCTTTTTACTGGTCCAGCTGACCAGTTTGCCACCAAGGAAATGACATCCACCAGTAGTGGATTTCCTGTCTATCTTACAACCTGCATGATCTGAATCTGAATAACCCATTAGATCCATGCCTGAGCCTTTGGGATACAAAGACCCAAACTGGGGACACCCTTAAGGTACTTCAGTATGCGCTTTACAACAAGCATATGAGAGTCTTTTGGATTAGACTGATATCTGGCACATAAACATGTTGAAAACATAATATCTGGTCTACTGGCAGTTAAATACATCAGTGAACCAACCATGCCTCTATAGACAGTGGTGTTCACTGGTTTACCATCTGGATCTGAGTCCAGTGTTAATGGTGCAGAAATTGGAGTAGGTTTAGATGGTGAAGAGTTCATATCATATTTCTTTAAAAGATCTCTAACATATTTTTCCTGATTAATAAAAATACCATCTCTGGTCTGTTTAATCTGGAGTCCAAGAAAATACGTTAATTCACCCATCAAACTCATTTCATATTCAGTAGACATTATTTTTGAAAATTTCTTGCACATTTTATCATCAGTAGAGCCAAAAATAATATCATCAACATAAATTTGTACCATTAACAGATTACCTTTTTCATGAAGAATAAATAAGGTATTGTCAATTGCACCTCTTTGAAACCATTTTTCAATAAATGTTTAGTCAGAGTATCATACCAGGCACGTGGGGCTTGTCTGAGGCCATAAGCGCTTTGTCCAGACGGTATACCCAATGTGGATGCTTTTCATCAACGAAACCTGGTGGTTGTCTGACATAAACTTCTTCTTCAAGTTTTCCATTCAAAAATGCACTTTTCACGTCCATTTGGTAGACCTTGAACTGATGATGAGCAGCGAATGCTAAAAATATTATGATCGCTTCAAGTCTAGCCACTGGAGCAAATGATTCATCAAAATCGACATCTGACTGGCAGTAGCCTTGTGCTACCAGTCTGGCCTTGTTTCTGATTACGTGGCCATCTTCATCTACCTTGTTCCTAAAGACCCATCTGGTTCCAATTGGTTCTTTCTTTCCAACTGGGAAAGGGACCAGGTACCAAACCTTGTTCCTTTCAGACTGGTGAAGCTCTTCTTGCATAGCAGTCACCCAGCTTGGATCTTCCATAGCCTCGTCAATCTTCATTGGTTCATTCAGTGATAAGAAACTGACATATAAGCATTGATCACTAGAGGCTCTTCTGGTCTGAACTCCTCTACTGGAGTCACCTATGATCTGATCGATAGGATGAGCTTTTGTCCATCTGGAGTACTGACCAGGATTGTTACTGACAACAATATCAGTGCAAGAGTTCAGTTGAGTTTCAGGATGAGGATCCTGCCAGACTATTTCAACATCTTCATCTGAATCATTTAAATCACGATTTGCATCATGAAATTCATCATTTAAAGGCATTTCTTGAAGTACTGGTTCAGTTTGAAATTCTTCATTTGAACACATTTCTGGTATGCTCTCAACTGATACTGATACTGGGGGAGTAGTACGAACATCTGATCCAATATTAATTTTAGAGGGTAGCTTGAAAATAATTGAAGGATAGAATGGAGTACCACTGGAGAGTTTCTTCTTCTGGACAGGTTCCAGATCAGGATGACTGGAAACTGTGTCTTCTGGATCTTTATTGTAGTTGATAGGATCAGATTCACAGAAGACAATTGGAGTTACTGGGGGAGTATCAAGGATTGGCTGTTTATTGATTGCAGCATTTGATTCATCAAATGTGACATGAATTGACTCATGGACCTTCTCCAGTCTCTTGTTGTAGACTCTGAAGGCCTTGCGAATGGCTGAATAGCCCAAGAAATACCCTTCATCAGCTTTGGCATCAAATTTGCCTAACTGACTGGAGTCGTTCAGGATGTAATCTGGACATCCAAAAACGTGAAAATAACCAATATTTGGTTTTCTATTTCTTAAGACTTCATAGGCTGTCTTTTTGTGTCTTTTGATGTACACAGACCGGTTCTGGGTGTGACAAGCATACTCCTGGCCCAGAAACTGGTAGACAGACCAGATTCAGCTAGCATACTCCTGACAGCTTCTATCAGCGTTCGATTTTTCCTTTCCACACTCCATTCTCTGGAGAGCGGGCTGATGAGAAATTCTGGGAGATGCCAGTGTCAGTACAGAATGACTCTAGAGTTGCATTCTGGAATTCTGTTCCATTGTCACTTCTTAACTGACACACCTTTCGACTGTACTTGAGCTCAATTTGCTTGATAAGACTGATGATTCAGCAGCAGCTTCACTTTTAGACCTGAGAAAGATACCCAACAATATCTGGAAAATTCATCTACGATCACCAGGGTGTATCTTTTACCAGCACGAGTCTGAACATTCACTGGACCAAAAAGGTCCATGTGAAGCATATGAAGAGGTTCAGATATGCTGAAATTCTGTCTTGTTTTGAAACTGGTACGTTTCTGCTTTCCCATCTCACATCCTGGACATGGCCTTTCCTTTTTGAAGGAAACTGAAGGTATCCCATCTGCAAGTTGTTTTCTAGACACTTATTAATATTTTTGAAATTTAAATGGGATAACCTTTTATGCCATAACCAGTTTGTGTCTTCATCAGCTTGAGTATAGAAACACTGCTCTGAGGAGAGCTTTCCATATCCATCACGTACACATTCCCTTTTCTGGGAGCAATCAACACTACCTTCCAGTCCTTGTTGAATACGATACCCTGAGCAATACTGAATAGAACTTGATAGCCATCATCACACAGTTGGCTTACACTGATCAGGTTATATTTCAAACCATTCACAAATGCAACTCGTCTGAACTTGACTTGTCCATTGTTCAGAACACCGTATCCCTCAGTCTTTCCACAACCATCATTTCCAAAAGTAATCGAGGGTCCATCAGAAATGGTGAACTCCTCCAGCAGGGTCTTACATCCGGTCATCGTCCTGCCAGCTGCACTGTCAAGATACCAGATATATTTCTTTCGATGCCCTGCACATCCACCAGATATTATCAGCTAGATTTGGGAACCCATCGACTGATGGGTTCACTGGACCCTCCCTTATAGGTCCCTGGAGCAATCTGGTTTAGTTCACTTTCTTCAATAGTGGTCTTAGTTGAAAAGACCACTGGGGTTGATAGTTTTGAAACCTTTTTCTTTTCTCAACTGGAGAAATAAATTTGTCTTTCTTAGCAAAAGGTTTGTATTTTGTCTAGGGCCAGATGAAGTACCCTCAATAAAGTTTAATCTTGCATTAAAACTTTGAAATTGACGAGTCAGAAGTTTAATCTGGCTCTCTAACCTTGACAAAACATTTTCATCAGATGACACTTGAGTCTTTCCAGTTGAATGGACTCGAGGTTCAGTAAGGGAACTGATCTTCTTCTTTGGAACCTGGGGTTCTTTAGAAGCAGACTGAGGCAAAGGTTTCTTCAGATTGACCTTTTTAACTGGAGCAGTCATCTGGAATGCTCCAGTCTTAACCTCTGGGGATTGAACTAGGAAAATATTGGCCTTAGGAGTTACAGGCTCATCATAAATGGTGTTGGGCCTGAACCCCTCTGGTAATCGATCGATTACTGGTATTAATGATGCAACTGAGTATTTCCATCTAAATATGCACGTTTTTTTAGTGGAAAATTGATTTACTCCAGCATCATATGGCTTTCTGGTTTCAAGCCATGATTTAATGACCAGTTTTTCTTTCTCTAAAATGATCTCAAGATCTTGTTTTTCTTGAATCAATTGTTCAGTTACCAGAACCTGGGCTTGAAATGCCAGTTCAATGTCTTGAAGTTCTTTTAATTTTGATTTTAAAACAGTTATTTCAGAAAAATCTGTTTCTAGACCATTACACAGTCAGATCTAACAGTTTCAACAAATATTAAATCAGAATTAAGAGCTTCAGCAATGTCCAATTTTAATTCTTGGTCAGTAGCAGTATCATAATCACTAACCTTCTTGATAACAATGTCCACCCATCGTCCAGATGTGACATCTTCTTTCACCAGGTGCTCTTCGTCTGCCAGAGCCATGTAACAGCAATCTCTTTCTTCTTCTTCATCAGCAGATGAATCATCAGAAGGAACCCATTTCTCTTCAGTTGTTGCGATCATGCACTTATTATTATTTTCCATTTGTTGTGCCATGAGAGCAATCTGAGCCTTAAGCTTTTTATATTTCAATTTATAGCTATCATCAGGCTTTTTATTTGAATTAAATGGACCAGGCTGGGATACAAACTGACTGGACCTGCAATCTTTCATGAAATGACCCTTTTTGCCACACTTAAAGCATGTCAAATTGGTCTTATCAGTTGAAGAACTGGATGCAAATTGTCCAGATGGCCTATTTGCTCTTGCTTTGAAACGGTTAAACGTTTTAGCAATCATAGCAACCAGGTCATCATCTTCAGCTTCATCACAGTCTGGAGAGATTTGACTGGCCTCTCCAGAATCCATGAGGTCAGACACCATCTTCTTCATAGAAAATACATTCTCAGAAGATATCAGTGCTGTACCTTGTGGTTCAGTATGACTAACCACAATAGGACTACTGGAGGCATGGTTATAAGCATCTTGTTCTGCCACAACTCTCTGAGCTTGATTTTCTTCAGTGTACCTGAAAGCTCCATATAAAGTTGAAAGTGTGTGTGTGCAGAGTTTTACCTTGTCATAAGACCAGGATCATGTGAGACCATTTGGTGGGCAAAATATCACAAAATTTCTCCAGAAGTATATCCTTGTCCTTCTCAACCCCGAGACCTCTCAACTGGTTTATGATACTCATAAATCTGGTGTAAGTACCAGTGAGAGACTCATTTGGCTGAGCAAAAAATGACTCATACCTTTTGTTTAAGGAGACTTTTCTGGTGACAATGGTGTCATCTCCTCCTTCATGTTGGTTCAATAGTTCATCCCACATGGTTTTAGCACTGGGAAAAAGAACTAGTGTGGGAATTAGGGTTTCAGGAACAGCCCCGAGGATCATGTTTTGAGAAGGGTATCTAGATTTACCAATCTCCTCTCCTCTTCAGACCAATGTTCCTCCCTCTTTTCCCGACCTCTTCTAGATCCAGTTGGATCAAGGAGAGCATTGAGAGGTGATGTGGGGACATAAGGTCCTTCATTTAAAATTTTCATCATGTTTCTCTCAATACCAGTGATATGCAATATCATCCTAGCCTTCCACGTACCAAATTCATCACTGTTCCCACTGAATTTAGGAACAGGATTATTTGAGTAGTGCACATGCACATGTGGAGAAGCAGGAGTAGGAGGAGGAGGTGGTGGATTAGTGTTAACAGGTGGTTCTTTATTTTGATTATTTTGATCATTAATATTAGCATTAGCATTAGGATCAGGACCAAAATTAAAATTTCCTTGAGTATTTTCTGAGTTGGCCATCAAAGAAACAGATCTAGGCAATGTTTAGCCTTCTGCTCTGATACCAATTGTAAGTCCCAAACTCGATGGTTAACTCAGAAGTGTAAAATACAACAAGTCTAATAAGCACTAGATTGGACTAGTATTACTTGAATATAAATGCAAGAATATAAACAAAGTAATACTTGACTTAAAGTAATAAATAAAGGTGGAACACAATGTAATATTTTCAAGTGTATTTTATTTATGATGTTAAATAAAATACAAGGTTGTGCGGAATCAAGATAATACAAATATGTAAGTATCCTAACAACCTATGAATTACAAATGATCTATATTTGCCAAATAAACTCTTTGGATCGAGATACTTAAAGTTGTGAAGTATCCCTGTTTAAGATCGAGGGTATTTAGACAAATTCACCTTTAATGCTAAAAGTAATTTTAACGAATAATATGACTTTGTATTTATAGGCAAACAAATTCACCAGTGAATTTGTGCCGTACAAATATGGTTGCATGCATTTAATGAACCGACAAGATCATTAAATGCATTGGTTAAGGTACAAGGATAAAGTCACATCAATATGACAATAATCCTTTTAACCAACCACCTTTACACACGTAAGTACTTTGGTAAAGAACAAATGGAATGTTCTTTGGAAAGTGTGTAAAGGCAAAAAGTCAATTCCTCGATATCAGTGTTCAGAGTTGTAAGGTCTAGAACACTGACAATCCTCCAGTCGTAGATCTGGTAAGACTTCCAGTGGACCCCGCCATTTGTCAGTCTTCTTTATTCTGACTTCAGTCTTTGACTTCAGTGAGAACGTCTTCAGTAGAATAGATCTGGACTGGGGTGAAGTCCAGTGAGCTAATCTGGAATACTCCAGATTTCCTATACAAGTATTTTGCTCACTCGTCTTCCATTATTTCTGAACAAATATTCAGAGGGACTCCAGATTCCAAGTCTGGAGTAGGTCCAGTAATATCATTTCTGGACAGATCTTCAGTAAGGCTCCAGTAGTCGAGTCTGGAGCGAGTCAAGTAAATCTGGACTAACATAAACAAAACACTTTCTTATATTGTATTAACTTACCTATGTGTAAGTTACAAGTTACAAAACACTTTCTTATACTTGTATTAACTTACCCATGTGTAAGTTATAGTTATATTAACTTACCCATGTGTAAGCTATATAACTTCCACATGTGTAAGTTACAAGTTGCAAAAGACTTTTTTATAGTTATATTAACTTACCCATGTGTAAGCTATATAACTTACACATGTGTAAGTTATATTACCTATGTGTAACCTGTAGAAGTTACAAGTTACAGAAGACTTATTTTGATTATAAATGCTCTCTATACACAAAAACTCAACACTCTTTGCTTCATTTTACAAACAATGTATAAAAAAATTATCACATCTAATTTTTGTTAAAAAAAAAAAAATGTGTAAAGCCCCTAGTACTAGATATATGAAGCTCATACAAACCAAATATTCCAATTAAATAAAAACGTATTAAATACAACACAAAATATTATATAATAATGTAGATTCAACAAACTATTTATTCAATGTTAATAAAAATGTATCAGTTAATATACATATATTATTATAAGAAAAAATATAAAAAATAAAGCAGTTGATTCAAAATTAATTCACAGTAAATTATACAATAATTACAAAAACGAATTACTAACTTGATTCAGAATGAGCATCTAAAATCTTTAAGCATCTAAAATCTTCATTACATAACTACTGAATTTTTTTTTAATATTATTAATTCCCCCAATGTAAAAGGGAATCAATGAATAAAACATTTCCTAGTTTAAAAAAAAACACAAAAACAAGTAGAAAAACCCATCTAGTCACCTGAGGCTGAGACTAAATTAAAGGCGCTACTAGATTATCATTTTTGCAAACTTGGCCTTCAATGCCCCAACAGGTACCTTGTTCAAAACCTTGACATTGAATACAACATACTGCTTTTTGATATCAGCCTCTGCTTTGAAATACTTCAGTACTTTGAAAGTGGTGGAAGCTTTGGCAACTCGAGAAATGTGGGCTCTTCAACCTGAATTTACACATTCACAGAGAAGCTTTTTATTTGCTGGATGTATACACATAGATTAAGGTACTTTAAAAAAAAAAAAAACACATTCAGCAATACTCACCCGTCGTGTAGCACGATATGAAGCAGGAACCTGACATGATAGGTCTAGAAGAGAAGACATCTCTTATAGCTACTACGGTGGTTATTGATAATTGTAATCCTGGTCATGTACGTCTCATGTGTCTCAAAATAACACACAAGTAGCTCTTTACTTGATGAACTACTGCAGACTGATGATACAGCATATATATATATTGGTTGTTCTGTCCCGTAAAATAAAACACATATGATTCAAGTAAAGTTTTTCTAGATATGACTGCAGAATTTACATTTCACCTAGTTTTATCCGTTATTCAAAACCAAATACTTAGAACTACCCATATATTATTTGTTGTGGTCCATTAGTTTTGACACTAAAACCAGTGGTTGCAATGATGAGTGTTTAGCAGATGAAAGACACCTGCACCAGGATATATCTAGTAACGGCAACCCCAAAACACAACCTCACACGCACTGCTACTTTACACACATTCTAATATGACAAACATGACAATATTCAACTAGAGCAGACCCAATGAAACTACATGCACTAAACTTTAATGCAGAATGCTATCCAAAGGACTACCATTCTTCTGATTGTACATACATATCTTGATAATAAAACAAGTACCTTCTTTTTAGAAAAATTCCAAACAATACAAACACCTAGATTTAACCTAGCACCTCATATCCTAGCCATATGCTTGGTCCCACATTCACTATCATTTTACATTTCTATGATTTTATCTTATGACATATAAAAATAAAGTTTGTTCCTTCTTATCCATGAAGATCCTTTGAATCAACCTTAAATAAGGAATTTGTAAACTCAAGTTGTAGGCTTGATTGGTACAATGCATAACAAAAGCCAATGCAGTATGTTATTCTATACATAGGTGAGCAAATGTGGAACATACTTTCATGAGTGACCATTGCATGATACATTCTCCAGAACCTTGCCCTCTGCGAACGTTGCCATAGGCTGATAATTCAAGAACATTCAAACCAAACCCAATATGATCTTGATCCAACTTAAAACTTTACATATTTAAAACAAAACCACAAGGAAAGTGATATAACAAAGGAGTATAGTATGTTTTAATAAATCAATTAATTAAAGATTAGTATCAAACATTCAATACATTTCTTAACGAAATGAAAATTTATGGACACTCGGGTACATCTCTAAGTTCTCAGAAAAAGATCCAGGTTCAAACCTTGGAACGGCCAGGGAAAGTATAAGAAATGGCCACATAAATACCTGTTAGGCTGCATAGATAAAAGCCAAAAGCTCGACTTTCCCCGGGCTGGCTGTAATGCCGAATAACATCCCTCTCCATTTACATGTTTACTAAGAGCAAATTGAAGCAATAAATGTGATAAGGATGTAGCTGAGTCAACAATGCTAAAAAGATGATTAAAATCCATTCAGGGCAAAACCGAACAACTACAATAAACCAACTTGTTATTTTTGAGCATGAGAAACTTGAACTATATAAAACCAGACCGCCACTTACAGCAAGAAATATTCTCTGTATACTTCTTGATATCAATCAAAAATTTGAAAGTATGTTCTCCCTGTGATTCTTCAAGCCAACGATATAACAAAATAAAATCAGTGAAGTGTTCAAATATACTATAAAGTGTTTAATGGTGTAGCACTTAAATTGTGTTGTCGCTTTCCTAGTTCTGTTCTTTAGCTGATCAACTTGAGAACAAATTTATTGACAAGTTTGATATTCTTTTTAAGGGAAGCTTAACAGCCAATGTTAAGAAATCGTTTTAAGTTTGAGTAAGGGATCTACATAGTGCCAGGATGTCAATGCATTTGAACAACCTAGGTCTACTCCAAACCCCAAAATTATATACAACCGAGGCCACATCTAATTAACAAATTCTGTTAACTAGGTATCCTTGCTATTATCTTTGAGAGCTTAAATACTATTTGGGGATCAAAAAAGCTTCAATGTAATGCATGTTTTTTTTACTAAAACATTTGAGTTGTTTGAGTGATTCCCTTTATAATCATCTTGCAAGTCAACTGAATCTTATAAGATTTTTCAGAAACTCCAGAGTTGTTGTATCACTGATATAAGCCTGACAACAAAGCCTCGAGTTGTAAGGTTCTGATACAGTGAATAAGAAATCATTTAAGTTTGCTTAGGGGATCTACATAGTGCCAAGATGTCAATGCATTTGAATTATCAAATTCCGCAAAAAATTAGTTCCCGACAATCCCAACCGAACCCTAGGCCCATCACATTATAGGTAAATCAGCTAACCCAGTGGCACCCTCCATGGTGGCCGAACCAATTGACCTGGCTTCAGCAAAAAAAAATAAAAATTCGAATACTGCAATTTCTCTTTATAGGCCATATTCCAACTTTCCAAGATAAACTTTGCCTATGTGTTATGTACCATCATTACAGATATTGGTGGTAAGAATTTGGTTTGGTAATAGTATTTAAGATGCTCGATTAATGATGAAGAGACTTACCTTTCTGCCATCTCCCTACAGGAGCCTTAAGACTATGACCAAGATAGTTTTCTCGATATTTACCAACCTTCACATCATCCCAGCTAAACTCTGCACATAAGTAACACAGATAATGTTAATACATAATTTACACGTAGTTAAAAGTCTTTTTTTTATTATAAATTGTCTCTATACACAAAAACTCAACTTTCTTTTGCTTCTTTTTTATAAACAATGTATATAAAAAAGGATCACATCTAATTTTTGGTAAATAAAAAAACAGAATGTGTAATAGCCCTTGCAGTTAAACATAGAATTATCATATAAACCAAATTATCGATTTGCAGGTACTAGATATATGAAGCTCATACAAATCAAATTATGCAATTAAATTGTATTAAATACAACACAAAATATCATTTAATACTGTAGATTCAACAGCCTATTTATTCAATCTTTTAATAAAAATGTATCAGTTAACATACATATATTATATAAAAAATAAAACAGTTGATTCAAAATTAAATTGACAGTAAATTATAGAATAATTACAAAAAGGAATTACTTACTTGATTCAGATTCAGCCTTGTTTTCAGTTGAATTAACTTCTTCATCGTAATTTTCCATTTGTATTGAAAATTCGCCGGAACATGGAAGAAGAAGACGGTGTCGGATTGATGGAGGAAGAAAACACCGGTGGCCGGATTCTGAAAATTGCTCCGATAGGATTATTCGCCGGAATGTCCAGATAACGAGGAACAAAAAGAAGGTGTTGATTCAGAGGACGACGGTGGCAGATGATGGAGGATGACGGTGGTGAGGCTGTCAGATCCACGGATGGAGAAGACGGGCTTTTAGGTTGGAATGAGCTTATTTTTGTTATTTATAATAGTGGACGTAAAATGTCCATAATGCCCTTCCGCGTTTTTGATCAGATCTGGAAAATGGACGGCTCAGATCTGGACCCCTGGACTTTTTTTAGGAGGTGGACTCAAATTAACCCACCCATGTATATATATATATATATATATATATATATATTATATATATATATTAAAACAGTAGTTAACCGAACGATTCTAAAGGCTCTACAAGTCAAACCTATCTTATAACATTGCCACGTAGATTATATCCTATGTGGCATCCTCATACATTTTTACAATATTTTAACTATAAAATATAGAACAAAATAATAGAATAAAAAGAAAATATGATTATATAGAATAAAGATAAAATATAGAAAATATAGAAAAGTAAAAAAGTTATAAAAAAAACAGAGGTAAATTAGATATAGGTATGTATGGTTTCATTGAAAAATTATACAAGGATATAATTGTAAAATTATATGTATCTTTTTTTTCTTCTTTCCTTCTCTTTAACTCAAGCTTTTATAATTTGAGTTTCATCTTTTCTCTCGATCAATCTCTAACTTTTTTAAGAAAATAAAATAATCAGTTGCTATAGTTTTGTTGTAGGATTGAAAGAAAGCAAACATTGTTCCTTCATGTTTGTGTTTACTCTTGATTTATTATCAATTTTTTTGGTTATGCCGAGTTTTTAGATGGAACTATTATAAGGAAATTTAATTAGGTTTTGTCATTGATCTTCTCTAACAGGTATGTTTTCTTTATGTATTTAGGTTAATCTTTTTTCTATGTGAACTTTTCCCCCCTTTCTTTGTGATGTTGTTATGCAATTGTTTTTAGGTTACACAACAGGTGTTTGATGAAATGCCTCAACGAGTAGTTTTTGAATTTTTATTATCATGTTTGTCATATTCTTTGATATTCATTTATATGCATTTTTTATATTTATATGCAAAACCTTGACACATTTGAGCAGCTTCACATTTTGCTAAATATCCCTCACGTTGGTAGCTATTAGTAGGGGACATGTAGTATAAAAGTGGAAGTCGAGGATTCAAACCCCACCCTATGTCCCTTTAATCATGTTGGCCGTGGGACCTGAGTGGGAGGCCAATAATGGGAAACAAGAATGCCACCCGGTTGCTACTGTGGGAAAGTTTAGTGTGATCTGCAGAGCCGACTTGATAGAAGTTGCCTTCACTGATTGTAAAGGTACGATTTTCTTTGATTGTTTCAAATGTTAGTAATCAGTTGCTCTTTTGTGCAACTTTTTTTTGACTTTGAATTGTGGACTATGTCACAATGTGAAGTCGGAAGTGATTATTATTTTTGGTGTTCTCTTTCAGAATATGGTGAGATTAAAATGGTTATCTTTTCTGTTCATATGGGGTAGTTGTGTTCTCTAAATTTCTTGCTTCGGGTTTGTATTATGCCATTGTTTGTTGTGAAAATATTGTTTGAAATTAGCTCATGTTTGTGTTCATGTTGAAGGTTCGGTTAATTTTTCAAGGATTATGGTTTTTGGAATGTCTTTCTTGGTTCTGGCCCTACCTCGGTTTCTATTGTTGTTTTGCTAGCTATTCACGTTCTGTTTCTCGATAATCTTTCGTATGATTGGTACAAAAAATTAATTCAATTTGGATAATTGGTGCCAAATGGGATGTTCCAAATTTGGAGTTACCATTTTTTTTGGGGTTGGTCATCTTTGAGAACATCCCCTTCACAGTTACTTTATTTCTGCGGTCGGGTAATCATGGGTTCTTTGGACACTGACTATGGTTACTGAATTATATCAATTAGCAAACCATTAAGGTAAGATCTTCTCACTTATCATCATTTATATCTTTTTTTTCTATCCAGTTTCCTACTATGTATTTTGCTTGCAGATTTAGACAGTTAGTCTATCAATGAAGGACAACTCATTTAGTCTATCAAGGACAACTCTGTTAGTCTATCATTGAGGGACATCTCGGGCAGCAAAGCTCCTTCATCGGCAAGAAAAGAGAGTAAGATATCCTACATGAAAGGAGTGGGAAGATGTAAGGAAGCGCCTGGAAGGGTGGTTTGTGAAGGTTGGTGGTCCTTATGATTATAACTCCATTGCGTCAAATCCAAAGTTTTTAAGTTACAAGAAGCTTTACATGGTTCTTTTATTATTTGAATAAGTAACCGGGTCCGGTATCATGAGTTATTAAAATCGTCTTCTTCTACAGGCTCAAGAGTTGTACATGTACGGTGCTTGCAGACAAATATAAGTCATTTGGGACCTTAAAACGACTCTCGTATGACCTTAGGACTGACTACGTAAAAGTCCAGATTACACCTTACGAATTTAAGTTTCCAAAAACGAATTTAGATTCAAACGAACATAGATTTCAGAAAACGAATTTGAGCATCAAACGAACTTAGCCTCCGTTTTTAGCTTCGAACGAAGATGATCTTCGTTTTGTCAAACGAAGATAGTTTCCAGAAAACGAGTTTATGCTTTACGAAGATGGCTCAAACGAACTTAAGCCTAACTTCGTCCAGAATTCAAAAACGGCTATGTTCTTCATTTTTCCAGGAATCGATCGACTATGGCTTCTTCCAAAACACGTTTTTGACATAATTAAACATCTTTCGATCATCAAGATCGTTTATACACCCGTTAAACACCATTATGAACATCAATTAACCAAAACATCTTTTAAACTCTAATTAATTGCAAAACCCTTTTAAAATCAGTTTGAATCAATATTAAAACATCTTTTAGAACTGAAAATACATATAACAACCCATTGATTACCTGATTGCTTTGATAGCCAATTGAAAGTAACCCAAAATACTCAATCAATTCAACCAAAACTTGAACAATTGCTTTAGAAATCGATTAAGGGATTGGAGAGGCTGATGAATGTTCTAATTAAGTTTTGAGGCTGCCAAATTAACCTAGATTAGGCTAATCCCTTTCTTAACCCGTTTTTAACTTTTCACCATTGACAAAACTAGTCCCTGGACTTCATATCGACTTTGTTTCGCATTAAAACACCTATTGGGAATACATATAACACACTAAAGCACTTTCGCACACTACATAAGGCCTTTTACACATCATTAAATCTACTTTATTGTCACTCATTAAAGATAATTAAATCTTACATATAGGGCACATAAACATATAAACACGTATTTCCATGTAAACATATCACGGACTTATAATTTGACCTAACGACGTTAGTCAACATATACGTTTAAGTTTTGGGATGTTACAATTCCTCCCCCTTAAGAGGATTCCGTCCCCGGAATCACTTCAACATCAAAAAAGGTGGGGATAGGTCTCCCGCATTACGGACTCGGTCTCCCAAGTCATACTTTCGCCGTGATTGTGTTTCCACTTTATGAGAACTAGATCGATAGTTCTTTTTCGTCG
>CM067173.1:105069995-105119677 GCA_034093135.1 Erigeron breviscapus | reverse complement strand
CTTCCTGTGGTAAACTGTGGTGTCCAAGAAGTCATCAGGAGAATCAACTATTTGAGCCATATCATCAAGGATTTCAGCCAAATAAGCATTATTGGTCTCATCATGTGGAAGATTCCAAACATAAGAACCATCGGGTTGAACAGCTACTATAGCCTTGTCATTGCCATTGACATTTGCAGTAGGATCATCAGTCAACAAAAGAGCTCTAGTTGAATTTTGATTGAACGGACGATTACCACCTCTATCTTGACGTGTAGAAGTAACATTGGCCTCTCTCTTAGGCCGTTGACACTCTCTGGCAAAATGTCCAAAACCTTCGCAGTTATAGCACTTCACCTTTGACTTGTCAAAACCCTAGTACCTCCAGTAAGCTGTCTTCCCGTTCTTCGCATAAACTTTTCAGCTCTCCTTGTAATCATGGCCAGTTGCCATTTCAGATCCATTTCTTCAACATCATCTGGATCTATCTGGTCGTAATCTTCATCAATGAGTGCTGGATCTGTGATTCTACCCGCAACAAAAGCTTCATGTGCAGCACACATGGCAGCAAATACATTCATCCTACCCTCAGCTGATTTCATATTCATTGGCATGGACTTGTAACCAGCAGAAGAGGATGTAATGTTACCGAACTTCATATTTCCAGTCTTTGCACCTTCATTAGCCTTTTACCCCTGTTACCAGCATCAGTAGCCATGAATCCGGAAGAATCATCTCCATCCATTAATGGACCACAATTGTCTGTCTCACCAGTATTACCAACTACAGAAAAGAAAGCATTAACATCAGCTGTTGGATTTTTCATAGTGGCATGATAGAGAGATGGATCTTGTGGAGAGAGAAAACAATAATGGTTAAACTATCACCCGTAAAAAAAAGAAGTTGGAGAAAAAATTTAACCATAGTTAAGTAGTGAAATGATGTGTGCAAAGAGTTTTACCTCAATGGTCATCAGGAAGTGGGATAGAGCCCTGATATGTATACATTACGGGTTCGAGTCTTGCAAGCAGGGGTTTTCCCAATTATTTGGGTTTCCTCCTGAAAGGTATTTGGGGATGATCGCGTAGCTGTCACTGATTACAAAAAGGTGGTGCCGTGAGTGATCCTAATTGCATTTCAAAAAAAAAAAATATTGAAATGACGTGGATGGCCACATAACCTCACACGTCAGTTTGTTTGTAAAAAAAATTAGTAAAAGTGTGAGTAACTATAGCATTCCTCGACATAATATAAAAGGAAAAAGAATATGTGGCTATCTTGTACCTAAGCTTGGGTATAGAACCCCTCACATTCAATTTTTTAAACCATAAAATTCATGAGGGCTATGTGATTTATTTATTTTGAAACAAATATTAAAAAATTCATATGTGAGGGGATCTATACCCAAGCTTGGGTACAAGATAGCCACATATTCACTTTTCTCTATATAAATTAGGTCCACAAAAACTATAGCATTCCTCGACATAATATAAATTAGGTCCACAAAACACCTAAATTGTTTCTATGTATTATATAAAAAATTAAATTATAAACAAAACTTTTAATTGTCCAAAATCTAAAATATGTTTTGATTTAAATTTGTACTCACTACAAATTCATGTTTTGAGATTTTAAGAAGCGAAATTAACAAATAATATTATTATTTAATTAGTAACTATATATTTTCCACTATCCAGAATAAAAAAACCATGTCCTGTTTGGTTCACTTCGTTCAATTAAGGTGTGTACACTATGCTAATAAACTTGTACAACACATGTTAATTTGATAAAAGTGGACAAAAAGACGTTGCTTTCCAAAACGACTTTAATGTTAATAAAAAAAATAGTGCTTTGTACTTTGTAATGATACATGTCACAGAACATTAAATATTTCATCTTCTTCCTTTCCCTTTTCATTTCACAGTCTTCTTAGTCGCCGGAAAATTTTTCTCTCTTTTTCTCACCAAGAGGCCTGAATGTTATCTTCGATGGTAAGGTAGGTCCTGACCAAACTTTTATGTAGGTCCTTGAAAAAAGTTATCACATAGCCTCTGAAATTTTTCGAAAACTAAGGTAGGTCCTAGGACCTACCTTCTACTATGGTGGATCCGCCCCTGACTTTGTTTTGAGTGCATGTTTGGTCGAGGGAAAATGAAAACTAATACAGTGAAATCTCTATAAATTAATAGTGTTGGGACTGATATATTTTATTAATTTAATGAATTATTAATTTATCGAATCTGGATAAATTATTAATATTATCAAAGTATTAATTTATCGAGTATTAATTTATAGAGGATTGTAAATCGAAATTTTCCAAGTTTGACAAATTTCCAAACTTTTGCTTCTTCAAATCAAAATTCAAATCATGTGGCCAACACATTTGAATGGATAATCTTGCTACTATAATTCCAAGTTACGTAAAGTTTATGTTTGGGATTTTACTTTGGGCTAGTATTAGTACTACGCTCATCTACAATCTTCGATATATACACCACCAATTTGCTTAAATGGACCAGTTGCCTACTATCGGCCTCTCACCTATCCCGCCCTTTTGACTGATAAATAATATACAAAAGTAGTCTAATGTAGTTACAAAGTAAATTACAAGAAATTTGCATACTATTTAAGATAAAGATATTAATACGGGTATTTCAAATTTTCAAACACTTTTTGATATCAAAAAGTTTGGGGTGGCTTTTTCAATAACTATTCAATAACTAAAGAGTTTTTAATATTTTTAAAACTCTTTTATGTATGTATCTGTTGACAAAAAGAGATTAGTTAAGGTCTATTTAATATAACATAGTAACATGTCACCTAGTACATATAAGTTAAAAACTTTTAGTTAGAAAAGAATTTTTTAAGGATGCAAAAACAAATAGTATATGGGCTAAGATTGTAACATTGTCAACATATATAAAAACCAAAACATTCCTACTCCAATCTGTATACATATTCAAGAAATTTCATTGAAAAACACCTTTAGAATCCAATCTTTTTCTTGTGCCTAAGCCCAGAATTGTCTCTACAACTTCAGAATCTCTACTTATTTCATGTAAACTTTCATACTTCGTACTAAAAACTATTCACGTATATATATATATATATATATATGTGTGTGTGTGTGTGTGCATCTACCTCATAAATTCCACTTTAAATTCTTAAACGTTTAAATATATATTTTACTACAACTTCGTAGTTTTTTTTTAACGGCAAGTGTAGAATAGATCATGCCCTCGCCATCCAAAGGGAGAGGGTTGTCAGTATTCTTAATCGGGTCCTTTTACATCCAACACTAAGTAGAATTCCACGGACAAACCCCACATGCCCCCTTCGAATGGGGTTAATGAGGATCAAACCCTTGTCCCTTGCCCTCTGGATGTCTCAGCAGACGATCCATGGATCAATGAGTTTTTGGTAATTAACTCTTTGCTTTGAAAATTAGTTAGCTTTATTTGTTTTCTTGAAATGACAATGTTAACAAAAAGCTACCAACTTACTCCAAGAAATAGAAAATGGGTGATGTTATTAGCTCTGTCTTATTGTGATTACAGAAATGATATCTGATTCTACAGATATTTTAAGTTTAGTTTCAAGGGACTTGAAGACATTTTTAACATCTGATCAAGACCATATTCCTAATAGTATGAAGCAGTTGACAAAAATTGCGGCTTCAGATGAGTTTTCTAGCTCGTTAAGTCGCGTTTCTGAGGGTACGACATTGGGAGTTGTTAAGGGTTGTTATGAAATAGGAAAAGATCACGAGGAAGTGGATGCACCAAGATTAAAAGATAATGTTATAGAGAAACTGATGTCTCAATCTGGCACTGGATTTGTTTCTGTTGTTGTTGGTAGTTTTGCGCGTAATTTAGTGTTGGGGTTTCATTCGAGTGGGAAATGTGAGTCGGGTTCTAAAGTAGCAACATATTTTGGATGAATGGGTTGGTGATTTAAGTAAAGAGAAGACGAAAGTGGTCATTGGTGATTTGATCAACACATTTGTGAGCACTGCTGTGGCTGTTTATCTTGATAGACCGACGAGTATGAATGTTTATGACAATATTTTTTCCGGGTTGGCTGATTCTAAGTATCAAAAACGCATTAAGGACGTTTTGGTTTATGTCTGTAATGGAGCTGTTGAGACGTTTATTAAAACATCTCATCAAGTTCTTACATCATGATTGTTGTGTTGTTAACTTGTTATACTTGAAATGATTTTCTTTTTGTACGTTGTGCTTAGAGTGGTAAAAATCAAGTTGGTTTTTAGTATATAGATAATGAGGTTTTAGGTAAAATAATAGATAATGATATATATCGAAATAAGGTTCTTAAAAAAAATAGTAGAGAAAAACTCTAATTATAGACGTAAAACAATATAGAAACAAGATTATTATATATATATATATATCTATACTACTATATAAAAATTATACCCTTATGTTGAAAGTTTACAAAAATGGGACATGCAAAATGACCAAATTGCCCTTAATGAATTAAATCAACACCACTCTTAATTTTAAATTACACCATTAGTCATTTATATTATAAAGTATCTCTATTACTCCCTTTAAATCAAACACCTTTACATCAATTACCTACACCATTTGACGTCGCCGCCACCACCATCATCTTCCGTCGCCGCCATCATCGTCGTCGCATTGCGCGGGTACCATGCTCGTATATATATGTGAGAATGTTACCCAAAATGTTTACCCTAGCCTTTTAAGCAACTTCTATTCTTCTTACTTTGGGCACAAATCTTCATCAGAACACTTTAACATTAAAATGGATAGTATGTCTACAGAAATTTAACAAAATTTACATTAAACTCACTTGTCTATTACTCAATACAACATGTCACAAGTCAAAGGGTGTTAATTTGCAATGCAGAGCATACTTTGAATCGTAGGATCTCAAATGGACATGTGAATTTCAGTTTTCAATCTCAATAGCAGAGCAAGTTTGGTCATACACTCGTGGTTATGCGCCTGGTTTCAGTAGTCTTTCAGTAACAATGAATAGTAATTGATTATTACAAACGCTCTTTAGGAATCAAGGGATTCTGAATCAGGATGGGTCAACAATACAGGCATGAGATGATGTGGGGCATATTCTAAACATTCTAAGAGCAGGATCCGACCTCACAAGCACATTATACACTCGTTTTTGGAGTTCAAGAGTTAACAAGCAAAACCCATATTCGGGTCAGTCACTCCTCATGCTCTTCACTTTTTAATTAAGTGCCTCTTCAAAGCAATGCAGTTGAATTCACATTAACTAAGCGATAACTAAAGAAGTCGATCTTGACACCCAGAAAAGTATTTGTACTAATTCTACATATCTTCCCTCTAACCACACGAGGTTCAAACCACCTCCATATCTCTAACTCTGGTAGTCGAAGGATCATACACCCACTTTTAATTACATTTTCCTAATAAGATTAACACAAATTATGCCTTATGTATATAATTATTAGTAAAAGTATAACTATATACATAGCTTGAGAGAACTTCAAAACAACTTATAGATTAAGAACCACAAATATAAATATATACCTGAAGCATGGATCCTAGTAATCGCTCCCAATAAAAATGATACACCAGATAACCTTTACATCTTCTATAAGCATCCTCATTGACGACTTTAAGTGACACACAATAGTGATCCTCTCCAAGATTAGACAAACTTGATGGGAGCGCAGGCAATTCAACAAGATTTTTACAAGACAGATCAAGTAGTTTGAGGCTAGCAAGTCGCGAGAAGCTGAAATCTATTCGTGTGAAATCCCATCTAGAATAAGCCCTTGTAAGTTGGATAACTCACCAATCTTAGTGGGTATTTCTCCATCTTTCAAGTTACAACATGTCAGATACAACTTTCTCAAACCAAGCCCGTCTAGATTTTCATTGAATAGATCTTTTGGCAACTTCTCAAAACGCTCTAAACCACGTAATTTAAGATTCTGTAGACCTGATAAGACCTGAAAGTTGATGTCTAAATAAACCATGTAAGCTTACGAGAGCATACCTCTACGGCTCTACATAAACAAGACTTGCATGATTTCCAAGTGATTCATGAATCTCTTTCAAACTTTCACATCTCACGAGTATTAATTTCTGAAGGCATCTCTTTTATATACATGTTGCTCAGAGAGGGATAGGGAAGCAAATATGTGGTACAACACACTGATACAACAGAAAAGTATATGCTCATGCCAAAAGTATATTATGTGATGGACAACCTAATAGAGTCTAGTACTTTGAAGTTTGTTAAGTAAAGCAGTTTTCTTATCTACCCTTAACCACATTTTCCCTATATGTATAATAATATACAATATAATCATACGATAACCTAAATTATTGAAGATAATTAGGAGTATAGCAAACACCAACAGCGGTGTTTTATAAATGATGTATACCAGACCCGGAAATAGCAACGGAATGATAATACCAGTAGAACTGATACGAATAAAACAGAAAATAAAGAAAGAACAAGACAAGATAATCTGGATTAATGCCCCAGCGGCCCTGAGTTCCTAAGAACAATTAATAATAATCTCCAATGACCTAAAACACGGTGGCTACAAGCCTTATTTAAATAGGACATAACCCTAACCCTAACTTGGAGAACACATAATTATCTAATAATAATAAACCGTAATTTATTAATAAGGGCCCAGCCCAGCCCAACCTTCTGCCACCTCCTGATCCGTATCAATAAACCATAGGATATCAAAATATCGTACAACCCATAGGATATCAGGAGTATAGCAAACACCAAACAGCAGTATTTTACAAACCCTCTGAGTCGCCTGCACCTGTCCCGACGTAGGGGCACTGGACTGTGAATCGACCGGGATGAGTCACCAACAGATGAGTCATTATCAGAGCAATCACTTAGCTCCGTCGAATCAGTATCATAAAGAGGATAATTAATTTCATGTTCGACAGGTGGAAAAATGAAACCTTTAGTTTCCAAACCAGCGTAAGCCTGCAAATGAAAAATATCAATTAGAATATTAAAGAACGGAAATAAGAACTACATGATGCTATACGAATTAAAAAGAAATGGCAAGATGGCAAGGTTAGGTAACATGCTAGAATGAGTGCCGGTTGAACCAGGTCAATTTTCAAAACAGGTTAGGTTGACACAAACTTCTTTTATTTCTAATAATGCAACTAATTTAACATTGATTATAGTTATAAATCTTTGAACAAAATAGACGCCAAAGAACAAAAGAGGGAAACAAGAACATAATCTATAAATCAAGAACTATATCATTGGGGTTGGGGGGGGGGGGGCCGGACAGGTGGATTCAACGTACATATACACCACTTGATGGACAACTACAAAATATAATATTCTAAATCAAGAACTATATACATTTGTTTATACCGTAATAACAAGAATAAAATTACATGAAAGCAACAAAAAGGGTCTCCACAAAAATATACAGTATACAACCTATAGCGTATTGGGATGAACTAGTTCGTGCCCTGCAGAAAAACTTTGGGCCTACTGAGTTCCAAAACTCAGATTAACATTTGTGCAGCATAAAACAAAAAGGAACGGTACAAGAGTACTGACAAGACTTCACTAAACGTTCTTCCTGGGTTTCTAATTGGCCTGAACATTGTCTCCTAGGGGTCTTCCGCAATGGCCTCAAAGAAGAAATGAAAGCTGATGTAAGAATTCAATATATCCACATGCGTTCCAGGGGAGGGCCAACCTGGACAGCACCTTCAAAATCAATCCAACCCGACCCCAAATCTTCAACTTATACACCAGCCCCATCCACCAACTTCAATTCACTCCTACGAATTTCTGATGCAGAAATACAGTCCCGCTATCTCAGCGGTGAGTGTTACCGGTGTGGGGACAAATACGGACCGGGTCATCGGTGTAAAACAGGCACTCTCAAGGTGTTGAAAGTAGACGAAGACCAGTGGCGGATCTTGAGCCATTTAGTAGAAGGGGCCGAAAGTCACATAACCAAGATATAACATTAAGAAAAATAATCAGAGGGGATCGAAAGTCACGAGAACACAAAAATAACACTAAGAAAAATAATTTTTCAAACAAATTACGGATAAAACTATACTAATGATCGAAAAAACGGAGGGGGCCCAGGCCCCCTCGGGCCCTCAAGAAGATCCGCCCTTGACGAAGACTTCGATGAGAAGCCACTCAATGAAGCCAGTCATACAGAGGGAGATGTAGCAATGTTGCCGAGATCAGTTTACATGCTATTTTTTGGTAAACCTCAGCCCCAGAACCATGAAAGTTCAAGGTACGCTTCAACCTACCGAGGTATTAATTTTAGTTGATTGGGGATCCACACATAATTTCATCTCAAATGTATTGGCATATGCATTGAAACTTAATACCCAAGCAGTTGTACCTTTTGGTGTTCAAATAGGGAATGGGGATATTACCGGGTGTACAACATTTGCAAGGACCTCACACTCCAAATTGTTCAGGACTTGTAATCTTTTTCAGTCGGTGGTGCAGATTTGGTATTGGGAATTCAGTGGCTGGAAAAACTAAACACAATTTCTGCTGTACAGGTTGAAGACGAGAAAGTTTCTGCTGTACAATCATGGCCTATTCCTTTTAATGTCAAAGAAGGTAGGGGATTATTAGTTCTCACAGTTACTACCGGCATTTTGTGCCAAATTATGGGCTGATTGCACGTTCCCTAGGCCCTAACAACACTTACTAAGAAAGACGGGTTTGTTTGGTCTGATGAGACATTGCCCACATTCACTACAATGTAAAGGGCACTACTTTCTGGCCCTGAGGTTACCAGATTTTTCAAAAACATTTGTTGTCGAGTGTGACGCATCATCAGCTGGAGTTGGAGCTATTTTGTCTCAAGAGGATCACCCCATAGCCTATTTCAATAAAGGGTTTTCTCCATCTAATCGGATTAAAATGGCTTATGATCGGCAGTTCATAACTGGAATCAATATTTACTGAGGCGCCACTTCCTCATTCATACCGATCACTACACCTTGAAATTCTTATTGGAGCAGCGAATTACTACAACAGAACGACAACGGTTATTACACAAACTCATGCCCTATGATTCTTCTATAAGCCATAAAGCTGGGAAAGAAAATAAGGGGGCAGATGCACAATCTAGGAAACCACATTCCAAGTGAACTATTGACTCTGTCGGTTCCTTAATGTGTTGAAATCACCGGTATCAGAGTGGGGCTTCAACAAGATTCTTATACGGCAAATATTCTACAGCAGCTCAACTCTGATCCATCATCAGTCCCAGGTTTTTCCATGCATGACCAACTTTTATTTTGTAAGGGGAGAATGGATATTCCTGATATACCCAATCTTAAATTTAAATTGCTCCAGGAATTACACTATTCTCCATCGGGAGGACATGGAGGATATTTAAAGACTTTTAAACGCTTGTCTACTCAATTTTATTGGCCTAAAATGAAGCGGGAAATCAGGGTATTTTTGCAGCAATGCTTGGTTTGTCAGCAGCAAAAAAAACAAACATTATCCCCGGATTCCATCCATTACCAATAAGGCAATAACAAAGGACTGGGAAATCGATGTCAAGCCTACTTCTGTCTAGAGCATCGTTGGGTTCTTGAAGCAGGTCAACCAATATTGGAGTTGCTAGTATCATGGTATCGACGACCTGTAGAAGAAGCTACATGGGAGACCTACGACTTGCTAGCTGAACAATTTCCTAATTTTCGCCTTGCTAGTAATGATACGAACCTCAAAGTCGTTAATTATCTTATTCTATAATTCCTTCAAAGTTGCAATATATTACTAAACTTTAATCAAGTATACAGGTTAAGTGCTATAATAACTACTGATCAATAATTTTCACAAATACACATAATATTGCAGAAAGATAACAAGGATTTACCTTATAACAATCACTTCCAAATATTAGCTCTTTAACATGGTGAAGGCTTAGTATAAACCTTTTAAGCATTTCTTCATTCTCTTCTTTACGTGTCTTCCTTTCATGCCCGAACTTGGTAAAATCTAACTCAACTTTGACTAAAGAAGACACATTTCGCAGCAAAATCTTTGATAACAACAAACAACCAATGATGCTTAGTGATGAAATATAAGGAGCATTGATTTCAATAACACGGTCAAATGATTTAACTTCATCGTATCCATCGAACACCAAGTTCTTAACACTCTTGGATGTAATATCGAGCAACGTAAAACCATAACAATATTCCAACCTCAAAGTGTCCAATACACGACTCCCTGATAGTATATTTGCAATCAAATCATGGTCTAATTTCCCATGTGAAATAGTTAAATGGGTAAGGTTGTTCCAACAAATCGGCACGTTAGGATTAAATACGCAATCTTTTAAATAAAAATGGGTGAAATGGGAGTTGATGAAAAACGAGTCGTCTTTCAATACAAACTGATCTTTTTTGTTTAAACATGTAAATTCCAAGTGAAGTTGTTGGACTTTACGATTTAGTAGCGAAACGTATCCAATTATTGATTTGGGATTCAAACACGAAAATGTAATTGGTATGTAGGGTGAATTTAGTGAGCTTGTTTAATTGGCATTGAGTAAGGGTTTTATCGACAAACATATAGAAATCGGATAACGGTTTAAAGTAAGAAATTATATCTGAAGGAGAGGAATTTTTTACTGATTTTTTAAAATAATCATCAGTAAAAAAAAAAGACAAGGAACAAAAGGCCAAAGATGTTGCCAACGTTTGGAGAGGGTACCTGTTTTGATGGCTTCTTTTGTGGATTCTAAACGAGATAGGATTTCATTTATAATCAAACCATCCGGTAATAAGCTTATTCTATCTTCTTCTTTTGGGTAAGATGTTTCCTGGGTTTTGATCGTTTTTGGAGGTTGGTTTTCTTCTTTAACTTCCATGGCCATCAGCAGAGTGAGTGAGTTTTTTAGTTTTGGCTGCAACAAAAGTTTTGCCCAAATGTTATTGAAATCAGACGGAGTTTTCATTTACACTTCTGGCCTTCAAATTATATTGTGGTAACAAGCATTTCTACCCGGGCCGTTCCAGGAGAAAAACAAAACTCTCGTGATAAAAGTTAAAAAACATTAAGCTGAAAACCAAATTTTCGTGCCAAAAGTTAAGAAACTTTGGTGGATAAAGTTAAAAAACTCGAAGTTATGCGAAAAAAAGTAGCTAAGATGAAACTCTGGCGGCAAAAGTTTTAGACTTTTAGTTAGCTGTCTAATTACGGAGGCAAAAAGTATAATTTTTTTTATTTTTTTAAATAGTTTTTGTAGAAAAGGGAAAAAAATTAGAGAAAAAAAAAGAACCATTTCTACCCGGCGTTGCCCCGGGAGAAAAACAAAACTCTCGTGATAAAAGTTAAAAAACATTAAGTTGAAAACCAAATTTTCGTGGCAAAAGTTATGAAACTTTGGTGGATAAAGTTAAAAAACTCGAAGTTATGCGAAAAAAAGTAGCTAAGATGAAACTCTGGCGGCAAAAGTTTTAGACTTTTAGTTAGCTGTCTAATCACCGAGGCAAAAAGTATAATTTTTTTTTAAAAAAATATTTTTTGTAGAAAAGGAGGGAAAAAAATTAGAGCAAAAAAAAAGAGCAAAAAAAAGAGGAAAAAAAAAGAAAAAGACAAAATAGGAAAAAGAAAAAATAAGCCGGTACTGTTCATGGCTCGAGCCGCTGAGCCGAGCCGAGCCGCCGAGCCGGTTACTATTCAAGGCTTGGCTTACTATCAGCCAAACCTTAAATGTTATATATATATATATATATATAATTGGTTATATTATTTTCACCTATGCATTTCATTTTTTTTTAATTCCTTTTTATTATTATAACTAGGAGGTTTAATGCCCTGTTTTACGGGGCTTCAAATATCGTGTTTGCGTTTGTTGTCGACATGGTTCCATTATGCTATTTATAAATCTAAAAATTTCACGTGAAGATTTTCTAAAAGTTTGCGATATCAGTAAGTAACTCTCATACCATTTTCAAAGGTTTATGAGTCCCAATAACGTTAACGAAAGTATATGGGGAGATTGCAATGTAGCCAACATAACATAGATAAGGTGGAAAGGCTTCTCTGGTTCTACATCTGGTAGAAAATGACCTTCGACCTTGCGATGAGTATGGATCGAATCCTTCGCCTCTATCTTCAGAACAAAAGTTTGCAAAATCACGTGTTGCAGGGACTCGGTTATCGTGATTGCATTTATTGTTGATGTGGTTTTAAAACCGAGAAAAAAGAAAAAAAATAAACAATCATAAAAAAAGAGTAAAGGACAACACAAAACCGCTCTATCATAGATATGATTGCTAAAATTTCCATGACCACTCTAGAAAATATATGTTTACTAAAAAGTTTGACATATCAAATATGTAGACATTTAATAGTAATGTAATAACGACAGAAATCATCTGATATTTGACATTTAAAAGCAATGCAATAACGACGAAAATCAAAATGAAATCATTAAAAAAAATCGTATGCCACGTGGCCACTTTCACTAGGAAGTGGCACTATTCACTTCCATTTGTAATAATATAGAACATAATAGATGGGGTTTTATTGGTATTATGCTGTAAACTTTTTTTTTTATTTAATGTGTTTTTTTTTAGTTTTTGTTATGTTTGAGTTTTTCAATTTATAGTAAAATTATCATCATTATTTTCATTGTTACTATTATATATATACTAAACGAATGTCCGCGACATAGTGATAACGGTAACGGGTGATGGTGGTGGCGACTGCTAGTGGTGATGGTTGCGGCGACAACTAGGTTAGCGTATTGATGTTAAACATGGTAACGTAGTTATTGAATTTTTTATGTTTTTTATTAATAAAATACAATTATATTTATTTATATCTTTTTTCAGTTAAATGTATTTCTTCTGTATTCGATAAAATTATACGAGTATATTTTATCTTTAGTTCGGGTTTTCTTTATTTATAATGACAAAAATACTTGTATCTATTTCAGTTAAATATACATCTTTTGTCATCACTTTTATTGATTAAGATTTTACATTGAGCACAACTTTTAAATAATCGATAAAATATATTTTGTCATTTAGACTAGATAATTAGATGTTATAATTTAAGCTTATCATTTATTAGCATACTAGTACCGAAACAAGATATATATGAGAGAATGTTGGCCAATTAGTTCACTCTAGCCTTTTTAGCAACTTCCATTCTTCCTACTTTGGCAACAAATCTGCATCAATACATTCAAACATTAAAATTAAAATAGATAATATGTCTCATGTTGCAGTGCAAAGCATGATTTGAATCTCAATCTCAATGCCAATCCTCCTGAAGGTGCATTCTACACCTCCTTCGGAATCTCTAACACTTGTAGTTATGCACCCGCTTTCAGTAGCCTTTCACGAATAATGAATACAAAATTGATTATTACAATATAATAATATATACACAGGCTTAAAGTTCTACACAGAAGTACCACATATACCTGAAGCATGGATTCTTTTTCCCTCCTGAGACATGAGCCACCTTAGCAAAAAAATACTTCTTATGAATCAAGGGAATCTGAATCAGGACGTGTCAACAATATAGTCACGGGATGAAGAGTGTGAGGCAATTCTAAACATTATAAGAGCAGAATCCGGGCTCACTAGCACATTATACACTCGATTTTGGCAGCTCAAGAACTGAAAAGCAAAACCCATGTTTGGGTCAGTCACTCGTGCTGATTTCCTTTGTTGCAGTGCCTCTTCAAAGCTAAACAGTTGATTCCACATTGAGTAAGCGAAAACTAAAGAAGTCGATCTTGACACCCCTGAACAAAAAAGGTCAAAAATCCGACCTTTTTGTTCTCGAACATCTTCAAAGTAATCAATCACATCATATAGGATACATATAAGGTCTTCTGCAGAGGTGTTTTGAAGCCAAGACCTTTGTTGAAATACCCAGGACACACTAATCAACCCGCACAATTTAGTTGTCTAGGTTCGGCCCCTCGCCTTAACCGCCCTTTTTACTGATCAATAATATACAAAAGTCAAGGTAAATTACAAGATGTTAGCATATTAATTAGTTAGTGCATGTTTTGTACTTTTGTATAACTTAGATGTTAATTAATTAAGTATGGAAGAGTGCTAAGTGTATTTTGTTTTGTATATAAATACCCCTCCACCCATGTGTAAGATTTTAGCCTTTCATAATATTATTTCCATTTTCTCTCTTTCTCTCTCACACACATATATCTTGATTTACATAATCTAGCAATGATTTCAATTGGTATCAGAGCAAAATCACCTTGGTGAAAGATCCAAATCCATTCCATGACTTGATTTTGTGTCTCTTTGTGCTAGATTACGTTTTCTTACTTTTTACCGAAATTTTCTTGCTTTACCCTTTAAACATGTTAAAGTTATCACCTTTTTATCATAAATCAACTCATTACATTCCTATAATCATCCTTGAAAAGTTTCAGAACCTAATTCCAAACAATAAAGCTTAAATTTGAATTTTTAGTATTTTGTTCTAAATACCGGTTTTCGTATTCTTCATTTCGTAGTTGTAATACCGGTTTTCCTTTAGTACTTTTACCGGTTTTCCTACCGATTTTCCTACCTACCCCCCCCCCCCCCCTCCCACTCCCCCCCCATCCCCCACTCCCCCCCCCCCTCCACCCCCCCCCACCCCCCCCACCCCCACCCCCCCTCCCCCCCCCCCCCCCCCCCCCCCCCTCCCACTCCTCCCCCCCCGCCCCGCCTATTCACTCGCCATGAGCTACTATTACTCTCTCTACATCAATTTTTTTCTCTTCGCCCTCTTCCCCGTTCCCGCCCCCCTCCCTACACACATCAGTGTTTGTTTTGTCATTTTGCAACCCCACACCCCATCTTCTCCGTTGTTCTCCCGCCAATTATCCGTCATACTCTTGTTTTTCCCTCGTCTGATAATTTGTTTTCCTTTTCCATTCTACTTCTTCTTCCTCCTAGCCCTTCTTTATGTCACTTTCCCTCTGCCCTTTCTTCCCCTTTGTTTTGCTTCTTGTTCCAACAATATTCTAACCTCCCACTTCCCTCTTCCCACCTCCTATCCTTTTTCTTCTCATTTACCGGTTTTCTTTACCGTTTTCCTACGGTTTTCTTACCGGTTTTCTTAAGTTGGTGTTTGTTGTGTGTGGTTGAATTTTGTGATTTTATATCATAATACCTGGTTTACACCAAAACCGGTATTTGTTCTCATATTCATCATTTATTAAAACAAAATTCTGCCCAAATTTCTTCACAAAAACCGATATTTCAAAGGATCTATCAAAAACCGGCATTTCAAAATGTAACACCCCAAGCCGAGGCTCGAAATATCACGGAAATCATATAGCGCAAGGTGGAATTACAATAGAACAAGAACTAAATGCAATTAAGGATTCAGTGAATCCATTACAATACGAAACAGGTACCAAAATACATAAGGAGCAAATAACCATCAAAGATACAAAATAACATCCAGGTGATGGCAAATCGATCCTAAGCATAATGCAAAAGAGAAGGTCGATGAATCCTTGATTCATAAAGTCCAAAGCCCGGGTTAACAGCAAGCAAGCAACTAAACTCCACGTCCGGGGATAACCTGATTACCTGAAAAGTGTACTAAGCATAGTCAACACAAGGTTGGTGAGTTCGTAGTAATGGTCCATAAAGAACCAGCGGCAATAAATCACAATATACGCGTAGAGGCTAGACATGACTTACAGTGAGCCTCTGAGCAGCACAATAATATCCAACAACAAGATTACACCAGACAAGTAAATGTGTAATATGAATGCGCAAATGAAGTACGTCAATGCAAGTGCCGAATGCATAAATAAGCCAACATGCCTATCCTATGCGTGAACTCAGGTCACCCATGCAACGATACCCGTCTGTCATCACAATGAACACGGCTGTATCTCAAAATCATCGAGATATATATGTCTGTATACTCGGGGTCAAGATCTACATCCATCAGATGGGTGTATACATCTATACACCAGGATGTCGGCAATCCCCTGCCGAGGGATTATGAACAATGTATGCATGCTTACCTTCAATCGTATATGCATCAATCACAATCGTCTGCCATGAACTAGAAAAAAAATGAAATTCACAAAAGGAAAAAGATAATGAAAAAGATAATAGGAAAGGATTAAAAAAAACTCGTAGAGAGGAGAAAAAAAGGAGAAAAAAAGAAAGATAACAAAAAATAAAGGAGATAGAAGTAAAGTATCAACGTAAAGGAGGATAAGTGGAGGAAAGTAAAAGAGCTTATATATATTTTTTTTTTTTTTTTTTTTTTTTTTTTTTTTTTTTTTCCATTCTTCGAGTCCCTGCTTATATATAGGGTCACCGCAGCCTTCCCACCACATCTAAAACCCAATGAAGGCATAACCGACTTCCATGTATGTACGTCTATCCTAATATCAATGAAATACTTAACAAACATAAACCAAGTCAACCAAACGAAATGAACCGTCACATCAATCCAACACAACAATCAATCAATCAATCAACATAAGTAAACACGCAAGGTTTACACTTTTCAGACCGAATCTCAAGCGAGTAGGGAGAACGAAACTCACCTTGGCAAAGAAGCTAGTATAAGATTACAAACGAGTAATAGGATCCACACGTCCACAACCTATAATTATACATCATAATACCGTAATGTCAACTCTACAATCATAAACAAGTTGGTTTAGCACAATTAAGTCAAGTCACAAACCCTAAACACCTTTACAACTTTAACGAGTAGGAACAAGACGCATTCGACTCAACCTTTTTAGAAATGAGAAAAGATTCATACAAAAAGAGTGTTACTACTAGAAACTAGACTCTCTACGATTCCAACGATAGGTCATAAGACTTAATTGGAGTCACGGATCAAAAGTTATTAACGTTTGAAAATTGACGCGCATACTTTCACAGCAACCATCCACTGCGTCGCAGTGAGCCAGAACCATGCTCACTGCGCCGCAGTGGCTAAGTCGAACCAAGACCAGAACATAGGCACTGCGCCGCAGTGAGCAAGGGTAGAGCTCACTGCGCCGCAGTGGCCACTCCCTGCAGACAGCCCCCCCCCCTCCCCCCCCCCCTGCCGCAGTGAGCAAGGGTAGAGCTCATTGCGCCGCAGTGGCCACTCCCTGCAGACAGCACCTGCAGTTTATGCAGGAAAAACGAACCAAAACCCTTAAAACTCGACCCAAACCAATCCAAAACGATTTGTAGGAACTTGTAACTTGTTTTGAAGCATAACTAAACATCATTAACCATGAATACACATAACCCAATCCACGATTTCGACCAAAACATCAGAATCACCACCAAATCATTCAAACCCTAAATTTAACCCTAATTTGACCTAAAACGAGATTTAAGCCGATTTAGGACTTGTAAATGTTCAAGATGACTAGAAATGCATAAACAAACATAAATAGAAGTAAATGGGATGAATTTGACTTACCAAAAGCTTCTCCTTGAGCTAGAACCCGAATTTAAGTCAAAATGGATGAAAGCTTGAACTATGAACTTCAGGTTATGATGTAATGACGATTATGAGACGACAACGATGATGATTCTTGTACTATAGCAGTTCCAAAGCACTAATTTGATGCAAGAAAGATGAAGAACAAGATATGGTTCTTTTGCTTGAGAGAAATAGAGAAAGATAGATAGATAGAAATGAGAGGAGGAGGAAAGGATAAGGGGGGGGAAGTGGGTCTTATGGGCTGATGGGTCGCGGGTATGGGTCGACCCGTTTCACTTCTCAAGCCACAATACAATTAGTTATACATTTAAACACCGACTACACATACTAACGACCCGACTAATACCACGAAGTCATATAATCACAAAATGAACCCAATATTTCATTCAACAAGATTGTTAGTCAAATTACACATAAAGTCAACGGGTCAAAATTCACGGATGTTACATTATTCCCCCGTTGAAAGAATTTCGTCCCGAAATTCGACAAAACACTAATTATTAAATAAATACGGGTACTTAGACTTCATATGGTCTTCTCTCTCCCAAGTGAACTCGGCTCCACGTCTAGCGTTCCATCTTACCTTCACAATGGTGTAGCGCTTCTTCTTGAGTTTCTTTTCTTGGGTCTGTTGTGGGGGGGTGGGGGTTGTGGGGGGGCGTGGGGGGGGGTGGGGGGTGGGGGGGGGGGGGGGGGGGGGGGGTGTTGGGGGGTGGGGGGTGTGGTGGGGGGGGGTGGGGGGTGTTGGTGTGGTGTGGTGTTGGGGTGGGGTTGTGGGGTGGGGTGGTGTTGTTGGGTTGGTGGTGTTTTGTGGTTTTCTTTGAGTTTTTTTTTTTTTTTTTTGTTTTTTTTTTTGTTTTTTTGTTTTTTTTTTTTTTTTTTTTTTTTATTTTCTTTTCTTGACGGTCCAAGATCTCTACCGGTTCTTCAACAAAGTTTAGGCTCGAATCAACCCTAATTTCGTCCATAGGCACATGATGTGTAGGATCCGCCAAACACTTGCGCAAATTGCAAATATGAAACACATCATGCACACCGCTAAGCTCTTGTGGTAATTCTAATCGGTAGGCAACCTTTCCAACCCGTTCAAGAATCTTGAAAGGACCAATATACCTTGGCGCAAGTTTTCCCCGCTTCACAAAACGTACAACACCTTTCCAAGGTGACACCTTCAAAAGTACATAATCACCAATTTCAAACTCCAACGGTCTCCGCCTCACATCGGCATACTTCTTTTGACGTTCACGGGCCAATTGCAACCTTTCCTTAATTTGAGATATTACCTTAGTCGTTTCAATCACAATTTCTGGCCTGATAAGTTGACTCTCTCCAATTTCCGCCCAAGCTAGAGGAGAACGACATATCCTACCATACAATGCTAAAGGGCGCCATTTGAATGGTAGTATGATAACTATTGTTGTATGAAAACTCAACTAGCGGCAAATGGTCTTCCCAACTCCCACCGAAATCAATCGCACAAGCCCTCAGCATATCTTCAAGTGTTTGAATGGTCCTCTCGGTTTGTCCATCCGTTTGAGGGTGGAATGCCGTGCTCATGTCGAGTCGAGTACCCATTGCTTTTTGAAAGGCTTCCCAAAAGTTTGATTTGAAACGGACATCTCTATCAGAGATGATAGAAACCGGCACTCCATGCTTAGATATTACTTCCTTGATGTACAAACGAGCCAAAGTGTCAAATTTATCGGTTTCACGAATGGCTAAAAAGTGAGCCGACTTCTTTAACCGATCTACTATCACCCAAATCGTGTCACGACCGCTTCTCGTCTTCGGTAGTTTAGTAATGAAGTCCATTGAAATATGTTCCCACTTCCATTCAGGCATCACCGGTTGTACCAACAATCCGGGTGGCTTCTTGTGATCGGCTTTGACTTGTAAGCAAGTAAGACACTCACTCACATACCTAGCCACATCACGCTTCATGCCCGGCCACCAATACAAATTTTTCAAGTCAAAGTACATCTTATCCGACCCGGGATGGACCGAATAAGGCGATTGATGAGCTTCATTCATAATGAGTGTTCTTAAGTTACCGAAAATAGGAACCCAAAGTCTTTCAACCAAGTATAGCCCATTATCATTCTTTCGGTCGAATTGTTGTTCCATGCCATCTAGGTTCTCGTTTCCAAAGTTTTCCGGTAGGGTGGCTTGAATTTGGGCTTCAATGATCCGATCACGAATATTTGGCCCTACCGTGAGGCTCATAGCTCTAGCCCGTCTTGGTTTCACTCTCCTTTCGGCTCAAGGCATCGGCTACTACATTTGCCTTGCCCGGGTGATAACGGATGTCACAATCATAATCACTAAATAGTTCTAACCAACGCCTTTGCCTCATATTCAATTCATTTTGGTTGAAGATGTGCTGAAGACTTTTGTGATCGGTATAAATCACACATTTGGTGCCATAGAGATAATGTCTCCAACACTTCAAAGCAAACACAACCGCTCCCAATTCCAAATCATGTGTCGGGTAGTTCTTTTCATGCACCTTCAATTGACGAGAGGCATAAGCAATGACTTTACCCCTTTGCATAAGAACGCAACCCAACCCTTGCCCCGAAGCATCACAATAACAAAAAAATCTTCAATTCCCTTCGGTAGTGTCAAAATATGAGCATCACATAGCATATCTTTAAGAGTTTGGAAGGCGTTTTCTTGTCTTTCGCCCCATTCAAAGTTTCTCTCCTTTTGAGTCAAGAGAGTGAGTGGTTGTGCAATACGGGAGAAATTTTCAATAAATCTTCTATAGTAACCCGCCAATCCAAGGAATTGACGGATCTCGGATGGCGTTTCGGGTCTTCTCCAATTCTTGACCGCTTCAATCTTGCTTGGGTCCACGTGAATACCATCCTTGCTCACTACGTGACCAAGAAAGTGAACCTCTTCCAACCAAAACTCACACTTGGAAAATTTTGCATACAACTTCTCCGTCCTTAGTAGTTCGAGCACCTCGCGCAAGTGCTCAACATGCTCCTCCTTCGTCTTCGAGTATACAAGTATGTCATCAATGAACACAATAACGGACTTGTCTAAGTATGGTTGACACACCCGGTTCATCAAGTCCATGAACACCGCCGGTGCATTAGTCAACCCAAAGGGCATTACGGTGAATTCAAAGTGGCCATACCTTGTGCGAAAGGCCGTCTTGGATATCATCTTCATGTACCCGGAGTTGATGATAACCCGAGCGAAGATCGATTTTTGAAAAGTGCTTAGCACCTTGAAGTTGATCAAATAAGTCATCGATTCTTGGGAGAGGATATCGGTTCTTCACGGTGAGCTTGTTTAATTCCCGGTAATCAATACACATTCTGAAGGATCCATCTTTCTTTTTGACGAATAGAACAGGAGCACCCCAAGGAGATTGACTAGGGCGAATGAAACCCTTTCCTTGGAGTTCCTTGAGTTGAGTTTGTAGCTCTTGCATTTCGGTTAGAGCTAGTCTATACGGAGCTTTTGCTATGGGCGCGGCTTCGGGGATAAGATTAATACGAAAGTCAAGTTCACGAGGTGGAGGTAATCCCGGTAAGTCATCCGGAAAAATTCACAAACAATAGGAACGGTCTTCAATTCTACTTTTGTGATGGTAGCACTAAGGACTTTAGGATTAGAGGAATCGGAGATTTCGCCTTGAACCCTAAGAATTCTACCGTTAGTCAAAGGTATCTTAACAACTCTCTCACCACAATCAATCGTTGCATTTACCGCCGCTAACCAATCCATACCCACTATAATGTCAAAACTACCGATGTCAAGAGGCATGAGGTCAATGAAGAAGTCGACGTCTTCTAAAGTCAAGACACAGTCGCGAAGTATTTGACTAAGTCTAGTTAGTGACCCGTTTACCATTTCAATGTCAAGCACATATTTAGAGCACAAGGATGCACATCAATCAAAGGAACAAAGTTAGAGGACACGAGGCTATAATCGGCCCCGGAATCAAATAAAACGGTTGCATAGTGACCATTAAGGAGAAAGGTACCTGCTACTACGTTGGGATCGTTGCGGGCTTCATTTGCATTGGCCGCAAAAGCTCGGCCGCGTGGTTGCACTTGATGGCCTTGTTGTCCCCGGTTTTGGTTAGGCCCGACCATTTGTAGTTGGTTGGGGTGGACGGCTACTTGCACTTGTTGTCCCACCCATCGAGGACAAGTATTACGGTAGTGGTCTCGACTACCACATTCAAAACATTCACCTCTTCTTTGGTTACCTTGAGGAGGAACGGCCCGAACAGGAGCCACATTCATTGGGCCCGTTCTTGGAGCTCTACAATCTCTGGAGAGGTGCCCGACTTGGTTACAATTAAAGCATGCTCTGCATTGGGCATTGGCGGGGTGATGTTGGTTGCATCTCCCACAGAAAGGATGGGGTCCAGTATAAGCTTTCCTGGCCGGTTCCACCGCCGCCATCACCCTACCCCTATTAGCATTTCTGGGGTCAAACCTTCCCATTTTCTTTACCCCACTCGACTCTCCCACTTCTTTCCTCTTGTTTGTTGAGGATTTGCTCAAGACACCGCTCCTCAACAAGTCTTCAGTCACACTCCCGGCTCGGTTAACAGCATCGGCCAAAGAAGTAGGCATGTTAGAATTCACATAAGATCGGACTTGAGGATTCAAGCCCAATACAAACTTCTGAATGGCCTGAGACTCGGAACCCACCAAGTGAGGAATGAGGGTAGACAACTCTTGAAATCGTCTAATATAGCTCTTGTAATCGGCTCCCTCCATATTGAGATTAACAAACTCAATGGTCAAGTTTTGTAGTTCATAGGGAGGACAAAACTTTGCCTTCACTTTTTCCTTGAAATCGGCCCATTCCAAGTTATAAGTCCGCCCTAAGGTTATCTCTTGATTCCACCAACTTAAGGCGTCATGCTAAACATGCCGGATGCATAAGAAATCCGGTCGTCATAGGTGCAATGACTTCTTTCAATCACGGCCTCGATCTCTTCAAACCACCTTATACACTCAGTGAGACCACCCCTTCCATTAAACTCCGGTGCCCCACAGCCTTTGAAGTCCTTAAATATACATCCCTGTCGGTATCCCCCGTATTGATTATACATGGGCATGCGGTTATCAATTCTCACTGGTTCCTCTTCTTCGTTTTCCACGGCCTGAGGTTGAGCATTTTCATTATTTACATTTTCTGGGGCTTCATTGTTTTGAGGCCCATTATTTTGCCCAAGATTTGCCGTGACTTGAGCAATAATGGTTGGCATGATACTGGCAATCGTTTGAGCGATCAACTCAGCCATGTTCGGCTCAGGAACTTCACCACGACCCCTTCCTTGGCCTCTACCACGACCTCTACCACGGCCCCTACCACGGCTCCTACCTCCTTGTACCTCCGGTTGAGCTTCCGGTTGAGGTTCTTCCTCTTCAGCCCTATAGTTTGTTCCGGCTCTCCTTGGTCTTTCCATTTCTATAAAACAAGTGACACGTTGACCCGAGAGTTAGTCTCAAATGCTCACATGTTAGTCACACAAGTAGTCAATGCTCTCATACCGATACCACATACTCATTTCATATCATTAAGCTAAGGCAAGAGTGCTGGAATCCTATGAGATTGTTACTTAGCATATCATCATGTCAATTTCATTACAATCGTTCATTATTTATTCAAGTAATCATGCTCAAAACATCATGCAATCAAAACTAACACGAATGATTCAAAGTATCATTCGAATTTGATATGCTCTCTAGTTATTGACCGGGTATGTATACAGGGTGTACCAATGGCTAACCCTCCACCTAATCAACTTCCATTAAGCATATCGGTTCCTATTATACTTTAAGCCACACGTGCGCAATCCACGATGTCATGAACTTGCTATAATGTCGGGTAACCATAAAAGAGTTGATCGGGTTCTTTTAGGGTTGCCACAATATTATACTAAGTTAATGGCATCACTTCATTTTTCCCTAAATCATCAAATTAGCTCCAACCAATAACAACAACAAATCATATTAACCACATTCATCACATTGAATTCAAGCTATCACACAAGTGGTCTTAACTACGAACTCACACGGGGATTCACATAATTCATATTGCACACGAATTTCCTAACCATGCATGCTATATGAAGAGTTTTAACTTAAGCCGTAGTCTAGGTCAAACCGCCTAATTCTCTACGACCACGCATGGGCCACCATTCTGTAACACCCCAAGCCGAGCTCGGAATATCACGGAAATCATATAGCAAGTGGAATTACAATAGCAAGAACTAAATGCAAATAAAGATTCAGTGAATCCATTACAATACGAAACAGGTACCAAAATACATAAGGACCAAAAAAACCCATCAAAGTTACAAAATAACATCCAGATGATGGCAAATCGATCCTAAGCATAATGCAAAAGAGAAGGTCGATGAATCCTTGATTCATAAAGTCCAAAGCCCGGGTTAACAGCAAGCAAGCAACTAAACTCCACGTCCGGGGAGAACCTGATTACCTGAAAAGTGTACTAAGCATAGTCAACACAAGGTTTGGTGAGTTCGTAGTAATGGTCCATAAAGAACCAGCGTCAATAATCACAATGTACGAGTAGAGGCTAGACATGACTTACAGTGAGCCTCTAAGTAACACAATAATATCCAACAACAAGATTACACAAGACAAGTAAGTGTGTAATATGAATGCGCAAATGAAGTACGTCAATGCAAGTGCCGAATGCATAAATAAGCCAACATGCCTATCCTATGCGTGAACTCAGGTCACCCATGCAACGATACCCGTCTGTCATCACAATGAACACGGCTGTATCTCAAAATTATCGAGGTATATATGTCTATATACTCGGGGTCAAGATCTACATCCATCAGATGGGTGTATACATCTATACACCAGGATGTCGGCAATCCCCTGCCGAGGGATTATGAACAATGTATGCATGCTTACCCTCAAACGTATATGCATCAATCACAATCGTCTGCCATGAACTAACAATCAATATTCGTCAATCATAACCAATAATCACAATACGATGAACATGAACCAACAATCAATATTCGACAAACATGAGCCAACAATCAATATTAACACCAATTCTATACGTACATACACTTAAGAGGATTCTACTTTTTCAAGTCCCAGATGCTTATATATAGGGTCACCCGCAGCCTGCCCACCACATCTAAAACCCAATGAAGGCATAACCGACTTCCATGTATGTACGTCTATCCTAATATTATGAAATACTTAACAAACATAAACCAAGTCAACCGAACGAAATGAACCGTCACATCAATCCAACAACTAGAACAATCAATCAATCAATCAACGAATGCAAGCAAACACGCAAGTTTACACTTTCAGCCCGAATCTCAAGCGAGTAGGGAGATACGAAACTCACCTTGTCCGGCAAAGAAGCTAGTATAAGATTACAAACGAGTGGTAGGATCCACACGTCCACAACCTATAATTATACATCATAATACCGTAATGTCAACTCTACAATCATAAACAAGTTGGTTTAGCACAATTAAGTCAAGTCACAACCCTAAACACCTTTACAACTTTAACGAGTAGGAACAAGACGCATTCGACTCGACCTTTTTAGAAATGAGATAAGATCCATACAAAAAGAGTGTTACTACTAGAAACTAGACTCTCTTACGATTCCAACGATAGGTCATAAGACTTAATTGGAGTCACGGATCAAAAGTTATTAACGTTTGAAAATTGACGCGCATACTTTCACAGCAACCATCCACTGCGTCGCAGTGAGCCAGAACCATGCTCACTGCGCCGCAGTGGCTAAGTCGAACCAAGACCAGAACATAGGCACTGCGCCGCAGTGAGCAAGGGTAGAGCTCACTGCGCTGCAGTGGCCACTCCCTGCAGACAGCACCTGCAGTTTATGCAGGAAAAACGAACCAAAACCCTTAAAACTCGACCCAAACCCATCCAAAACGATTTGTAGGAACTCGTAACTTGTTTTGAAGCATAACTAAACATCATTAACCATAAATACACATAACCCAATCCGCGATTTCGACCAAAACATCAGAATCACCACCAAATCATTCAAACCCTAAATTTAACCCTAATTTTACCTAAAACGAGATTTTAAGCCGATTTAGGACTTGTAAATGTTCAAGAGGACTAGAAATGCATAAACAAACAAAAATAGAAGGGAATGGGATGAATTTGACTTACCAAAGCTTCTCCTTGAGCTAGAACCCGAATTTAGGTCAAAATGGATGAAAGCTTGAACTATGAACTTCAAGGTTATGATGTAATGACGATTATGAGACGACAACGATGATGATTCGTGTACTATGGCAGTTCCAAAGAACTAATTTGATGCAAGAAGAGATGAAGAAGAAGATTGCTCTTTTGCTTGAGAGAGAAATAGAGAGATAGATAGATAGAAAGTGAGAAGGAGGGGGAAAATGGGTCTTGGCTGATGGGTCGCGGGTATGGGTCGACCCGTTTCACTTCTCAAGCCACAATACAATTAGTTATACATTTAAAAATCGACTACACATACTAACGACCCGACTAACATACCACGAAGTCATATAATCACAAAATGAACCCAATTATTTCATTCAACAAGATTGTTAGTCAAATTACACATAAAGTCAATGGGTCAAAATTCACGGATGTTACATTATTCCCCCGTTGAAAGAATTTCGTCCCGAAATTCGACAAACACTAATTATTAAATAAATGCGGGTACTTAGACTTCATATGGTCTTCTCTCTCCCAAGTGAACTCGGCTCCACGTCTAGCATTCCATCTTACCTTTACAATGGTGTAGCGCTTCTTCTTGAGTTTCTTTTCTTGACGGTCCAAGATCTCTACCGGCTCTTCAACAAAGTTCAAATTCGAATCAATCCTAATTTCGTCCAAAGGCACATGATGTGTAGGATCCGCCAAACACTTGTGCAGGTTGCAAATATGAAACACATCATGCACGCCGCTAAGCTCTTGTGGTAATTCTAATCGGTAGGCAACCTTTCAAACCCGTTCAAGAATCTTGAAAGGACCAATATACCTTGGCGCAAGTTTTCCCCGCTTCACAAAACGTACAACCCCTTTCCAAGGTGACACCTTCAAAAGCACATAATCACCGATTTCAAACTCCAACGGTCTCCGCCTCACATCGGCATACAAACTCTAAGTGATGATATCAGACTATCTTACAAGGAAGGTCCTGCCGTTCACAAAAATCCAGTTACTAACGAAGAACTTCCTAAAGAGAGTTGGAATACTGCTCAAAAGAATCGTTCTCTTGCTGATAAACTCTCCAGATCTTATCTTTATCAAGCACTTCCCGATGATATCTACTGTAATGTTGATTCTTATGAGACAGGGAAAGAAATTTGGGATGAAGTTGAAAAGCTATTGGAAGGGTCTGATGTGTCTTCGACAATAAGATTGTCCAATGTTCTGGACCTTTATGAGACATTCAAGCAAGAAAAGGGTGAATCTCTGCGGATGTGTACACACGATTCTGCAATGTGATCAATGAGTTGAGAATGACATTAAGAAGACCAACATGGAACTGGACATCAAGTTTCTCAGACACCTTGACGAAGAATGGCAAGCCTATGGTATCCAACTCAATCAACAGGCAGATTTCGACAAACTCACTATTCATACTCTTTATGAGAAGTTGAAGTTGAATCTCAGAGCTGTTCTTAAGGAACAAATGAAGAAAGAAGAAAGCTCATCCTCTGATCCTCTTGCCTTAGTTGCTGAAAGGAAGACATCTAGATCTTCAAGAAAGAGTGTTGTAGAAGTTATGTCTGATTCTGAACCCAGTGAACCAAGTGATCCTGAGATAGATGAGAAAGAAAAAGCGATGTACAAAGAACTTGCCTACTTCACCAAATCTTTCAAGAATAAGCTTTTCAAGAAGAGACCTACCAACAATCAACTCAGAACCTCATCTGTTTCTTCATATGTTAAAAATACTCATGGTCCCAAGTTTGAAAACCACAATGAGAATGTTGGTGGAGAAAGAAAGTTTGAGACCCCAAAGAAGTTTGAGAAGAAAGTTGTTGTAAGAAGAATGATGATAGAAAGTGTTACAACTGTGGCCTTTCTAGACACTTTGTTATCAACTGCACCAAACCTCGTCAGAAGAACTCCGACTACTACAAATACAAGCTCATGCTGGCAAGACAAGAAGAAGGTAGTATTGCTCTCCTTGCTGAGGATGACAAGTGGTTACATCTTTCCGATGAGGAGACAGACGAACTTGCAGCAAATGTATGCTTCATGACAAAGATCAAGAAGTCAAAGGAGTTAAGATGAAGGTTCTACCACATCTAAAACCCTTTGAAGGCATAACCGACTTCATGTATGTACGACTATCCTAAATAATCACAATATCACAATCATATGCGTAAACCATCAAACAATCAATCAAAACCATCCATCAATCAACAATCAATCAAAACCATCCATCAATCGAACAATCAATCAAGCAATAAGACAAATCGTAACTCAAGCCAATCAATCAATAAGTACAAGAGCATGTTCTCAAGTGCAAGGCACTTGGGAGTACGACAAACCAATCAATAAGTACAAACATAATGAATCTCAATCACAAGTCTATCATACCACATCATCCAAACCACAATGCACATACATTTCATACGCCCTTACATTTAAGGAATCATAGATGCTTATATATAGGGTCACCCGCAGCCTTCCCACCACATCTACAACTCATTAAATGTATCATCGTCTTCCATGTATGTACAACTATCCTAATCACACCACATAATCCAAATCGAAAACATAAACCAACAACAATAAGTTAAACCATCAAACAAATCAATCAGTCAATCAATAAGCCGTCAATCAAATCAACCAAACAATCAAACAAGCACGTATGTGTACACTTTTCAGCCCAAATCTCAATTGAGTAGGGAGCTACGGAACTCACCTGAAGAGCAATGACAAGCCCAAGATGAAAGGAAGTAGAACCGTCCACGATAGCCGAAAATATCATACACGTATTACATTAATCCTAAAGCATATCAAGAGGTAAGGTTCTATCCATATTGACCTAATATTACTATAAAAGCTTTATTATGTTCATTTTATAAGGCTTTGATCCAACCAAGGTGGAATCATTACGTTTTGCTTTACAATGACTCATCGGGACTTGACCACTGTTGCTTAATCAAAACTTTTGAATTGTTAAAACTATGTTTTGGACTCATAGGCTTATACCATTAGAAAATAGACTCAATTACGCATCCGTGGCCGCTTGAATCGTCAAAAACGGACTTACGGTTTAAAAGTTATTGACGTTTGAAAATGACTTTCCTACAGTATATCACGGCGCGATAAATTGACTTCACGACGCGATATTTTGACATCGCGGCGCGATATTTTGATATCGCGGCGATATTTTGACCTGAACACATTTTTCCAAGTTTAGGCAAGACTCACGACACGACAAACCAGCCTCGCGACGCGATATGCTTCAGAATGCAGAAAAAACGCGTTTTTGACCTCAAATCGACCCACCAAACGTCAAAATCAAAGCTTCAAACTTTAACACAACTTAATTCAAGTATAAACAAGTGTAAAAATCAACTCTTAAACAAAACCCACTTCCTAAATCTCAAGATCTAATCCAAAACCCGTTTTTAAGCAAAAACAACCATTTTACACTCGAATCGACCACAAATCGCTTAGATCTATAACAAGGAAGTATTCTACTAGTTAAGGGGAACATTTTGAGCTAAAGATCACTTACCAATTCGTCCTATAAGTATAAAATCCGAATTTGGAGTTAGGAGGAGGATGAACACTTTAAAACCAAGAAAACCTTGAATCTTTGAAGATTATTGTTGTTATTATACAAGTTACTAGTTAATTTGCTTATTATGATGATGAAGAAATCCTAAATTTTGAAGAAAAATATGATTAGTGTGTGTTTGTGTGTGTTCTTGAAATAGAGAGAGAAAGAGTGAGTAGAGAGAGAAGAGAGTGTGAGAAATGAGGGGAAGAAAGGAGGGAGGGAGGGTTTTGTTCCCCACTAACACTCTTGCATCCACTTCCGGCTTCTTCTGAAAGACGATTCGTTTACTTAAAACTTTTGACTCGAGACTCGTTCAAATATTTCGTCGACAAGATCAAACATATTTTGAAATTACGCTCCTAATGACTATTCACATGCTTACTTTTTCATTACAAAAGTTTATTTACTTGAATTTGACTAATTTCCATTTTACGAGTTCGCTAGCGTTGACCGGTCAAAGTGACGGGTGTTACAAGTTCATATTTGGATTGTTATATATATACAATGTAATAATAATAGCATAAAGAATAAGATCAATCATGTGAGCCCAATAAGTATGTCAGCAACCATCAAATGAGTTTAGCCCGAGCACGCCGGGGTTAAAAACTTGTATATATACATTTAAGGGGGGCCTTAGCTACAGTAGCTATTTTGACTTTATATGCCATTTTAAGATAAATACCATATTTGTTAAACAAAAACATAAAAGTTAGGCTTGGAGGAGTGGTTTGTGTACCTGCCTTTTGGGTAGGAGGTCATGGGTTCGAACCCCTCCCTCCCCCTTTCCTTTTTTATTTTGGTTTGCTTTTTTGCTTTTGCACTTTACCCCCTCTTTTTTTCTTCTCTCTTTCTGCCCCCTCCTTTTTTTTTCTTTTTCTTTTCTGCCCCTCCTGTTTGCTTTTTATAATTTCTAGCCCCAAACTTTATATAATTTTTGGGTTTTTCTTATCTTTTTTAACATTTGTTATTTATACCTTTTTCTACAATTTACACTTTCTTCTTTTATAAGTTTTTACAATGCTATATATTTTGTTTTTTATCTTATTTTTTTACTTTTTTTTGGCATTATATATTCGTTTTTAATTTTTAAACATTTGGTTTTTATAACTTTTTCACATGTAACATTTGGTTTTTTATAACTTTTTCATTTCTTCCCTTTGTGTAACTAAATGATCAGTTTTTATATAGTTTCTTATTTGCGTTTTTATCCGTCGTTTATCGTTATGTATATATCACCGACGTTACACGTGATCTACAATTTACGTATCGTTATGTGCCCCGGGGCAACGCCCGGGGTTAAAATTCTCGTTTATCAATAAAATACAACCTGAAATCACCCCGTATCACCACAAAGACGTTGGCTGAATCTTGGATTTCGAGCTAGGGTATGCATTGCCGTTTATTAGAGCAAGGGTTATTTTTCAAAAATATACTACTCGTAGATTTTTTGATAAAAAGTTAAAGTTAAACCATCGAAATCTTTTGTCCATAGTATATGGTCAAACAAGCATATATATATAACATAAATTATGGCAAGCCCAGCAACCTGGAAACATACTCAATGAGTCAATGATCAACAACGGATGGCCTTTGGCTTTTTATCTTAAATTTATGCAGGTTTCTTATAGCTATTATGAACCTTCGTCTGGTTACCTCGAGATTGTGTCTAACATGTTTTGACTTGAAACAACATGGAACAATATCATGTTGGTTTTTATTAGGAGAAATTTCTGACTTTCTGCTCATCCACTTATAGTATACCTTGAAGGCTTGAATTCAATGATCTTGTTTGTATGTGTTAGCTTCAAGTCCTTAGTGGTAGCTATTAGATTCTGCCATCATGATAAGCGAAGTGTTAATTAATATAAGTATATTGTAAATGTATCAATATAGCACTAAACAATAAGTGACATGTTTAAAGCATGGTTATTTCAGATCTTTTAAAACCAACGGGGTGATACTTTAGATGGTCACCATTTACCTGGTTATTTCAGATCCTCTAAGTCATTCTCCTTGACCTAATCAAGATTTAAGTCAACAATTGTTAGAATTTGAAGAAAATAAGTGTAACAAAAGTAGTACAAATGGCTAATTTCACCCGTTAACTGGGTTATGTTTATCTCTAATGGGTCTAAAAGAACATAAGTCGCTGAATTGATACTTTTAAATTTTTAATACATAGAATTGCTAAATCATTTTGTTTAGAGAATTCTATATAACCTAACTAATACAAAATTTATTTACACATACCCTCTTTGATATCTTAACTATTCATAAAAAATTTGAAACTTTCGAGCAAGAAGCGTTCCACACCAACCCAGGCCGTCCAGTTTGTCACATTTAGTTCATAGCAAGATTTATTTGTTACTCACAAAGTGCAACATAATGTCACATTTGTAAGCATTACGTTGTGGCTGTTTATCTTAATAGACCGACGAGTATGAATGCTTATGACTGGATTTTTTCCGCGTTGGCTGATTCTAAGTATCAAAAACGCGTTAAGGACGTTTTGGTGTATATCCGTAATCGATAAGCAATGACTAAGGGGGACCCGATTAGGCAATGATAAGCCTTTATATGCACTTTTAACGTATTTACTAACAGTAAATAACATATTTAAATGTAAAATAAATTAAAATATGTATAGTTTTTGGTCTTGTTCAGTTTTTAGGTTCTGTTTTTGTATATGAAATCAAAAATGAAGCTGATCCATATAGTATTTAAAAAGCCAAAACTTACCCATCACTTCGGTTTGATTTTTTTTTTTTTTTAGATTTTGGTTTTCCTATTTGGTTTTTACTTTTTAGATTACCCATATTAAAAATCACGACTAAGGTAAATATCATGTTAAAATGATCAAAATTCAAAACCGCAAGGACTATTTTTTTAACTTCAACAAAAAAAAAGGGGGTAAATTACACTTTTCGTCCTTAAAGTTAGCAGTTTTTTCACTTTTCGTCCCTAATGTTTAAAAATTACAATTTTAACCTTAAAGTTGACAACATTTTGCAATCAAGGTCCTTCCCCTAGACGACGTTTATTTTTTGCCGTTAACGTACGCACGTGCTAAACACGTGAGGGTATTAATGTCATTTCCTTGTTACACCTGAGGGACTAAAAGTGAAAAACGTGACATGTTTAGGGACGAAAATTGCAAAAACTCTTATTTATTCTAATTAAACAAAAAAATAAAATAAGGCTGTCTCATTCTTGAGTTTTGTTTTGAGGAGATAAGAAAAGAAAGGGTAAAAAATTTTTGTTTTTGTATTCTTGAGTTTTTTTATTAAAAGAAAAGGAAGGGAAGGAAAGGAAAAATGAAGGTGTTTTGATCTAAAACTTTCAAGCCACTTTTGGCATGATTTGGAAAGAAAAATGATAAATTTATCGTTATACCCCTCAAACTTATATATGGGTTTTAATGACTATAAGACTATAAATGTAAAATTATATCCTTTTATCCTTTCTTTTCCTTCTCTTCTAACTCAAGAATACATTTAACTTTCAACTTTCTTTTCTTTTGATTTTTCTTTAAACTCAAGAATGCCTTTTTTGATATAATTTTTTTTTCTTTTCTTATCCAATCCATTCTTATCCAATCTTTTCTTATCATAAATTCTCGAGAATGCAGCCGGGAACCATTATATATATAACAATTCACAACCCTCTTAGCTACAGTACCCCTTTAGCTACAGTACCATGCTGACGTCAGCAATTTTGTCTTTTTCTTGATTTTTTTTTTTTACCATAGTATACTTTTAAAGTTTCTTATTTTTACCACTTAACTTTAGGTTTTTTAACTTTAGTCTAACATTTTTATACAAACTTAAGTAACAAAGTTTTTAATTTTTACCAATTGACTTTTGGGTTTTTAACTTTAATCATCAAATCTTTATTTTTTATTTTTTATCTCTTATTATAAGGTTTCTAACTTTTACCATCGAACTCTCGGTTTTTTCAACTTTATCTATCCATTACTTTCTACTTCTTATAGTAAACTTTAAGTGTCCAAACTTTTAGGTAATGCTAGATGTATGTTTGTATGATGCGGCGGCGATATGTCTCCCGTGGCAACGACCGGTTAAAATTCTTGTTTATATCATATCCCCTTTTACTTATTTAACTCGATTAATATTTTCTTCGAGTAGTTAGGGTTTATCTTTCAAACTCCGGAGATTCGAAAAAAGGTAATGTATTAGTCTTTGATTTTCCAACTCAGATACTTTTCTTTCAATTTCATATCTTTATATATCTTAGTAAATTTGTATATGTGTATGTATAGGCCCAATGAAGTTGGAGAATTCAGATTCTCCTGATCAACAAGTATCCACAGGTATGAATTTTGCTTTTTATCTATATAGTAGTATATATATATATATATATATATCTCTATATATATATAGGAGGGGGTAAAATAAAACAATTATTATCCTAAAACAAGTAAGACATAACCTCAGCTTGACACCTGTAATTTTAGTTTATTATTATATTTAAATAGCTTCAAGGGTAGTTTGGGCATTTAGATATTCAGATCTTTTGTACAGCCTTTAATACGTTTGACCAGCTACTTTATTCTCTTCATATTCTCTCTGTGTTTTCTGTTAGGACCAGTTCACCTGGTAAATTGGCCAGTCTCCAGTTGCATCTGGAGACCCAGTGAAACTGTCCAGTGAACTGGAGACCCAGAAGATTTGTCCAGAAATATATTGAAGTCCAGTTGCACCGTACAGTCAACGCAACTGAAGACTTCCTCCAGTTGAGAACTGACCAGTTGAAGAATCCTTCTAGTTGAAGTCGAAGACAACAAATAAAAGATAGAGAATGACAATGGCAGCGAAGCCCAGTTGACATTCTAGTCAGTTACAAACTGGAGACCATCAGTGGAAAGCTCTTACAAAGCTTTACACTGATTACGAGGAATTGACTTTTATGCTTTATGTACAACCCGGATAATAAGCCTTATCTTATTATTTAAGTAATAAAAGGTACATAAAGGTGGTTGAGTAAAGTTGCTTTAACATGCGACTTTACACTGCCTTTTAAGGAATTAAATGTTATTCCTTAAATGATCTCAACCACATTTGTACGGCCAAAGTTAACATCCCAATGTTAACTTTGCCTATAAATACAAGTCATTGCACAACAAGAATATTCAAGTAAATCACATAAGTTGAATCACACTTTGCATACCTGCAATATTCTTGGTGAACTTGTGCAATATTCTCTCAATCGCTAAAAGGAACATTTCACAACTTTAAGTGTTTCGATTGTCTTGAGAAATTCCGAGTGTAGATCAATTGTATTTCATAGGTTGTTAGGATATTTACATTCTTGTATTATCTTGGTTCCGCAACAACCTTGTAATTTATTTAACATCAATAAATAAATTACACATTGAAAATTACATATTGTCTCATCAAGTTATCTTAAAAGTTATTTGTATTATTGCATTGTTCTTTACTTATTGTCATTTATATAAGTAATCTATCTAGAACTTGGTATATACACACTGCAACTGGTCGTCTCTAGTTCAGTGCATATATTGCAAAGTAACTCCACCATCGACATAGAGGTGTCTTCAGGTAGTGCCATCTATTGAGTTGGGACTTACATTTTTCAAATTAAAAATTCAACTTCTTCCTCATATCTCCATTGTTGAATAACAATAAGGTTCATTCAAACCTTCATGTATTAAGATTTTTTTATGCACGTATTTGAGTGTAATGTGGGTCACTTTTCGGGTAGTCACCATTTTCAAATCTCGATATCTAATTTATAAAAAGATGACGACACCAGATGTGGGTCAATTGTTTTTGAGCAGTCACCCAGAAGGAGTCATGAACATGGCTACACCCCTCATCAAAAGATTCGATGTGGGTCAATTGCTGAGAAGAATTCTGTTGATGTATTTGAAGATATGTTGATGTTATATTAGATCTCGGCGACAAAGTGTTATGCTAATTCGAGTAATTTGTGGAATACATCATTTTCTCGAAAGGTAATAATGTCAATATGTTTGTTAACATACTTCGAGCTAGTGTTAAATTTTGCACAAAAAGAATCATGATTTTGGCTCATATAAAATGGTAATAGCAGTAGTCAAGGGCTTGAAGGGTTGCAGTGGTCTAACAATTGAATATATGGGTCTTTTTGGAAATTTGTTTAAAAAAGAATCAACAAAAAAGGGTCATAGAATTCTATCTCATATGGAGCTGTGTGAAGCGTAGGTTATCATGAAAGTAGTGAGGTGTGAATGTGTGTGCATCATAAAGTAGGTGGAGTGGAATCTGATTTTTTTGTGTTTACATTGAGTGCTATGAAACATTGTGAAGCATGAATATAACCATGTTTGTGCATAAAATAGTAGTTTACCTGTAATCAAAGTATTCTGTTTTTGTATATGGAGTATTATGAAGCGTAATATATCATTATTATTGTTACGCGTGTGCATCATTAAATAGCTCAAGTGTAATTAGAGTAATTGATTTTGCATAAGTTTTGTGAAGCTTGGTAACCATTTTCACAGTGTGACTCCAAATTTGTACTCAATGGACAAAAGTATCACTCCTTTGACCTGATATTTGACATGCAAGAGATTGTGTTACTCTTAAAAGGGTGATCCATACCAATTGCAACCTTAAACTATTTTTGACTTTTGCATGATATGATTTATAGGTATTGACAACATACTGCCCAATCTGTTGGGATTGAATATATATATATATATAATAACTAGTATCTAGATGACACATGAAGTATAAAAATATCTATTTCTCATTATTTTGTCTCGTTTTCACTAGGAAGTTAACATCATTCTATTATTCTGAATATATCGATTAGCAAAAGTTAGAGATAGTAATTCTTAATGAGGCGACATTCTCGATTAGTAGATTCAATTGATTAAATTGATGATAATTTTGATTGATTTTTTCTCTCTCTTGTATCTAGTTTAGTTAATGAGCGTATTTGCATTTGTTTGACATATAAAGTTTTGTTTCGAATTTTATGAGTATATTGTGATTTTAATAGAAAGTTAGTGATGAAAGATAACATGAAATACTTAATAATGATAAAATTTTGATTCAATAAATAAACTTATATCTATAGAGTACATGGTAGTTTAATTAATTTTGTTTACTTGAGGGAGACTTTTCTTTCTATTTCTTACGAGCTTTTAAAATTAGATTTAGGGTAAATTACAAAAATCATACCTTAGGTTTGTTGGAAACTACACTGGTTACACCTACAATTTAAAAATTACGCGAGACATACCCATCGTTGTCAAAAACTTACACTGACCATACCTATCGCTGATGGTTGTCTATTTGGCCGTTAAGTCAAGTCACGTGCCGTGCATGTGAGGTATCAAAACCGTAATTTCGTGTATACTTTAGGTATCATCCGTGTAATTTACCCTAAAAAAAAATTATTAAGATATTTATATTTGTATTTCATTTATTAAAGTGAGTAAATATTCTATATTAAAATTCACGTATATATATATTTATTTTTAAAAAAACCTATTTCAAAATAGAAAATAAAAAAATTATGAAAGGATGCATGTCATCAAACGATACAGGTTTTGGCTTAGAAATTCTAAGGTCAGACTAACGACTAACCCTGGAACTTCAAACCCAAAATGATACAGATTGCTAATCTGAGGTATATTCTAAAACCGTGACGAGTCTTTGACTTTGCTTTACCCCTTTAATCTGAGAGGGATGTCATTAAACCATACGAAAAAATTATATTGCTTTTTAATTTTTTTTGTATCTATTTAAATAGGTTTCTATTAAAAAAATAAATTATAAAAAAAATAAATAATAATAAAATAATATAAAAATGAAAATTTAGTGGTTTTCATGGTTCACATTCTTGTTATATTCACTATACACATATAACAAAATAATGATGACATATATAATAATAAATGCATTATTGTATCAAGTATTTTTCTCGATATACTTTTCATTGAAAAAAAAAATATATTTTCATAATAAATTTCATATCTACCCAACTTAATAACCGAAGTATAAATAAAACTCTAAAACTCTAAATAATTATTTTTATGGTGAATTACAAAGATAATACCTGAAGTATGCACGAATTTACGGTTTTGATACCTCACATGCACGACACGTGACTTGACTTAACGGCCAAATAGACGACCGTCAGTGATAGGTATGGTCAGTGTAAGTTTTTGACAACGATGGGTATGTCTCGCGTAATTTTTAAATTGTAGGTATGACCAGTGTAGTTTCGAACAAACCTCATGTATGATTTTTGTAATTTACCCTTAGATTTATTACTTAATAGAACTTTTAGAATGTTTATTATAAGCAAAGTTCAATTTGATAGAATGGAGGATTATGATTGGTCAATAAGTAACAATTTTAACGGGGTAAAACAAACCTATACTCATAAATAACGTGGGTGGAACAACCTTCTTTTAGTGTAAGTGCACGTGTACGTATCCTTTTGTTTCGGCTATCCACTTTTCAAATAAACATTATACTCGTCATTGTACTTGTTTGAATACTATTCCAAAAATTTATATTTATTATCAATAAGCAAAAAGTATAATGTACCTTTGTTAATAGATGAATCTGATGAGGATGTGGAGGACATTGCCCAAGACGACAACCATTTTACTCTCTTTGTTGACAATGTTCCTGAGGACGTGACCAAACACGAGGTAATTTATTTTATATTACTGTCTCAAATTGGAAAGTATTTCTATTATTTGATACATAGGGAAATCTTGTCGATTAGTTTTTCTTTTCTCATGTGAATGTAACATATAGTTAAGATTATGGAGGTAATGTCTTTTGTTTACACAGATCCGGTCCGTTTTTGAAAAACATGGAAATGTCATTGGAGTAAGAAGGCCAAAGACAGAGAAAAAAAAGCAGGAGGAATACGAAGATAATAGTATGTGAATATATGTACATACGTATTTCCTTAATATTTAAAGTATGTTGTGAATTTACGAATTTGCTATTTGTACGATGTGTTCAGGATTTTCATAACTAAACGTAAAAAAATGTATGTTATAATATATTAAATATAAGTTAATTAGTTTGACTAAATAAGATAGCTATTAATTAAGATATACTAACATGAGGATGTATATTTAAAATATCCGTTGACGAAAACATAATGATTTGTGATAAACACAATTTGCGCTTCTACAGGTTGCTGTTTTGTAACCTTTGGCAGTAAAAAAGAGGCCAACAAGGCAGTGGAGGTTTTAAATGGTTCGATCAGGGGTAAGTATCAATACATGGTACTTCTATAACGATGATTTTTCTCTGTATCAATTATCATGACTTGTCATCTGCCATTTTGTTGTTGTTTGCAGTCATATAGTCCCATTTACGTCGGGCTCTGCAGTAGGAGGACCGGTAATGTAAGCTGATTTTTTTTAGTATGTGATACTTTTGATATTAAAAATTAATTAAAAGTTTAACATTTTTATGTTATAATTGTACTTATTATTTGAAGACATCGGAGTAATATGTAAAGGTTTCATTTTCTCAAACTAAGCATTTACACTTTGCAGGTGACTAGTGACTTTAAACGATTGTTTTAAAAACCCTGAGCGATTTTCATTCGAGGAACATGCGGATGCAAAACAGGAACAGCTCCGTAGACATATGATGTAATAATAAAAATATATTTCTTACTTGTTACAATAGGTCAAAAAAGGTATATTTAACTAAAGTTTATTTATTCAATATCTTTTTTATATTGATTGTAGGAGTATGGCTGCGAAATCTCTTTTCTCGATAATGGGACAAGCGAAAAGGGATGGTATATTACCCAAGGATTCCGCATTTAACGATATTGAAAGCAGGGGGCTTACAGTAGATAGGTTGACTAGATGTGCAACACTTTTGTGATGAACATGATCAATAATTTGCCTTTGACAGAGATAAAACATAACTTAAAAATTGACTCATTTTTAGTTTTTCGAAACACATGTTACTATTCATCTGATTTACGAGTAGTAATTTGCCATTGCTGCAAAGCACAATTTGTAATGTGTATATCTTTGTTTCAAACCAATATTCTAAAACTCAATTTATGGATTGACTAAATAACTTATCAAATACTTATAGACCGACAAAAATACTTATAAACCGACAAAAATACAAGTTTTACACTTTAAAATGATGCAATATCAAACAACAAACAACAATTGTACGACATTTCTTAAAACGCCTCTCAAAAAATGGGTTGTTAGTTTTTCTTCTTTTAAAAAAGTTATACAAACGTTGAGACAACCGGTCCGGGTTCGGGTCATCCAAATTCGGGTATGTTTGGCAAAAGTAAGTGTAGCTTGTAGCTGTAGCTTTTAGTTAGAGCTGTAAGTTGTAGCATTTTATCAAAGCTGTTAACATTTTTTTTAAGTGTTTGACACAGTAACTGTAGTTGTAACTTTAAGATATAAAATGACCAAAAAGGACAAATACTTATCACATGCTTCTTATAGTTCTTTAGATGGTTACTTCTTCGTAGATAATAAGTTTAGAATTTTTCTACATAATATAATGGTGAAGCATAAGAGTTCATTTAATTAAATATATAGTAAGCTTAATATTATATAGTATATGTCTTATATTTCAATAATACATACCAATTTCTGTTTAAACACAACATCACATTTGTGTATTGTTTGTACACATAAAGCTAACTGATGCCAATAAAAGAACAAACACACATGTTTGGCAAAAGCTTTTAAGTAGAGATGAGGATCCTCTGAAGTTGATATCAACTTTATTCATAAAGTTGATACAATTTTAACCCTTAGATTAAAATCAATGGTCAAGATTCAAACTTGATCATTGAATTTTGACTCTTGATTATAATCCAATGGTTAAGGTTGCTTCAACTTTACTTATAAAGTTGATCAACTTTAGAGGATCTCCATCCTTTAAGTAGCTTTTTAGCTTTTAAGTTAAATGAAAATCTCCTATAGTATTGTTTGGTAACAATTAGATGTAGCTTTTATGTTGATGTTTACAGCTCTAAAACTAAACGTTGGTTGATTGAACGTTCTGTGGAAAATTTGAGCTTTTGATGTTTAAATTTACACATATACCCCATATTTTCACTCCAGCACTCACGACTCCTTTAACAATATAGTATAAAATAAAATATATGTAGATAGCTGAAGTCTGAGACTAAAGTCATTGTTGTATGTACTGACTACCGATCTGGAAACCCGACTAGGTCACACCAAAATCAATTCATAAAAAAAACTGACTACAAAGAGACCGGTATCTCAAGAATAAATCAACCCGATCTTAAAAAATTGTTTCAAACAAGTTTTTGAATGAATAATGGATTCAATTGATATTTTCATTGTGATGTATTTAATTTTGTAATTCTTTTTAACTTCAAATTTTTTAATGGTAAAAACTAGGCTAATAAAATTTTTTTATATGTAGGCTTTATAGTAAAAGATAATATAGAAATGTTAAAATCATGTCTTAATCATTTAATATTAGAAACTTATATAACATACTGATTACTCTTGTTGTATATTAAACCTTTTAATAATAATATTGTACTTCCATTAGCTAGCATCACATGGCATACGATTAAATACTCATTAGTTAGGCCGCTCCTTATAGCTCTTCTAGCCCGCTTCCGACGCACGTCCGACGCAGCCACCCTCGAAGACGCTAGTAGCACTAGTTGCGTCTAGGCCGGCGTCTTGGTGTTTCTTCTAATATTAGACACGCGTTTTGTGAAGGAAAGTGGGGCCCGAAAAGATGATGTGAGGGGAAGAAGTGGGGGTTATAAGGAGGGGGTGTTCTAGGTGTGTCTAGAAGAGAGGGAAACTGATTAATAGTGTTAGACGTGGGTTAGAAGTAGGTTCATATAAGGAGGGGCCTTAGTATTTACCTTCATCACCATTATTTCCATATCTAACCTCTTTATAATGACCAAAAGCCTCAAAATAATTAATCATCATTTGCACTAACTAAAGTAAGTTACTATTGTTTTATTCTCATGATATGCACCAAACCACTTATTTCTTTATATACCCTCCCACTCTTTGATCTACAACTCTCTGTCTTTGTGTGTAAACAACAAAATTTAAAAAAAAATATATGGCAGCTACTACTACAACATCCTCCAATTGCACCACCTTCTACAACACAAGACCAAGCCATATCGAGCCAAGGGTGCGACCACCATCTAACAATAACGGTTGTGCAAAGCTAGATGGGGTGGCTATGTGGCTCGTGAATGGAGTTGCTAATGCGTTTTTTGCGTCTCTCCAAAGATGTTCATGTATTCGTATCGCAACCGTAGATGATCATGAAGATGAGTCTAATGACTTGCCACTCATTTCCAACGATGGAAATTCGCAACATGATGGCGGCGATGCGGTGGGTGCTAGTGGTAGTAGAAGATGGAGGAAAAGAAGCAAAGGAAAGATCAAGGAATGAAGTGCTTTTTGTTAAAGATTAATGATTTAATGGTTACATTACAAATAAGCTATAAATTCATGTGTTATTTTTTCTTGTTGGTAAGTTCAAATCATATGGAATTATATGATGTTCCTTGTTTTTGTTTTTAGTTCTATTTCTATCTTTTTGGAAATACCAATGAACAAATGGATACAAAAGGCTACAACAAATGTGAGCTGTGTTTTACATGTTCATGAAAATGCTTACAATTATTATGATATAGTATATAATAATAATAATCATATATTCATTTTTTTCAAATCTGTAAATTTTTTTTTCCATATATGATTGAGATGTACAAATTAAAAATACATTCCGATATCAGATTTTCATTTCAATTTTTTCCTTTCTCTAATAACTCATGCAATCGAATTTTATTTATCTTCCTAACTAATCTTTAATAAATCCTCTCAATATCATAAGATTTTCACATGTGAAGTGATATACCATTCACAACAATGCATGTTCTATACAGTTGTACACGGTACAGTATAACATGTACATTTGTTGTGAATGACAAAAAACTGTTATAGATATATGACTTTCCTTTTGACATGTAGCTTAGCTAGCTAGAATCTATTAATTTTTTCTTTTCATCGCATTCTTTAATTTCCCATGCCATCTTGTTGTTAGAAGGCTGTTTAAGACGATGATATATATTATTATTTTTGTAATTAATATATGAAAAACATAACTTAAAAAATTGTATTTTCAAAGTATTAGTTCCATTTCGTTATAAGTGTGTCAATGACAGTAAATCATACCAATAATATATTGAACAAAAATGAAGAGAAGATATACATAGATATATAGATCATAATAATTACGTACATAATATATATGAGTATATTATATGTACATAATAATCAATTAATCATCAAACCATATGCATCTTCAATTCGATCTCTTCGTTGCCTCTTCAAGTGTACGTATAGTACACCAGACTATGATATGATATATTCATACTTATTTCTACATGTTTTGGTTAGTCTCTCCGTGAAAAATATATTACTAAAAAGATAAATTAATATGAATATATTGATATAAATTGTTGACTTGTTGCCGTTATTATTTAAGAATGATTCTCCTAGCTAACGTTTTGTAATTCCAATTTATCATAAATGTTAGAAATTTGGATATTTACATCGATCTTCATATCGCGTGTTGGTATCATCTATGATTTCCTATTTATGTATAAACTAATCCTAATACTCGTACGATGTACGGTAGTTATATAGATTGTATCATAAAGAAATTCGAATATGCCTCATACATGATTTGTGAGTATGAAATAAATTGTGGTTAAAGTAAACCGATGATCGAAGCTAAGTTATAATAAACAGTAATGATAAATATAATATATGCTTAGTTAAAGTTTTGGATTTACCTTAAAATTTTAAAATAACATCAAAATCGGAACTTGTAAGCATAGAGGATGATAGCAAATAGCCTTGTGATTTCGGATCGTTAACTCAATTTTTTGAAATCTTCATGTTATTAACTTATTATAAGTAATATTAGTAGTAGGAGTTGAAGAATTGAGAAGGAGTTGAAGAATTGAGAAAGAAAAAGAGACAATTTTAATAATGATAAAACGATCAATCAAATAAGGTTATAATGTGTTTTTTTATCTATAAGCTAAGAGTCAGAGTTTAATTATAAGTCTAATAAGAAAATTGAATCTATTTACAATTAAAAAAAGCTAACTTAATAAAATAAATAAATTAAAAGACACGTGTCGATCAAGGATTACGCCACGTGTCATTTTAAGAACATCTCAATCCTGTTTTAATTTATTGGTAGATTAGTTATGAGATATGATTTGGCATTTTGATTTTCTTTCAACAGGTCTTACATTCAAACCTTCCTAGCTAGATAAATATCTTGAACGTTACTTTGTTTGAAGACAGATTTGGGGATACTGTAACATTTGCGAATTTTGACTTACGTTGACCCAATTTCTTTGTGTTCGACTCAATGTAATTTAATTGGTTGATAATATGTGATCGAGTTAAATATGATTTAAATTGTGTTCAATGGGCATTATGTGATCGATTGGTCGTTTAATAGAATGTTCGATGTTAGTTATGGTGTAACTAGGTTAATTAAGTGTATGGATTACCCGTGGGTCAACCCTTACCCAAACCCATGACCCAATTCCCCAACCCAACCTTATCTCTTACACCACCACCTTATCCATCCATCCATTCTTCATCTCTCTTTCTCTCTCTATATTGATTTCAAGAAATTCTTGCATATCTCTCCTTCTCTCTCTAAATTAAATACACCATAATGAATGTTTCAAGCAAGATTTTGTTAGGGTTTTTCTTCATCAACATCATTTTAATATCATATTAAAAGGATTGGGTCTACAAGTGCAAGAAAACTCTCAATTTGGGTCAAATTTCGGGTCAAACACTCTAGTGGAAGAATCGGTAAGTCAAATTCATTATCTCATGTTTATAAAATTGTTTCATGGTCGAATCTTGTAAGTAATTGGTCAAATTCGGATTTAAAACTCATTTTTAGCCAAAATTTAATTGGTTGATATATTTAATTGGTTGATATATTATTATAATTAGGTCAAAACGGAATTTTGTAAGAAATTGGGGTTATGGATCGAAATTATGATGTGGGTTATGGTTGTTCATCATAATCATGGTTGTTTATGGTCAAAAACAAACTTGGAAGCTCACTAAACCGATTTTTAGGTCAAACTAGGGTTTTGAAGTTCTTGATTTGGTCTTGGTCGAAATTTGACACTTATTGATGTTAAGGACTGAAAATTGTGGGTTGGAAATCGTTTATCTACGTCCATATAAGTTTATTTATGTCCCAAAACGAACTGAGAATCTGTCCAAGTCGAATTGAAGTCCAAATTAGGGTTTTACTTGGTTATGGGTCGTGTTTGGCAGCCATGGCTGCTGCTGGTGCAGCTGGGTCCTTTTCAGCGTCTCGTACGGTGGAGCCACCGTCTGGGACGGTGGCCTGCATCCTTGACTTTGTCCTTTACACCACCTGGACGCCGAAAACTCCTGGCTTACGGTGGAAAATGTACACCTAGACGCCGAAACCCTATTTTGTGAGCCACCGTCTTGGACGGTGATGCTCAGCGTCTGAACGCCAACCCCCTGCTGAACCACCATCTTAGACGCCCTACCTGACCGTTTCTTACGTTGGCCGGAAGGTGAACCACCGTCTTGGACGGTGGGTTGCACCGTCTTGGACGGTTCCCTAGAATTTCAGTTTTTTTTCTATTTCGAATTCTAGCTTCCCTTTGTAAATCCTTGGGTCGAAACGAGCTTTCCTTTGAGCCCTTACTCGACTTCTATAGTGTCATATTCGGGTTTATGTCGTCATTCGTAGTCGAGTACTTAATCTAGGATTTGATACGAATACAAAAAGGGAATGTAACAATGTGTTTTAATATGAATGTATATAAATTGATAGGTCGAGGGCACGTGACGATCGTTGAGCACTTATAACTCGTACTTTACCTCTATAGCTTGGCAAAGGTGAGTTCCGTAGCTCCCTACTCAATTGAGATTCGGGCTGGAAAGTGTACACATACTTGATTGTTTATTTGATTGATTGATTGATTGTCTCGATTGACGCTTTGACTTATCGCTCGGTTGATTATGCATTCGATTATGAATATATGTTGTGATTAGCATAGTTGTACATACATGGAAGACGATGATGCCTTCAAAGAGTTATAGATGTGGTGGGAAGGCTGCGGGTGACCCTATATATAAGCATCTATAATTCCTTGAATGTAGAGTCGTATGAAGTGTAGGTACATTGTGTTTCTTTGGTTTGTTTGATCGTTATATGGTCGTTTTATTATTTAATCAAGGTTATATGATCGTTTGACTATTGTATCAAGGTTGTGTGATCATTTAATGATCCAATCAAGGTTGTATGATCGTTATATGTTCGTATCAAGGTTATGTGGTCATTTATTGACCCAATCAAGGTTGAATGATCGTTTTATGTTCGTATCAAGGTTGTGTGGTCATTTATTGACCCAATCAAGGTTGTATGATCGTTTTATGTTCGTATCAAGGTTATGTGGTCATTTATTGACCCAATCAAGGTTGTATGATCGTTTTATGTTCGTATCAAGGTTATGTGGTCATTTATTGACCCAATCAAGGTTGTATGATCGTTTTATGTTCGTATCAAGGTTATGTGGTCATTTATTGACCCAATCAAGGTTGAATGATCGTTTTATGTTCGTATCAAGGTTATGTGGTCATTTATTGACCCAATCAAGGTTGTATGATCGTTTTATGTTCCTCTCAAGGTTATGTGGTGTTTTATGTTTGTATCAAGGTTTGTGATCGTTATGATATAATCAAGGTTGAACGGTTGTTATCCCGACACTTAATTCTTATTGTCAAAACCTACGAACTCACCAACTTTATGTTGACGCATTTTAGTACACTTTTCATGTAATCAAGTGAATCCAAGACGTGATGGATGATTGCATTGCATGTGATAGGCTTGAGCTTGGACTTTTGTGGATCCGTGATTCATTGTTCCCGCTTATGGGTTATGCCTAGGATCGTTAGCCATCATTGATCCATTTCTTTTGTATACTATTGATGGTGTTGTGCTCCTTGTGCATTATTTGATCCGATATTTGTATTTGTACTTGAATTATGTATGGATTGCTCTAATCCTTGAGTGCATTTAGTTGTCTTTACTTAATTTACATGTCACGCTGAGCTTTTCTATTAATGCCCCATATTTCCGCCTTGTTGGGGTGTTACAGAATGGTATCAGAGCCGTGGTTGTAGAGAATTAGGTGGAATGACCTAGACTATAACCATTGCATAAACACTTCATATTTAGCGGGCATGATAGGGAATTATGTGTGCAACGTGAATTGTATGGAATGCGTGGATTTGTTTGATCGAAGTTCGTAGGGTTTTGATAAACTTATTAATTGATGCTCGTAATAGTGTCGGGATACACCGGGAATTGTTGAATTGTTGTGATAAATGTTGATGTGTGGAATCTTGGAACCATTTATTGTTTGTCCCTAGCAAAGTGAAATGATGGCATCAGCGGAGTATGACACTCGGTAACCCTATAGGAGCCTGATCAACAAATCTATGGTTACCCTATGTCATATGAAAGCTAATGATCTCGTGGATTGCGCATTGCGAATGAAGTATAGTAGGTAACCCAGTGTGTTTAAAGAGTGTTGGTTGGGTGGAGGGTTAGCCGCCGGTACACCCTGTATACATACCAACCAATACTTAGAGGGCATAACGGAACCGAGTCCCGACATCCATTCAATATATTAACGGTGTGGAGGGAAAGCCGCTGGTATCACCTGTATACAAACACCTTTCAATGTATTGAATGTTGAAGTTAGAATTCGGACTATGCTTTACCCGCCTTGTTATGACTTGACCCCGTTATAATTGTGTTAATTGGGTTGAAATTGTGATATTTATTGTGAATTGTATGAATGATGAAGCCTTAGATTATTGCCATGATAATATCCCCATAGAGATATGCATGTTAGACGGTTTAGGAAATCTAGATATGAAATGTTTGTCATGTGGTAATTGATTTCGGCTACAGCGTGTGTGAATCGTGAGAAATCAACTTACTAATCTAACACGTGCGTTCGAGGAAAGATGGTTAGGCCAGAGAGAGCTAACACGAATTATAAGCGCTCAAAACAAGTAGGAGGAGCCGGTTGATCAAGGGAATCGAAGAAGTAGAGGTGGTAGAAGTGGTCGTGGAGGCCATGGTAATCGTGAAGGACGTGAAAAATCGAGTGGTAACCGGAAGGTGGAAGGAATACCACCACAATAAGCCAACTATAGGTGACAAAGTGTTTGCGGTGGTTGTACCGGCGGTCGCTCCCCCGAAAAGTGGTTATGCCGAGACTAGTCCTTTGTGCCGTAGGTGTAACCGTCATCATTGGCCGAACTTAAGATGTGACTTTTGTTTTCATTGTAAGCAACCGGGTCGTGCCCCCAAGATTTGCCATAATAATCGCCGAGTGATCCCTTTGAACGTTGCTCCTTTAAATGCTAGACTTCCCCAGATGGTTCGGGCACTTGCTATGAATATGGTAGCCAAGAGCTTTACCGCCACACGTGCCCTAACCCCATGGCCAACAAGTATAAGTAACCGTGCATCCCAACCAACTTCAAATTTGCCGGTCCCAATCAAAACCGGGGACATCAAGGCCAACAACAACAACAAACTCCACAACAACTTGCTTCCAGTGGAAGAGCTTTTGCCGTGAATGAGGCCGAGACTCATGTCGATCCTAACGTCATTGCAAATACTTCCCTTCTCAACAACTAATATGCCACCGTATTATTTGACCCCGGGGCCGATTTTTGCCTTGTTTCCAATGATTTCGTGTCTTTGATTGATGTTAGTCTTAGTCCGTTGTCGTATTACTTTGAACTTGAAATGGTAAATGGCGGGTTAACGAAAATAGACCAAGTTGTTCGTGATTGTACTTTGGAGTTATGTGACCACCCGTTTCTTATAGACCTAATTCTTTTCGATATCGGTAGTTTTGATGTAATTGTGGGTATGGATTAGATGTTGGCAATGAATGCGATTATAGATTGTGGTAATCGGGTAGTGAGAATTCCGTTAGAAAATAGTGAAGAGTTGATAGTCCAAGGCGAAACGACCGAGCCGTGGGATGGGAAAGTATATAACGTTAATGTCACGAAAGTTGAATTGAAAATCGTGCCCGTGGTTAACGAATTTGCGGATGTATTCCTGGATGACCTACCGGGTTTGCCTCCATCTCGCCAACTTGATTACCGAATTGATCTTATTCCTAACGCTCCTCCCGAGGCCAAAGCATCTTATCGCTTAGCCATGGCCGAAATGCAAGAGTTGGCCGCCCAATTCAAAGAACTTCAAGAAAAGGGTTTCATTCGCCCTAGTTAATCACCTTGGGGCGCACCGGTATTATTTGCCAAAAAGAAGGATGGATCGTTTCGAATGTGTATTGATTATAGAGAATTGAACAAGCTAACAGTGAAAAGTCGTTATCCTCTTCCTATGATTGACGATTTATTTGATCAACTTCAAGGTGCTCGGTATTTTTTTCTAAGATGGGTTTGCGGTCGGGTTACCATCAATTGAGGGTCCATGAAGACGACACTCCTAAAACCTCTTTCCGAACAAGTTATGGGCATTTTGAATTTACGGTGATGCCTTTTGGGTTGACAAATGCACCAGTGGTGTTCATGAATTTAATGAACCGGGTGCGTCGGCCCTATTTGGATAAGTTTGTAATTGACCGCATTGATGACATGCAATCTATTCCAAAACAAAAGAAGATTTGATTGGGGTGAGAAACAAGAACAGGCATTCCAATTGCTTAACGACAAGTTATGTGATGCACCGATTTTAAGTTTGCCCGATGGAGCCGATGATTTTGTTGTGTATTGTGATGCGTCCGGGCAAGGTTTCGGGTGTGTATTGATGCAACGGGGCAAGGTGATTGCTTATGCATCTAGACAACTGAAGGTGCATGAAAAGAATTACCCGACACATGAATTGGAGTTAGGAGCGGTCGTGTTTGCTTTGAAGTGTTGGAGGCATTACTTGTATGGCACCAAAAGCGTGATCTATACCGATCACAAAAGCCTACAACACATCTTTGATCAAAGCGAATTGAATATGAGACAACGGAGGTGGATAGAACTTCTTAGTGATTATGATTGTGTTATCCGGTATCACCCGGGTAAAGCCAATGTTGTAGCCAATACTTTAAGCCAAAAAGAACGTGTGAAACCAAGATGATATCGAGCCATGAACCTCACCGCACCAAGAAGTGTTCGAGACACCATAATTGAAGCTCAAAGAATGGACACCTTACCGGAAAACTTCATTAATGAAGCACTTCATGGGCTAGGAGAACAATTT
>CM067173.1:105033243-105062011 GCA_034093135.1 Erigeron breviscapus | reverse complement strand
CAAAAGTTTATGAATAGAACAGGCAGACAGCTTACAGGAGGTACTCAAGGATTTGACAAGTCAAAGGTGAAATGCTATAACTGCGACGGTTTTGGACATTTTGCCAGAGAATGTCAACAGCCTAAGAAAGAGGCAAATGTTACTCCTGCACGTCAAGATAGAGGTGGTAATCGTCCGTTCAATCAAAATCCTACTAGAGCTCTTTTGTTAACTGATGATCCTATTGCAAATGTCACTGGCAATGACAAGGCTATAGTAGCTGTTCAACCAGATGGTTCTTATGTTTGGAATGTTCCACATGATGAGAACAATAACGCTTATTTGGCCGAAATTCTTGATGATATGGCTCAAATAGTTGATTCTCCCGATAATTTCTTGGACACCACAGTCTACCACAGTGAAGAGCAAATGTATGAAAATACTAGAGGTTCGAATGTGGAATCTGTTGCTGCTGGTGTATATGATACTGATTCCGAATCTGACAATGAGTTAGAAGAAGTCAAGAACCTTGATGAAGTGAAAGCTACTGAGAGGTGAAAGCAGCTGAGGTTAAAGATGATTCTGCCACAGAAAAGAGTGAAAAGACTATTGAGGAGCAGATGCAAGAGTTTGAGATTCCGGCTGGCATGACTGTGGATGACTTTGTTGCTTACATGGCAGATTGCAAAGAGGCAGACCAACAGGTATCTTATTCTTTACATACTATTGTTCATGTTTGCAAAATTGTTAATCGCATGTTTGATGAACTTGAACAAAAGAATGAACAAATTAAGAAATTAGAATCTGTTGTCAATACTGCTCACGATGAAAGAGATAAATTAATTAAAAAGGGTCTAACTGTAAATGATAAGGAAAAATTTTTCAAGGAAAAGATTAGATCCTTAGAATCTGACATTAGAGAAATGAAAGATAAAGTCAATCAGTCTGTGGCTATAGAAAGAGTAAGTAGTGAAGCTTATTCCTTGGTAGCTAGAAAGTGTGCTACCGTAGAAAAGGAACTTGCTGATGCTAGGATAGAAATCTTGGAATTTAAGGCTAAATCTGATTCTGCTAGACATTATGAGCTTTTGATGCATATGAAAAAGTTTGAGAATTCTTCTTCTAAGAGTCTTGAAACTGCTAAGATTTATTATAAAGATGTGCCTCCTCCTTTCAATAATAACTATACTCCTGTTGAACCTAATATTCCTGAAATCCTACTTCAACCTAGTGTTGTAGATGGTAAACCAAAAGACTCAATTCCTGAGGCAAAGTTGTCTGAGGGAACAAAAGAGTCTAAAGGAGGTTCTTCTCAACCTAACAAGGAAGAGAAATTGAAAGGTGTTGCTTTAAATCAGTCTACTCCTTATGGTCAGAAAGACAGTATTGTACACTTTACACTTCATAAGAGTAATAGGGTCTATACTGAGTTAGAATTCCCATTAGAATCTATTGACCCTAAGAGGATTGATAAAGTCTGGGATGTTGCTATTGAGGATATGAAGAAATTAAGTCAGCAACGTCTCACTTCATTACCTAAGCAGTCTAGGATTAGAAAATCTGAAGATAACTTAGCCGTTAATGAAGAAGCAACTAAGGTTTTAAAGCACATCTTAATGCCTGCACTTAAGAAATCTTCAAGTAAAGATAGACATGAGAAAGATGGTGATAGGAAGTCTAGGATTTCACCAACTAAACAAGACCATGAAAAGGAAAATCAAAGAAAAACAAGTAAGTCAGTGGACACTAGTGCTAATAATGAATCTGTAGGTACCGATAAAAAGGTAGATACAAACAAAAAGTTCAAAGTCCTCTCTTGCTTTGCTTGTCATGAAAAGGGTCATGTTTATAGTGTATGTCCAAATAGACCTCGAAGATCAGGTTCTCCTTCAAAGGCTTCCACTTCAGAAGGAAAAAGGGGGTTGGGTAATAATAAACAGGTTTATGAGGTTAAAGTTCAATCTTCTCCAAAACCATTTACTATACCTCAACGACGTGAATCTCCACTGAAAGGTTCTCAGGAAATGTTCATAGGATTTCAAATCGTTTTCAAACACCTCCACGACATGATCGTTCTGTTCCTAAAAGTCAAAATTCATTTCATGACCAAATTCATTCGAGTGTTCGATCTTCTTATGGCCCTCCTTCTCTAGATCTTCTCCGACGAGAGGTCAGAAGTCTTCTCCTGTGAGAAGATGAGATGAGAATCATGTTCTACCCACGGCTTCTAGCAATGGGTATTGGACTGAACTGATTCTAAGGGATGAGAAGGGACGACCAAAACCTCAGAAGGTTTGGGTCCCCAATGAAAACTAATTTCTCTCATTTTATGTGCAGGGAGTTCCTAGGAAACCAATCCATTTATGGTACCTTGACAGTGGATGCTCCAGGCACATGACAGGGGACAGGAAACTCTTGTCCAATTTTACTGGTATAAATGGGTCGTATGTTTTTTGCTGGATCCAAGGGCGGCAACATCACCGGTCAGGGAGATGTCGTCAATGGACAACTTACTCTAGAAAGAGTAAACTATATGGAACAACTTACTCATAATCTAATGAGTGTCTCACAGATCTGTGACAAGGGCAACAATGTTCATTTCACAGAAAGGAGGCATTCATCTTGAAGCCGGGTTCGTTATTCCAGAAGAATGGATTATGCTCAGAGCTCCTAGGAAGAGAGACATCTATGGCTTAGTTTTAGGTGTTGATAATCCAACGGAGCCCCTCTGTTTGTTGAGCAAAGCAAATGAGTCTGAATCTCTCCTATGGCATCGAAGAATGGGACATATCAACTTTCGGAAGATGAATGAACTTGTTAATCTTGGTTTAGTTGATGGTGTTCCAGTTAAGAAGTTTGGGATGGAAGATAAATGTGTACCATGTTTGAAAGGAAAGCAACACAAGAATCCTCATAATTCAAAGGTGCACAACACTATATCCAAACCATTCGAACTACTTCATATGGGTCTCTTTGGTCCTGTGAACGTAAGAAGCATTGGAGGGATGTTCTACTGTTTGGTGATCACTGATGATTACTCAAGGTACTCATGGGTATTTTTCTTGAAGACAAAGGACGAGGCCGCAAACCGGTTTATGGATTTTGTTAGACAAGTTGAGAATGTCCATGAAGTTAAAGTTAAGAGAATCAGGAGTGACAATGGCACTGAGTTCAAGAATAATACTCTTACGGTTTTTTGCTTGACCAAGGGTATTCAACAACAATTCAGTGCACCGTATGAGCCACAGCAGAATGGAGTAGCTGAGAGGAAAAACAGGACTTTGATAGAAACAGCTAGGACGATGCTTGCTGATTCAGGGCTTCCTGTTACTTTCTGGGGGGAGGCAGTGAATACAGCTTGTCACATTTTAAATCGGGTTTTAACAGTTAAACGGTCAAGAAAACTTGTTATGAACTTTTGCACAACAAAAAGCCCAATTTGCAAAATGTTGAGCCATTTGGTGTTCCTTGTACTTTTCTTACGGTACTTCCTCAGGGTAAATTTGATCCTAAATCAGAGGAAGGTTTCTTTTTAGGTTATGTACCTAGTACACCAATTCGGCGTGTGTACAATCAGAAAACTGGCAAAGTAAATTTTGGTACAAATGTGGTAATTGTCAGTCATAAACCTGCTGTACACATTGGTCCTGCTAATGACTTCGATTATGATGGTGTCTTCACCTCTTTTCGTGGTCCTGTTTCTTTTACAGGTGTTCCGATTGTGGAAGATGTAGTTACTCTACATGATCCACTTGATGGTGGGCCGGTTCCTGTTTCCACTCCTGTTTCCTCACCATTCATTGAGCCTGCTTCTAAATCTGGAGAGTCAAGTGGGACCAAAGAAGCAGACTCTACTTTAGAGACTGCTCCTAAAAATCTTACTGATCCTTTACATATACCGCTACCTGATGATCCTTTCTATGATACTGACGACACGGAAGGTGAAAATCAGGAAGAGCCTAAAACTCCAGAACAACATGTCCAGACTAACTTGGGGAATAATCTTACAGTCGACACGGTTCCTCAAACAAGAGTCAACAAGGATCATCCAGTAGAGCAAATCATTGGTGATGCTTCTGCCTCTGTTCGCACGAGAAATCAGAATAGGAAAACTTTGTCAAGTATGTTTGCTGAAGTTAAGGATTCTGGGGCAATTACTTGGTACTTGTACTTTTGCTTCATCTCTCAGGTTGAGCCTAAAAATGTTGGAATGGCTCTTAAAGATCCGTCATGGGTTGAGGCGATGCAAGAAGAATTGGCTCAGTTTCGGAAGCTTGATGTATGGAAGTTAGTTGACTTACCTCATGGTGAATCTCCTTTATCTACGTGATGGGTTTTTCGTTGTAAAAAGGATGACAAAGGTGTTGTCACTCGCAATAAGGCTCGGTTGGTAGTTAGAGGATTTGAGCAACAAGAAGTTTTTGATTACGATGAGACTTTTGCACCTGTAGCTAGACTAGAAGCTATTCGATTATTTCTGGCATTTGCTAGTTATCAAGGTATAAAGGTGTATCAACTCGACGTAAAGAGTGCCTTTTTGTATGGTGAAATTAGAGAAGAAGTGTATGTAGATCAACCTCAGGGGTTTGAGGATCCAGATTTTCCCAATAGAGTATATCGTCTTGATAAGGCTCTATATGGTTTACATCAGGCTCCTCGATCATGGTATGAAAAACTGTCTACTCATTTGCATAAAAATGGTTTTACTCGAGGTTCTATTGACAGCACGTTGTTCATCAAATGGAAAGGGAAGGACTACTTGCTTGTACAGGTTTACGTTGATGATATCATTTTTGGTTCATCTGATAAGACCATGTGCAAGGAGTTTGAGAAGAGCATGAAGGCTAAGTTCGAAATGAGTGCTAAGGGGAATTAACCTTCTTCCTTGGATTACAGGTGGATCAACTGAAGGATGGGTTCTTTATTCATCAGAGCAAGTATGTTCAAGATCTTCTTACCAGGTTTCGAATGACCGATGCTAAAGATGCAATTACTCCCATTCAGACTAATCATGGGCTGTGTCCTGATAAGACTAATGATCCAGAAGTCGATGCAACTCAATATCGGGCTATCATTGGTTCCTTGATGTATCTGACGGCTCCACGTCCAGACATTACCTTTGCTGTTTGTATATGTGCTAGATATCAGGCTAATCCGAAAGAGTCACATTTGAAAGCTGCGAAAAGGATTCTTCGTTATGTGAAGGCCAAGCCTCGTCTAGGGCTTTGGTATCCCATGCATGGTTCCTTTGAATTCAAATCTTATACTGATTCGGATTATGGTGGCTGCAGTTCGGATAGGAAATCAACGTCAGGTGGATGTCAGCTTTTAGGGGGGAGAATTATATCGTGGCAGTGCAAGAAGTAGACATCTGTTGCACAGTCTACTTGTGAAGCAGAGTACATAGCTGCTGGTCAATGCTGTTCTCAGTACTTTGGATACAGCAACAATTGCGCGACTATGGTATGGATATCTCAGACTCTCCTATTTGTATTGATAATAAGTCTGCCATAGACATTACTAAGAATCCGAAAAACTTTAAAGTCACCAAGCACATAGATATAAAGCATCATTTTTGCGTGACTGTTTTGAGAAAAAGCTTATTCATTTGGAAAAGGTTGTTACTGATGATAACCTTGCTGATCTTTATACTAAAGCTTTTGATAGACCTCGTCATGAGTTGTTATATCAACTCAATGGTATGAAGAATGCCGAGTAGTTTCTCTCAAAGAACTTAATTTTTTCTTTTTGTGTCTTAGTAGTTTAAGTCGTACAGAGATAGAGTCAAAAATACAAAAAGAGTTGTCTTAGTATAAGTCTGTATATATCTAGTGTCAGAAAAATACAAAAACATCTGAAAATAGAAAATCCAAAAATATAATAAATAAAGTAAGGTTACTGCACTACATGTTTAGACGTGACGATACTTTAGCTTTTAAGCCTACTTAATTGTACTTTAAAAAAATGCTCAGTTCAGTGATACCATTATATGATGTATCGATAGGCACAAAGTACCAAGGTTTCCTTATAATCTGAACTTAAATGTATACAATGTTCTTATGGGAAACGTATTCAGATATTTGGCTGAGAATACTTGTTCTTAAAATAGGCAAGTCCTTTAAATCTTATGAAAGATCTTGCATTATAATTATGTATATTTGGTCTTTATAAAGAAGGTCTCGGGTACATATATGTGTATGTATTGCTTTTTTGGATGTATATTTGTGACAAAATATTCAAATTCAAATATCAAATAAATCTGTTGAAAGTATGAAGCTAATGTGGCCTTTGAGATTCGAATAAGTAAGTCCTTGGGGTGTCTTTGTATACCTAGCCTACCTAAAGTTTCCAACTTGGGATAGGTTGTCAGAAAGTTCGCTACACGGGTCTCATAGAAAGTCACGGGTTTTCATAAGTGCTTTAAAGTAAAATTAACGTCACAAATATGCAAGTACTTGGCATTATGCAATGTTAAGTATATTTCCGTACGTGAGTCAAGTTATGTCGCTTTTCGCGTGAGGAATCACCGACCTGTCACCGCTGACTTGATTCTTAAAGACTTTCTCACTTTAATCACCAAATGTCTTAATCTTAGTGCTTGTTTTGATTATGAGAGTGTATCTGAATATGGGGCACATAAGTTCGCAAACTAAAATTGTGGCATGAGTAACTTACTAGGTTACATGGTGACTGTCCTTGGCTCAAGTAATACGAAAGTGCCACAAACCAAAAGGAGACTGGAAGTACCGAGTGTTTAAGAGGACAAACATATTGGTAATCGTTTTTGTATCACTGTTCATAACTAATAATAAGAGAATTATTTCTCGCTAGTAGGCTTATGTAAATGCTAATCTGATCTGATCAGCAGTACCCTAGTAACATGTAAATAATGAATAAATTAAGATAACTATTGTGTATAGACTAGTTTATTATTCTGTAATTTTTATTCTAATTTATTTTTCTATTTTATTGAGTCAAAATAAGTATTTTCATAAGTTCTTATTGCACGAGAGATTCTACTTAAATTCTGTTGAGTATATGTTTTGCTGAATTCATTCATTTGAATTCTTGATGAGGTTATGTGTTTAGTTCAAAAGAAGATTTTCTGATATGGACATTAATTTGTTTAAGTTTAGAAAATGATCTTTTAAATCTTATGTGACAAGTCAATGTTATTTGAATCTCACAAGTTTCAGTGTTTACAAGTTATGAATTTAATTAATAACTTGGTGACATTTTAGGGTTTGACAATGGAATGACCTCCCTTGATCTTTTATTAGAATCTTGAGTATTTCGTAATTGTTAATCCTAATTTTGTGTACTTTCACTTGAATTTTCTGCATTACTGTGCCTTTGCTCTTGTTGCGTTAATGAGTTTTTTGGTAAGTGTGCAGTGTTCAGGTTAAGAAGATAAAGTTGGAGTGCTGATCTTTGTTGCAATATGTGTTATTCATACTGATGATATCGTGGAGACAAGATTTTTTGGTGTGAAATGACAATATTGTGATGCAAATATGAGCACGTGAAGGAAGAATACATGAATCTGTCTTTAGAGTATTTATTTACTTTACATTTCATGTATTTAGTGAAAATAATCAGTGTTGATACGTGTTTCCTTTGATTCCCGTACCTTGACTTATGACTTGATTTCGGAAACTTTATAAGTTCTTCATTGGATTTTTGGACTATTCATTGTTTGTTATATTTGTAGACGGCATCTAATATGGGACTTAAGTGTTTCAAGATGGTTTGCCGTCAAGCATCTCAATGATTAGAGACATACTCTCCGTATCATGGTCGTGGTTGGTATCGCTGTTATATGATGATTTTAGATGGTGGTACTTTTTGGTACAAGGCATGAACAAGTTGCTTTTAACGAGTTGTTGCTATGTACAGGATTAGGTCAAAGGGGTCGCATCGTGGAAAGTTTCGTGATGACGAATCTTGAAAAAAATTTCTAAGTACAAACTTGTTCTTACGAAGATAATGATTAACTTCGTTTTGACTTGTTCTTCAGAAAATTGAACTTATTTTCGTCCAATCTAATTTCGTTTTATTTGGTTTAACGAAAATAACCTCTATCTTCGTTCGAGTTGATTTTACGAAGGTTAACTTCGTTCTACCTTATTTTCGACCGACCTTCTAACCGACCCGTTTTGACCCATCTTTTAACCATCTATATAAATATCAACTTAATTCGTTCTATCTTTTACATTGCCTTCATTCTTAAAGAAAAACGAATTTAAGCTGAATAACCCCTATATTTTCATCAATTAAATCACTTGATTTCATTTGATTCTCTGCTTGTTGTTTCGATTATTGTTGAAATAAGTGATTCAGGTATATTATTGAGCATCGTCATTCACAAATCCCCAATTCTCGATTCTTGTTTTTACCCAATTTTTACATGAACTCAATCAGTTTTACACATATTTTAGGTTCTAGGGTTTAATTTCGTTTTTGATTTTAAAACCATTGGATCTTTAATTCGTCTGTAAAATCGAAGTGGGTTATGCTTCATTTAATTGATACAAATGTTTTGTAACTTATTTCGGGCAAATCAAGTGTTAATCAATTTTATTAAAATCAAATTTTTGATTTTGGAACCAACAGGCTGTTCAGAATGTCTACGAACTTAGACTTCGTTTATCTCTACGAACTTAGGTTTTCAAACAGAGTTTACGAACTTAGACTTTTTCTTCAACTAACGAACTTAGGAGTTTTTTGTGACAAACGAACTTAGTAATGCTTCTAAGCTATCTTCGTTCATTGTTACCCAACGAACTTAACATCTATTTTCGTTTATTGTTATCCAACGAATTTAAATTCTATCTTCGTTCATTCCTAACTAACGAACTTAAGGTCTATCTTCGTACATTTTTACCTTACGAACTTAAAGACTAATTTCGTACAGTTCCAACTTATGAGATTATTGATTAAGTTCATCTAAGACTGCTATTCATTTCTTGTGCTAATCCTATAATTGTTTTTCAATTATGATTTGTTTTTGCAGAAATGGCTCTTGCTCCACGTCAGTTCTTTAAGAAGCACAATCTGGCCTTAAATCTGGATCCAGATCAGCATAATTGTGAACGCTATCATGAAATGTTTGATTTTATTGCTCGTTCTAGGCTTTCTTTTGCATTCTGTGATTCACCTAGATTGGTTAGGCAGTATATCGATGACTTCTGGAGGACTGCTCATCAGGTCATGGTTAATGGTCGTAGCTTTGTTAGAGCAACTGTCGAAGGAATCACTTTTGATTTTAATGCTGCGATACTTCGTGAAATTCTACATTTGGGTGAAGAATCAGACGACGCAGTAGAATTAGCTTATGATTTTGACCTAATTCGTCGGTGTTTTCAGAGAATGGGATATGTTGGTCAAATAAAGCTTCCTTTTGATAAGAGTGGATTTCAAGGACGTTGGAGATACCTTGCTTACGTGTTGTTAGTAAGTCTGAGCAATCGTAAGGCTGGATTTGATCAGCTTTCTGCTCAGATTTCTTCGCAGATGGTTGCTTTGGTATATAATCGACCTTATCCGTTTTCAACATACTTCTATCATGCGTTTGTTGATCAAATCAATGCCAAGGCGAAGAATAGGTTTCTATTATATCCTCATTTTGTTGTGGCGATAGTTAGACATTTCTGTCCGAACTTGGTATTTGATCAAGGTCCTCGCTATGTACCACATGCTTGGCCTTTACGTATATTTGCTGATTTAGATGCCAATACTCGAAATGTAGCTGGTCTAAATAATCCACCTTTGTTTGGTCACTTAATTAATCCAAATTATCGATCTCGTTTTGAGAATGATATGTTAATGGATGATGAAGATTTTTGAAGACTGAAGAAATCGAAGATGCTGCTGTCAAGGGGGAGTTTGTTGATGCATGTTGATGTGACAACAGCAACTTAGATTTGATTATGTCTTATTCATTTATATGTAATTTGATAGATTATGGACTTCGTGTTTTAGTAATGATTAATTACATGTTTTGGTGTTATTTATATGTTTATATATGATGTTTGTTATGTATATCATACAAGTACAAACATAATATATGTTAGTTTCTTGTACATAAAGTACTTGGAAAATAACTAAGCATAGATGTTGATGGTATTTAGTACTAACGAAGATAATCTTCGTTTTATGGGCTGGACTGCTAAGTTCGTAAGAACAAAGCCCAGCAAGCCCAATATCGATCGTGAACATATATAAACGATTGGAAACCCTAAAGTAAGGAATCCAGTTGATATTACACACACCAAAGGCGACTAAGTTCGTTTCTATGCTATAGAAAACGAAGATAGATCACATAAGGCTGATTATATTGAGATAATTAGCAATATATACGATAACTAATCAAACTAGTTATCTCGTGAGGATTCCGCACTCACGACATAACAATAGACGATCTCGAGAGCGATCTGTAGCTATCGAGGGACTCACAAATCTCTTCTCATTTCTAAAAAGGTCGAGTCGAATGCGTCTTGTTCCTACTCGTTAAAGTTGTAAAGGTGTTTTGGGTTTGTGACTTGACTTAATTGTGCTAAACCAACTTGTTTATGATTGTAGAGTTGACATTATGGTATTATGATGTATAATTATAGGTTGTGGACGTGTGGATCCTAATACTCGTTTGTAATCTTATACTAGCTTCTTTGCCGGACAAGGTGAGTTTCGTATCTCCCTACTCGCTTGAGATTCGGGCTGAAAAGTGTAAACTTGCGTGTTTACTTACGTTGTTGATTGATTGATGGATTTGGTTTAAATGTTTGATTGATGAGACGGTTTATCACGTTGTTTGACTTAGTTTATGGTGGTTAAGTATTTCATTTATATTAGGATAGACGTACATACATGGAAGTCGGTTATGCCTTCATTGGGTTTTAGATGTGGTGGGAAGGCTGCGGGTGACCCTATATATAAGCATCTGAGACTCGAAGAAAGTAGAATCCTCTTAAGTGTATGTACGTATAGTTGGTTTAAATTGTGGTGAGTTGCTTATGTTTGTCGAATATTGATCGTTGGCTTATGTTTGACGAATATTGATTGTTGGCTCAGGTTTATTATATGTTGATTGTTGGTTTATGATTGATGCATTTACAATTGATTGTAAGCGTTGCATACATTGCTGATGAGCCCTCGGCAGGGGATTGCCGACATCCTGGTGTATAGATGTATGCACCCATTTTGGATGTAGATCTTGACCCCGAGTATATAGACATATATATCTCGATGTTTTTGAGATGCCGCTTTGTTCATGGTGATGACAAGCGAGTATCATTGCATAGGTGATCGGAGATCACGCATAAGATAGGCATTGTGGCTTACTTACGCATATGGCATTGCATTGATATTCATATCATTTATGCATTTCTTATTACACATTTACTTGTCTGGTGTAATCTTGTTGTTGGATATTATGGTGCTACTTAGAGGCTCGCTGTAAGTCATGCCGAGCCTCTACTCGTATATTGTGATTATTGACGCTGGTTCTTTATGGACCATTACTGCGAACTCACCAACCTTGTGTTGACTATGCTTAGTACACTTTTAGGTAATCAGGTTCTCCCCGGACGTGGAGTTTAGTTGCTTGCTTGCTGTTAACCCGGACTTTGGACTTTATGGATCAAGGATCCATCGACCTCCTCTTGTGCATTATACTTAGGATTGAGTTGCCATCTTATGGATGTTCTTTTGTTAACTTGATGGTTATTTGCTCCTTATGTACTTTGGTACTTGTTTCGTTTTGTTATGGATTCACTGAATCCTTATTTGCATTTAGTTTGTTTTATTGTAATTCCACCTTGCGCTATATGATTTCCGTGATATTCCGAGCCTCGGCTTGGAGTGTTACAGAATGGTGGCCCATGCTGGTCGTAGAGAATTAGGCGGTTTGACCTAGACTACGGCTTAAGTTAAAACTCTTCATATAGCATGCATGGTTAGGAAATTCGTGTGCAATGTGAATTATGTGAATCCCCGTGTGAGTTCGTAGTTAAGACCACTTGTGTGATAACTTGAATTCAATGTGATGAATGTGGATTATGGTTAACATGGCTTGTTGTTGTTAATTGTTGAGACTAATTTGATGATTTAGGGCAAAATGAAGGGATGCCATTAACTTAGTATAATATTGTGGCAACCCTAAAAGAACCCGATCAACTCTTTTATGGTTACCCGATATTATAGCAAGTTCATGACATCGTGGATTGCGCACGTGTGGCTTAAAGTAATAAGGAACCGATATGCTTAATGGAAGTTGATTAGGTGGAAGGTTAGCCGTTGGTACCTTGTATACATACCCGGTCAATAACTAGAGAGCATATCGAATTCGGATTATACTCTGAATCATTCGTGTTAGTTGTTTGATTGCATGATGTAATGAGCATGATTACTTGAATTAATGATGATTTATTGTAATAAATTCAACTTGATGTTATGATATGTAAAAATCCTTTATGATTCTAACACTTTTGCCTTAGCATAATGTTATGAAATGAGTATGTGGTATCGGTATGAGGGCATTGACTACTTGTGTGACTAACATGTGAGCATTTGAGACTAACTCTCGAGTCATCGTGTCACTTGTTTTATAGAATATGGTGAGACCCAGGAGAACCGGAACGAACTATAGGGCTGAAGAGGAAGAACCTCAACCGGAAGCTCAACCGGAAGTACAAGGAGGTAGGGGCCGTGGTAGAGGTCGTGGTAGGGCCAAGGAAGGGGTCGTGGTGAAGTTCCTGAGCCAAATATGGCTGAGGTGATCGCTCAAACGATCGCCAATATCATGCCAACCATTGTTGCTCAAGTCACGGCAAATCTTGGGCAAAATAATGTGGCTCAAAACAACGAAGCTCCAGAAAATGAAAATAACGAAAATGTTCAACCTCATGCCGAAGAAAATGAAGAAGAAGGACCAGTGGGAGTTGGTAACGGTATGCCATGTATAATCGACATGGAGGATACCGTCAAGGGTGTATATTTAAAGACTTTAAAAGTTGTGGGGCACCGGAGTTCGATGGGAAAGGGGGTCCCACAGAATGTATAAGGTGGTTTGAGGCGATAGAGGCGGTGATTGAAAGGAGTCATTGCACCTATGATGACCGGATTTCCTATGCATCCAGCATGTTTAGACATGACGCCTTGAGTTGGTGGAACCAAGAAATAACGTTGGGGCGAACTCATAATTTGGAATGGATTGACTTCAAGAACAAAGTGAAAGCAAAGTTTTGTCCTCCGTATGAACTACAAAACTTAACCATTGAGTTTGCAAATCTCAACATGGAGGGAGCCGATTACAAGGGCTATGTTAGACGATTTCAAGAGTTGTCTACCCTCATTCCTCACTTGGTGGGTACCGAGCCTCAGGCCATCCAGAAGTTCGTATTGGGCTTGAATCCTCAAGTCCGATCTTATGTAAACTCCAACATGCCTACTTCTTTGGCTAATGCGGTTAACCAAGCCGGGAGTGTGACTGAAGATTTACTGAGAAGTGGTGTTTTGAGCAAATCCTCATCAAACAAGAGGAAAGAAGTGGGAGAGTCGAGCGGGGTAAAGAAAGTGGGGAGGTTTGACCCCAAGAATGCAAATAGGGGTAGGGTGATGGCGGCGGTGGAACCGGCCAGGAAAGCTTATACTGGACCCCATCCTTTCTATGGGAGATGCAACCAACGTCACCCCGCCAATGCCCAATGTAGAGCATGCTTTAATTGTAACCAAGTCGGGCACCTCTCCAGAGATTGTAGAGCTCCAAGAACGGGCCCAATGAATGTGGCTCCTGTTCGGGCCGTTCCTCCTCAAGGCAACCAACGAAGAGGAGAATGTTTTGAATGTGGAAGTCGTGACCACTACCGTAATAATTGTCCTCGATGGGTGGGACAACAAGTTCAAGTAGCCGTCCACCCCAATCAACTCCAAATGGTCGGGCCTAACCAAAACCGGGGACAACAAGGCCATCAAGTGCAACCACGCGGCCGAGCCTTTGCGGCCAATGTAAATGAAGCCCGCAACGATCCCAACGTAGTAGCAGGTACCTTTCTCCTTAATGGTCACTATGCCACCGTCCTATTTGATTCCGGGGCCGATTATAGCCTCATGTCTTCTAATTTTGTTCCTTTGATTGATGTGAATCCTTGTGCTTTAAATTATGTGCTTGACATTGAAATGGTAAACGGGTCACTAACAAAAATTAGTCAAATACTTCGCGATTGTGTCTTGACCTTGGAAGATGTCGATTTCTTCATAGACCTCATGCCTTTGGATATTGGGAGCTTTGATGTTATTGTGGGTATGGATTGGTTGATGGCGGTAAATGCAACCATTGATTGTGGCGAGAGAGTTGTTAAGATACCTTTGACTAACAGTAGCATTCTTAGGGCTCAAGGTGAAATCTCCGATTCCTCTAATTCTAAAGTCTTTAGTGCTACCATCACAAGAGTAGAATTGAAGACCGTTCCTATTGTTTGTGAATTTCCCGATGTTTTTCCGGATGACTTGCCGGGGTTACCTCCAACTCGTGAACTAGACTTTCGTATTAATCTTATCCCCGAAGCCGCGCCCGTAGCAAAAGCTCCGTATAGACTAGCCTTAACCGAAATGCAAGAGCTACAAACTCAACTCAAGGAACTCCAAGAGAAGGGTTTCATTCGCCCTAGTCAATCTCCTTGGGGTGCTCCTGTTCTCTTCGTCAAAAGAAAGATGGGTCCTTCAGAATGTGTATCGACTACCGGGAATTAAACAAGCTCACAGTGAAGAACCGGTATCCCCTCCCAAGAATTGATGACTTATTTGATCAACTTCAAGGTGCTAAGCACTTCTCTAAAATAGATCTTCGCTCGGGTTATCATCAACTCCGGGTACATGAAGATGACATCCCCAAAACGGCTTTTCGCACAAGGTATGGTCATTTTGAATTCACCGTGATGCCTTTTGGGTTGACTAATGCACCGGCGGTGTTCATGGACTTGATGAACCGGGTGTGTCAACCATACTTAGACAAGTCTGTCATTGTATTCATTGATGACATACTTGTATACTCGAAGACAAAGGAGGAGCATGTTGAGCACTTGCGTGAAGTGCTTGAGTTACTAAGAAAAGAAAAGTTGTATGCCAAATTCTCCAAATGTGAGTTTTGGTTGGAAGAGGTCCACTTTCTTGGTCATGTAGTGAGCAAGGATGGTATTCATGTGGACCCAAGCAAGATTGAAGCGGTAAAGAATTGGAGAAGACCCGAAATGCCATCCGAAATCCGTCAATTCCTTGGATTGGCGGGTTACTATAGAAGATTCATTGAAAACTTCTCCCGTATTGCACAACCACTCACCCTCTTGACTCAAAAAGATAGAAACTTTGAATGGGGCGAAAGACAAGAAAATGCCTTCCAAACTCTTAAAGATATGTTGTGTGACGCTCCCATTTTAACGCTACCGGATGGGATCAAAGATTTTGTTGTTTATTGTGATGCTTCGGGACAAGGGTTGGGTTGTGTTCTTATGCAAAGGGGTAAAGTCATTGCTTATGCCTCTCGTCAATTGAAGGTGCATGAGAAGAACTACCCAACACATGATTTGGAATTGGGAGCGGTTGTGTTTGCTTTGAAGTGCTGGAGACATTATCTCTATGGCACCAAATGTGTGATTTATACCGATCACAAAAGTCTCCAACACATCTTCAACCAAAGTGAATTGAATATGAGGCAAAGGCGTTGGCTTGAGCTATTTAGTGATTATGACTGTGACATCCGTTATCATCCGGGCAAGGCAAATGTAGTAGCCGATGCCTTGAGCCGAAAAGAGAGAGTGAAACCAAGACGGGTAGAGCTATGAGCCTCACGGTGGGGCCAAATATTCGTGACCGGATCATTGAAGCCCAAATTCAAGCCACCCTACCGGAAAACTTTGGAGACGAAAACCTAGATGGCATGGAACAACAATTCGACCGGAAGAATGATAATGGGCTATACATGGTTGAAAGACTTTGGGTTCCTATTTTCGGTGACTTAAGAACACTTATTATGAATGAAGCTCACCTATCGCCCTATTCGGTCCATCCCGGATCGGATAAGATGTACTTTGACTTAAAAGACTTGTATTGGTGGCCAGGCATGAAGCGTGACGTGGCTAAGTATGTGAGTGAGTGTCTTACTTGCTTACAAGTCAAAGCCGATCACAAGAAGCCACCCGGATTGTTGGTACAACCGGTGATGCCCGAATGGAAGTGGGAACATATTTCAATGGACTTCATTACTAAACTACCGAAGATGAGAAGTGGTCGTGACACGATTTGGGTGATAGTAGATCGGTTAACGAAGTCGGCTCACTTTTTAGCCATTCGTGAAACCGATAAATTTGACACATTGGCTCGTTTGTACATCAAGGAAGTAATATCTAAGCATGGAGTGCCGATTTCCATCATCTCTGATAGAGATGCCCGTTTCAAATCAAACTTTTGGGAAGCTTTTCAAAAGCAATGGGTACTCGACTTGACATGAGCACGGCGTTTCACCCTCAAACGGATGGGCAAACCGAAGAACCATTCAAACACTTGAAGATATGTTGAGGGCTTGTGCAATTAATTTCGGTGGAAGTTGGGAAGACCATTTGCCACTAGTTGAGTTTTCATACAACAATAGTTATCATGCTACCATTCAAATGGCGCCCTTTAAGGCCTTGTATGGTAGGGTATGTCGTTCTCCTCTAGCTTGGGCGGAAATTGGAGAGAGTCAACTTATCGGGCCAGAAATTGTGATTGAAACGACCAAGGTAATATCTCAAATTAAGGAGAAGTTGCAATTGGCCCGTGAACGTCAAAAGAAGTATGCCGATGTGAGGCGGAGACCGTTGGAGTTTGAAATTGGTGATTATGTGCTTTTGAAGGTGTCACCTTGGAAAGGGGTTGTACCTTTTGTGAAGCGGGGAAAACTTGCGCCAAGGTATATTGGTCCTTTCAAGATTCTTGAACGGGTTGGAAAGGTTGCCTACCGATTAGAATTACCGCAAGAGCTTAGCGGTGTACATGATGTGTTTCATATTTGTAACATACGTAAGTGCTTGGCGGACCCTACACATCATGTGCCCATGGACGAGATTAGAGTTGATTCGAATCTAAATTTTGTTGAAGAACCGGTAGAGATCTTGGACCGTCAAGAAAAGAAACTCAAGAAGAAACGCTACACGATTGTCAAGGTTAGATGGAACGCTAAACGTGGAGCCGAGTTCACTTGGGAGAGAGAAGACCATATGAAGTCTAAGTATCCGCATTTATTTGGTAATTAGTGTTTGATGAATTTCGGGACGAAATTCTTTCAACGGGGGAATAATGTAACATCCGTGAATTTTGACCCATTGACTTTACGTGTAATATGACTAACAATTTAAGTTAATAAATTATTTGGGTCGTTTTGCGAAATAAATGACAATGTGTTATATTCGGGTCGATAATATGTTTTGATTGGTGTTTAAATGCCTAACGATTGTAAATTGGATTGTAAGGGGAAACGGGTCGACCCATGGGTTGTCCATGACCCATGAGCCTACTAGTGACCCATCCCCCCCTTTATCCTCTCATTTCCTTTTTATCTCCCTTTCTCTTTTATTCTCTCAAGTAAAGAAAGCAAAAGAAAACCATTCCATCTCTTCATCTTTTCTTGCATCGATTTAGTGTTAGAACTGAAATAACATTAGAATCATAGTCACTTTCATCTCATTATCGTCATATTGAAGAATCAAAAGCCAAGTTCTAGCATTTTTACCCATTTTGACCTAATTTCGGGTTCTAGCTCAAGGAGGAGTTTTGGTAAGTCTAATTCATCTCATTTGTACCTACTTATGTTTGTTTATGCATTTCTAGTCATCTTGAGCATTTACAAGTCCTAAATCGGCTTAAATCTTGTTTTAGGTCAAATTAGGGTTAAATTAGGGTTTGGAGGTTTTGGGTGTGATTTTGATGTTTTGGTCGAAATTGTGGATCGGGTTATGTTTATTTATGGTTAATGGTGTTTAGTTATGCTTCATTTTGAGTTACAACCTCCTACTAGTCGTTTTGGATTGGTTTGGGTCGAATTTGGATGTTGTGGGTTGGTTTTCCTTCACTTTGAACTGCAGGTGCAGACTGCAGGGGGTGGCCACTGCGGCGCAGTGAGCTCAACCCTTACTCACTGCGGCGCAGTGCCTTGGTTCTGCCCTTTTGCTTCGTTTGATCCCACTGCGGCGCAGTGAGCATGGCTCTGGCTCACTGCGGCGCAGTGGATAGCTTCTGTGAATGTATGCGCGTCAATTTTCAAACGTTAATAACTTTTGATCCATAAGTCCAAACAAGTCTTATGACCTATCGTTGGAATCGTAAGAGAGTCTAGTTTCTAGTAGTAACACTCATTTTGTATGAATCTCTTCTCATTTCTAAAAAGGTCGAGTCGAATGCGTCTTGTTCCTACTCGTTAAAGTTGTAAAGGTGTTTTGGGTTTGTGACTTGACTTAATTGTGCTAAACCAACTTGTTTATGATTGTAGAGTTGACATTATGGTATTATGATGTATAATTATAGGTTGTGGATGTGTGGATCCTAATACTCGTTTGTAATCTTATACTAGCTTCTTTGCCGGACAAGGTGAGTTTCGTATCTCCCTACTCGCTTGAGATTCGGGCTGAAAAGTGTAAACTTGCGTGTTTACTTACGTTGTTGATTGATTGATGGATTTGGTTTAAATTTTTGATTGATGAGACGGTTTATCACGTTGTTTGAATTAGTTTATGGTGGTTAAGTATTTCATTTATATTAGGATAGACGTACATACATGGAAGTCGGTTATGCCTTCATTGGGTTTTAGATGTGGTGGGAAGGCTGCGGTGACCCTATATATAAGCATCTGGGACTCGAAGAAAGTAGAATCCTCTTAAGTGTATGTACGTATAGTTGGTTTAAATTGTGGTGAGTTGCTTATGTTTGTCGAATATTGATCGTTGGCTTATGTTTGACGAATATTGATTGTTGGCTCAGGTTTATTATATGTTGATTGTTGGTTTATGATTGATGCATTTACAATTGATTGTAAGCATTGCATACATTGCTGATGAGCCCTCGGCAGGGGATTGCCGACATCCTAGTGTATAGATGTATGCACCCATTTTGGATGTAGATCTTGACCCTGAGTATATAGACATATATATCTCGATGTTTTTGAGATGCCGCTTTGTTCATGGTGATGACAAGCGAGTATCGTTGCATAGGTGATCGGAGATCACGCATAAGATAGGCATTTTGGCTTACTTACGCATATGGCATTGCATTGATACTCATATCATTTATGCATTTCTTATTACACATTTACTTGTCTGGTGTAATCTTGTTGTTGGATATTATTGTGCTACTTAGAGGCTCGCTGTAAGTCATGCCGAGCCTCTACTCGTATATTGTGATTATTGACGCTGGTTCTTTATGGACCATTACTGCGAACTCACCAACCTTGTGTTGACTATGCTTAGTACACTTTTCAGGTAATCAGGTTCTCCCCGGACGTGGAGTTTAGTTGCTTGCTTGTTGTTAACCCGGACTTTGGACTTTATGGATCAAGGATCCATCGACCTCCTCTTGTGCATTATACTTAGGATTGAGTTGCCATCTTATGGATGTTCTTTTGTTAACTTGATGGTTATTTGCTCCTTATGTACTTTGGTACTTGTTTCGTTTTGTTATGGATTCACTGAATCCTTATTTGCATTTAGTTTGTTTTATTGTAATTCCACCTTGCGCTATATGATTTCCGTGATATTCCGAGCCTCGGCTTGGGGTCATTATGCTTAGGATCGTTTGTCATCGTTTGGGTTGACTTGTAAACTTATGGTGACTACTTGCATTTGACATTACTCGTCGGATTCACTGAATTCATGTATTTTCATTTAGTAGCCTACGATAATTCCACTGTGTGCTATATAATTTCCGTAATACTTCGGGCCCAGCTTGGGGTGTTACAGTTAAGTGTGCAGGTTACAGATGATAAATTTCATTCTATAGGTATGCATTTCAATGGACAATAATTTATGCACGAAACGTGCTACAAGGACGAATAACCTTGTAATAACCTATAACTTGGTGTAATAGGTTATAATTGTATTATCAAGATCACAACCTAAGACTTATTGTGATAGGTTGGTGATATGATACATAATTTTTGATGCAATATACATTGATTGTGTTTCTTTGTAAGTTTGCATGTATGTTGATTAAGCATCAATGGAAAAATGATCGATTTTATGTCAAGATTATAATGTAAGATTGTGTTTATACATTATTTTGATGACAAGATTAGTACGGATGATGTACGGTAAGATTACATTTTCGAGTAGATACAAGTTTCAGGTAACAAGTATCTACAGGTTTATGTATTCTGAAAATTTGTAATTTTTCTTTGTTAAAGTTTTCTGGAATAATTTACGAATTTTGGTTAAGTGTGCAGCTCGTGTGAATTAATTTCGAAAATTCACCACGTGCTGACGTCAGCATGCTCGCACTGACGTCAGCAAGCCCACGAAGGGGATCTTCGGCCCGACCCAAGTATATGTGGATATAAATATGGGTTTTAACCTTCATTAATTACTTTTAATCGAAATTAAACCCTAAAATATTACCACACGAAGAAGCCCTCTTCGCGCGAACTATTCATCCGATTACTAATTCGATCTTTTAATCTCCTATTTGTGTTTTTCATCCAGATTTGTTGGTATATTCTCAATCTAGGATAGATTAATGATGCTTTGACTTTGAAAATCAATGAATTTATGTTGTTATAATGCCCGATTTTTGATTTTCTTTTCGCGTGAACAGTAACTATGACGAAGTGACTTTTTGATCTTAAATTTCTGATGATTTGGACTGAAATTGGACTTAAAATTGGATTAAGTGATGTTATTACACCTTAAATCTAACAAAAGTTTGAATTTACAAGTGCAAAATCAAGATTAATTAAAGTTTTTATGTCACGGTCACTATTCACACGAAGAACATGAAGAACACGAATCACTTCGTGTTCATAGAATCAATTTTGAAATTCGATTTCTGGGCATGAATTTCGTAATAAACAAGTCCAAGTTGATATAATGAATTGATTTCGATTGATTTCTTTATCTTATGGAGATGTTTTTCTGGGTTGCTAAGGTTAGCTCGTGCTGACGTCACACGAGGTGGTTTTACCCTCGCGCTGACGTCACCACGAAGCAGCCTTGTTAATTTTGAATAATTAATTTTTGTTTTTGTTTTTCTTTTCATTTTCTTTTTGTTTTATGCAGGTATGGCAGGACAAGGTGCTAATGCTCGTGTCTTTGTTAAGGAGCATAATAGCAAGGATGCACGGCAGAGTTTCATGATGTTCTACATTATCTCGCACGCTCGCGTATTCGATTTGCTCTTACCGAGAACCCTCCATTGATCAGAGACTATATTACTCAGTTCTGGAACTCAACCAGACAAGTGCAGATGGGTGCTCATACTGTTATTCGCACTACTGTTCAGGGACGTAATATTCAGTTTTCTGCTGGAGAGTTAAGGACGATTTTAGATTTTGGTAGTGATAAGTTAGAGCAAGGTCCTACAGAGTATGAAGAAAGTTTCTGTGACGGTGCTCTAAGACGTATGGGATATGCTGGTTTGATTAAGCATCCTTATCCCAAATCTAGTTTGAGAGGCAAATGGAGATTGCTTGCCTACTACTTGTTGAGATCTATTAGTCATCGTAGTGCCGGTTATGATCAGATGAATATGCAGTCGGCTTCTCAACTTGTTGCCCTTGTATTGAACAAGCCTTACAGATTTTCTCAGTACATTTATGACAGTTTTGTTCGACAATTGAGAGCTTATGGAAATGAGAAGAAATTCTTTCTTTTTCCGAGATTTGTCATGATTATTATCAGACATAAGGCAGCTGTTTTACCATTAGTTGGTGATACGTTTAATTTAGGTTGTCTTACTCACAGAGTGTTCAACGATATGATGTCACACTCTGCTGGTAATAATGTTCCAGCAAATGTTAATAATCCACCATTGTTTGGACATTTGATTAATCCAGACTATGTTGCTCCAAGACAAGGTTGGGAAGATGAAGAACCTGTTGCTGCTGCTGCTGATGATGCTCAAGATCAAGATGATCCTCAAGTAGAGAGAGCTGATCAGTTTGAGGGATTGAATGAAGTTCCTTTATTTACTGATGTTCCGGAAGATGATTCGGAGATGGATGCTCTAGAGGAGGATATTGATGATCCGACAAATCTTGTGATGCGGACTACTGGGGTTTCTAATTCTACCTCTGCTCCAGTAGATGTTGTTGGTCCTTCTGAACCACATATTGTTGCTGTTAATGCTGATGAGGGTTCAGAAACTGAAGATGCAGATAGGCCACTGAAGAGAAGAAGAAGACAAGGGAAAGGGATTGACGCTGTTGAGAAGATTCAAGCCCTTCAGCGACCTCAGTCAGAGATTGATAGGGAGTTTGCTGAGTATCATTCTGCTATGGAGATGTCTCATACACCCGGATCAGTTGATACACCATCAGTTGCTGCCTTGAGAGCTTCTGTTACTGAAGTTCCAGTTTTGGTGTCTACTACTTCAGTTGGTACTTCTGTTGGAGAGAAAAGGCCGAGAACCAAGTTCACGATTCGTTTAGATGGTTCTCATGCTAGAGTTGTCACTGAGGCTATGACTGTTACGACTACTAGAGCTCCAGAGTCGTCAGTTCGTAAAGAGCCAGAGCCGATAGTTCCTGCTCCTAGGCCTCGTTCTACTCCTATTCAGGCGTTAGTTCCTGTTGCTACAGCTATGGATCGTCTGTTGTTGCCTTTGCAAAGACCGCAGATGCCTCCATCAGGAACTTTTCATGCTCGTATGCCTTCATTTGAGACTACGATGCCACCGCCTGCTTCTACATCGCACATTGCTTCTACTTCAGATTCAGCTTTGCCAGTACAAGTTCAGCTGAGTCGTATTGTTTCGGAGAAGAAGTTGTTAGAGATGCGAGTCACAGCGTTGGAGAAACAGTTGAACCTCCAAGCTGCAAAACATCAGGAAGAAATGGACATTATGACAGCACTTGTTCATTCTCTTGGTGATAGACTTGACCGATTCTTGTCTCAAGGGGGAGATAAAGATGGTTGTAAGGATGATGAGTTAGCAAAGAAGCGAAGAGATGATGATCAAGATGATCAAGATCCAAATCGAAGTCAACCAAAAGATGGTGAGACAGAGAATCAAGGTCAAGATACTGATGCTGTTAATGTGATTAATTCAGAGACTGCAAATGTTCAGGGGGAGTCGCCAAGACAAAGAGAGTCAGAGATTGCTGGTACAGCTGGTGCTAGTACATCTGGGACTCAGAAAGGAAAAGCTGTGATGGCTGCTGCTCCAGATGCAGATCCTGATGATCCAGATAACTCAGAAGATGATGAAGATTCCAATTCAGGTAACTCAAATTCTAGTAAAAATCCTGATTATCATAATCCACGGAGTGAGAGATCAGAAGATAGAATAGAATGGGAGATTGCAGAGAAATTTGGGAATGATCCTCATATTCGAGTTGAGGCAGAAGCTAAAGTATGGGAAAGTCATAACTTTGAGGTTGATCAGGCCAATATTGATCTTGATAGTGATCAATGGTCAGATACAGATCGTCATAGGAAAGAGAGAAAACGATTAATGATTTTAAATCGTTTACCGTTTGTCTCTGGTTCTAGTTCTGATGATCCTTAAGACTCAGATTATCAACCTTAATGTTATTAATTTTTGTTGGTTAAAATAGATAAAGATTATAAGATAAATATTGATGTAATTGTTACATTATATTTATGGTATAATATTATTTATTTTATCATGTTTTATGTATTTATACTTTTTTATGTCTTGACATATATTTTTTATGTTCTTTATCCTTGTATGTTTGAATATGTTAAATTGCAGATAAGCTTCAAATAGGTGCATTGGACGATATTGATCGTGTTGATGATGACTTAGATAGTATCATTGATGAAGATCTGGAAGAAGGAGAATTTGTTTCTGAAGTTGATAGACAAAGGTTGATGGAAGAACCTTATGATTTCAATCGTGTCTTTAATGAAGATAGAGACGTTCAGGTTGAACCAATAGCTGAAGAGGAACATTTCAGACTTAATCCGATTAGAGAAAGTCCAGATGATCCAAGAAATGCTGCAAAGTTAAGATTCAAAGTGTTTGCAAAGATAGTGCATGAAGAACATGAATATATTGTTGATCTAGGCTGGAAGATAAATGCTACGTGAGAGTTTAATATTAGAAATTTTATTATACCTCCGGCGGAGCAAGACCCTTAGTTTTGTATAAATAGATGGGTTCCAGTTTATAGAGGACGTACTGGTATGCCAATGGGTGGATTTAATAAGCCGTCGATGTTTTGGGAGTTCATCTTAGACAAGGACGCACCTACTTATTTCTCAGTGATACAGAGTTGGTTCTATGATCATAGAATTAAGCTATTTGTTATCAAGAGAAAAGAAGGTTGCCAGTATATGTCAATCAGTGCAAGACATTTCCAAAGTCTTAGTGAATCTGATTTGATAGACTTAGGAAGGAGATGGTTCGTTAATCTTCAGAAGAATGGAAATGCTGATTATTATTGGCAGAGATTTCCAAAGAGAAAGAATTTGGCATTTTAGTGAAAGAGGTTTGAAGCCTGAAGATAGGTTGATTAAACCTAGGCCAATGAAAAAGATTACAAAACCAGATGGCACAGTTCATTTTGTTCAAAGAAAGATTGAATGTGTTAGAGAAGTTCCTGCTATCAAATGGGATCAAGATTTGCTGACAAACATAACTTATTGGCAGATAGATATCAAGTCAGGCGAAGCACAGATGTTTGTTGATGACTCAAAGGAACAGATGTTGTTGCGCATGTATGATCCAATGCAAGTTGTCAATTTGTCAAGAGGTGATCAAAGAAGATTGATTGAGACACCTTGTACAGCAGTGAGATTTTGGAGAACAGAAGTTAGACGCTATCAGAATATTCTTGGTTTTTGTTTGGTCGAGAAGATTCATGCAAATAGCATAAGACTTTTGTTTGATGGTCGAGTTTGAAGTTCAAGATTAAAGAACTTGTTAAAGAAATCTAGTCGCTAATGTCAAGGGGGAGTCTGTAGATGCAGATTTGTGTGACAGTAGCAACATAGATTTGATTAACGTTTTTGTTCTTAGGAATATCTATGTAATCGTTTAAATAATAAGTCATTAGGACTTACGTTTGTGTTTAATGATTACGTTTGAACTTCAATGAGAAATCAAGTTATGGTTATTATTATGTTTGTGTGTTATATAATTGTTTTGCAGGTACAAGAATGTAGAGCCAAGGTTTATAAGTGTCATAGAACACTTAAACGATGGCTGGACGTTATGTACAAGTCGAACAAAGGACCAAAGGGACGAACCTCGTGCTGACATCATCAGCATGCAGGATTGCCCTCGTGCTGACGTCAGCACGAGACCGGTTGGTTATGGATTAATTAGGCTTATGGGCTTCGATTAAGGCCTAAGCCCACACGAACTAAAACCCTACTAGTATAAATACATGCTAATTTACGCGATTAGTAACGAATTAAGAACTTAGAAGTCGAATTGTTGCTCGTGTGACCTCCTACACGAACTAGCACTTCGTGTGTGACCTTAGGTTGATTAATTACTGATTAATTGACGAAAGGCAGTAGCAATCTAGTTATCTCAAGAGGATTCCGCACTCTTGACATAACGAATCACATCTTATTTACGATCCATTCAACGGTAGGGACTTACAGACTGAATGCTATAACCATTTGATGCAGCTTGAACAACACTTGCTTCCATAAGATAAATAATTACAAAGTATGAAGCATGATCTGGGTCAGTTACAGATCGCAAGCTGTGTCAGCTCAGTCTGACCCAGATCAGATTACAAGAACCAAAAGATTTCTAAGTGTTTATACATCAGATTTGTCATCACCAAATTTACAATTAACATTAGGACTCAACAGTATGTTATTGAAATAATAATGATTGTTAAGGATCATTGGAGGTGTATAATATTGAAAATCATCAGAAGCAAGAATGGGAACTGACCGCCATAGATTCATCCAACGTTTAGATAAGAATACCTGTTATGATGGCTTCTTTAGATTTTGGTAAAAGAAATAGAATTTCATCTATTATGATTGAATCCGGCAACTTGCTTATTTCATCAGTTCTACTCATTTCACGTTTATATAAATCCAATTCAGTTTTTCTTATGTATGAATTTTGCAGATAGAGTTATTGATAGTAGAATAGTAGTATTATATATCTGATTCTGAAGGAGTTTAGGTAAAAATTGATAAAGTAAATCGTCAATTACAATATATCTACAGTATATATACTATGAGATCAACTTCAGTGTTAGTGTAAGTCCCAACTCAATAGATGGTACTACCTGAAGACACCTCTATGTCGATGGTGGAGTTACTTTGCAATATAAGCACTAAACTGGAGACGACCAGTTACAGGAGTATATACCAAGTTCTAGATAGATTACTTATTTAAGTGACAATAAGTAAAGAACAATTCAATAATACAAAATACTTGTAAAGTAAATTGGTGAGACAATATGTAATTTTCAAGTGTAATTTATTTATTAACTTTAAATAAATTACAAGGTTGTTGCGGAACCAAGATAATACAAAGTATGTCAATATCCTAACAACCTATGAACTACAATTGATCTACACTTGGAATTTCTCTAAACAATCGAAACACTTAAAGTTGTGAAATGTTCCTTTTTACGATTGAGAGAATATTGCACAAGTTCACCAAGAATATTGCAGGTTTGCAAAGTGTGTGACTTCTTAAAAAAAAGTATTATTCTTGGTTGTGCAATGACTTGTATTTATAGGCAAAGTTAACATTGGGATGTTAACTTTGGCCGTACAAATATGGTTGAGAACATTTAAGGAATAGCATTTAATTCCTTAAAATGTTGTGTAAAGTTGCAGTATAAAGCAACTTTACTCAACCAGCTTTATGTACCTTTTTGTACTTAAATAATAAGATAAATCTTATTATCCGGGTAAAAGCACATAAAGCATAAAAGTCAATTCCTCGTAATCAGTGTAAAGCTTTGTAAGAGCTTTCCACTGATGGTCTCCAGTTTGTAACTGACTAGAATGTCAACTGGGCTTCGCTGTCATTGTCATTCTCTATCTTCCGCTTGTTGTCTTCGACCCCAACTGGAAGGATTCTTCAACTGGTCAGTTCTCAACTGGAGGAAGTCTTCAGTTGCGTTAACTGTACGATGCAACTGGACTTCAATATATTTCTGGACAAATCTTCTTGGTCTCCAGGTGCAACTGGAGACTGGCCAGTTTCACTGAAACTGGTCCTAACAGTTAGGAATTAGATTTTGGGCCTATAAATCTACAGTAACGGGCTCGATATTTATCTAAAAAACCCGTATTAATTTATTTTCCGCTATTTTTTATGTTAATTATAGTAACGTTTGATATATTTATTTTTATTTATAAATAACTATAAATCTTTTTGAATTTGTTATTTACTTTTTTGAAATTATTTTTATAATTTATATAGTTATAACAACATGTTCGTATAATTTTATAAAAATTAAAAATACTCTCCTATTTCTATAATTTTGATTTTAAATTAATCTAGCCTGATCTAATGATATTTCACAGTTATTTAACAGTTAACAACAACGCACAACCAATAATCTAAATCAATTAATTTATTTTATATTGAAACTGATTAAATATATTTACTCATTATTGTCTAAGCTGATTATTTTGAAGCTAATATAATTGTATGAAATATTTTTATTATGTAATTTCATTGAAAATGAATGGTAAATTGGTAATACAATTCAAATAACTTTTATAAAATAATAAATTCTTAGAATGTATATTTTAAATTTTAATTATTTTAATCGAAGACGGTAAAGTGATATAACAAAATTAGAAGAGCCTCCTTATCAGTATGACTTAATTTCAAAGTAATATAAGCTGGTTTTCATAATTGGATTTGATGACTTTCTTAGTATATTTTATATTTTAATTTTTATTATTCGATGGCAGTGAGTTATGTTAAAGTAAAAGATACAATAAACGATATTTTCATCAGTCTACAACATGTTACCAACATTATTGAGGGATTTTACTGTTTACAACATGAACGATATCAAAATATATTTTCTATATATACTAACTGGTAAGACAATTTCAATAATAACAAAATTAAAAAATTAAAACTCATGTCTCACAGTTTAAAAAACACTTTTTATTGTCAGTTTTATAAGTCTAGATTTCATTCTTTACAAAATTTAGATTCATTGATTGCTAAATATTAATTATTTGCAGTATAATTTTACATTTGATAATTATATTATACAGTACTTAAATTAAAGTTTGCACTATGTCAGTTACAATAAAATTTAAATACATTTCAATGTTGTCTTTGATGTACTAAAACACTGAGTAATAAATTTGTACACCAGCTTAATGAAACTAAATAAAACTGTAAAACATTTCACTACAGAACATCTTCATGTCTTCATTAGTCTTTTGAGTCATAAATACAAACTCACTATCTTCAAATCTGAATTTTAAAAGAAGGTGATGACCGTCCTTTTCACAAGACCAGCTCTAATAACAAAAATATCATCTGTAGAGCCACTTGATTTTTGTGACAAACAATTCGAATATTTGACTCTATAAACAATAATTAATTGTATATTATAAAACTAATAATGGTTATTAAA
>CM067173.1:105000743-105028243 GCA_034093135.1 Erigeron breviscapus | reverse complement strand
TTATGGTATTATGATGTATATTTATAGGTTGTGGACGTGTGGATCCCAATACTCGCTTGTAGCATTATACTTAGGATCGATTTGCCATCTTCTGGATGTTCTTTTGTAACTTTGATGGTTATTTGCTCCTTATGTATTTTGGTACTTGTTTCGCATTGTAATGGATTCACTGAATCTTTATTTGCATTTAGTTCTTGTCCTATTGTAATTCCACTTTGCGCTATATGATTTCCGTAATATTTCGAGCCTCGGCTTGGGGTGTTACAGAATGGTGGCCCATGCGTGGTCGTAGAGAATTAGGCGGTTTGACCTAGACTACGGCTTAAGTTAAAACTCTTCATATAGCATGCATGGTTAGGAAATTCGTGTGCAATGTGAATTATGTGAATCCCCGTGTGAGTTCGTAGTTAAGACCACTTGTGTGATAGCTTGAATTCAATGTGATGAATGTGGTTAATATGGTTTGTTGTTGTTATTGGTTGGAGCTAATTTGATGATTTAGGGCAAAATGAAGTGATGCCATTAACTTAGTATAATATTGTGGCAACCCTAAAAGAACCCGATCAACTTTTTATGGTTACCCAACATTATAACAAGTTAATGACATCGTGGATTGCGCACGTGTGGCTTAAAGTATAATAAGGAACCGATATGCTTAATGGAAGTTGATTAGGTAGAGGGTTAGCCATTGGTACACCCTGTATACATACCCGGTCAATAACTAGAGAGCATATCGAATTCGGATTATACTTTGAATCATTCGTGTTAGTTGTTTAATTGCATGATGTAATGAGCATGATTACATGAGTTAATGATAGACAATTGTAATGAATTTGACATGATGATATGCTAAGTAACAATCCCATAGGATTCCAGCACTCTTGCCTTAGCTTAATGATATGAAATGAGTATGTGGTATCGGTATGAGAGCATTGACTACTTGTGTGACTAACATGTGAGTATTTGAGACTAACTCTCGGGTCAACGTGTCACTTGTTTTATAGAAATGGTGAGACCAAGGAGAGCCGAAACGAACTATAGGGCTGAATCGGAAGAACCTCAACAGGAAGCTCAACCGGAGGTACAAGGAGGTAGAGGTAGGGGCCGTGTGTAACATCCGTGAGTTTTGACCGTTAGACTTTACGTGCAATTTGACTAACAACTTAAGTTAATGAAATATTTGGGTCATTTTTGTGAATTAAATGACAATGTGTTATATTCGGGTCGATAATATGTCTTGATCGGTGTTCGAATGTCTAACGAATTGTAATTTGGCTTGAGAAGAGAAACGGGTCGGCCCGTGGATCATCCACGACCCATCAGCCCCCTTGACCCATTTTCCCCTTATCTCTCCCTTTCACACAATCTCTATCTCTTCTCTTTTCTTCTTTCTCTTTTCTCTCAATTAAAACAAGACCATCCACCTCTAACTCTCCTTTTCCCTAGCATCTTTTGGTGTTTTGGGTTTGGGTTTAACTTGAGAATCATCATCGTCTTCATCACATTATCGCCTATACGAAGAATCAAAGGTTGAAGTTCTTTCATTTTTACCCATTTTGACCAATTCGGGTTTGAGCTCAAGAGGAAGTTTTGGTGAGTCTAATTCATCCCATTTGCCTCTATTTATGTTTGTTTATGCTTTTCTAGTCGTCTTGTACATTTACAAGCCCTAAAACGACTTAAAATGGAGTTAGGGTTAATTAGGATTTTAATTAGGGTTTGAATGATTTAGTGGTGATTTTGATGTTTTGGTCGAAATGGTGGATTGGGTTATGTGTAATTAGGTTTATTGATACTTAGTTATGCTCAAAATCGAGTTGGAAGGTCTTTTGGTCGATCCCTAGGACTAAAATGGTGTTTGGATGTGTTTTGGGTTGTTTAGGATCGTTCTTGGCATAGTTTTGCTGCAGAATTGGCTCACTGCGGCGCAGTGGGAGGTGCCAGACCCCACTGCGGCGCAGTGATAAGTTGCTGAACAAGCGATTCTTCGTCAACTTCAAACGCTTATAAAATCTCATAGGATTCTAGCACTCTTGCCTTAGCTTAATAATATGAAATGAGTATGTGGTATCGGTATGAGAGCATTGACTACTTGTGTGACTAACATGTGAGCATTTGAGACTAACTCTCGGGTCAACGTGTCACTTGTTTTATAGAAATGGTGAGACCAAGGAGAGCCGAACGAACTATAGGGCTGAATCGGAAGAACCTCAACAGGAAGCTCAACCGGAGGTACAAGGAGGTAGAGGTAGGGGCCGTGGTAGAGGTCGTGGTAGAGGCCAAGGAAGGGGTCGTGGTGAAGCTCCTGAGCCAAACATGGCTGAGGTGATCGCTCAAACGATCACCAATATCATGCCGACCATTATTGCTCAAGTCACGGCAAGTCTTGGGCAGAACAATACGGCTCAAAACAATGAAGCCCCAGAAAATGTGAATAATGAAAATGCTCAACCTCAGGCCGTGGAAAACGAAGAAGAGGAACCAGTGAGAGTTGATAACCGCATGCCCATGTATAATCAGTATGGGGGATACCGACAGGGGTGTATATTTAAGGACTTCAAAAGCTGTGGAGCACCGGAGTTTAATGGAAGAGGCGGTCCCACTGAGTGCATAAGGTGGTTTGAAGAGATTGAGGCAGTGATTGAAAGAAGTCATTGCACATACGACGACCGGATTTCTTATGCATCCGGCATGTTTAGACATGACGCCTTGAGTTGGTGGAATCAAGAGATAACTATGGGGCGGACTTATAACTTGGAATGGATCGATTTCAAGAACAAAGTGAAGGCAAAGTTTTGTCCTCCCTATGAACTACAAAACTTGACCATTGAGTTTGCTAATCTCAACATGGACGGAGCCGATTACAAGAGCTATGTTAGACGATTTCAAGAGTTGTCTACCCTCATTCCTCACTTGGTGGGTTCCGAGTCTCAGGCCATCCAGAAGTTTGTATTGGGCTTAATCCTCAAGTCCGATCTTATGTGAATTCTAACATGCCTACTTCTTTGGCCGATGCTGTTAACCGAGCCGGGAGTGTGACTGAAGACTTGTTGAGGAGCGGTGTCTTGAGCAAATCCTCAACAAACAAGAAGAAAGAAGTGGGAGAGTCAAGTGGGGTAAAGAAAATGGGAAGGTTTGACCCAAAAAATGCTAATAGGGGTAGGGTGATGGCGGCAGTGGAACCGGCCAGGAAAGCTTATACCGGACCCCATCCTTTCTGTGGGAGATGCAACCAACATCACCCCGCCAATGTCCAATGCAGAGCATGCTTTAATTGTAACCAAGTGGGGCACCTCTCCAGAGATTGCAGGGCTCCAAGAACGGGCCCAATGAATGTGGCTCCTGTTCGGGCCGTCCTCCTCAAGGTAATCAACGAAGAGGTGAATGTTTTGAATGTGGTAGTCGTGACCACTATCGTAATAATTGTCCTCGATGGGTGGGACAACAAGTTCAAGTAGCCGTCCACCCCAACCAACTACAAATGGTCGGGCCTAACCAAAACCGGGGACAACAAGGCCATCAAGTGCAACCACGCGGCCGAGCCTTTGCGGCTAATGCAAATGAAGCCCGCAACGATCCCAACATAGTAGCAGGTACCTTTCTCCTTAATGGTCACTATGCAACAGTTTTATTTGATTCCAGAGCCGATTATAGCCTCGTGTCCTCTAACTTTGTTCCTTTGATTGATGTGCATCCTTGTGCTCTAAACTATGTGCTTGACATTGAAATGGTAAACGGGTCACTAACTAAACTTAGTCAAATAATACGTGATTGTGTCTTGACCCTAGACGATGTTGAATTCTTCATAGACCTTATGCCTTTCGATATTGGGAGTTTTGATGTCATTGTGGGTATGGATTGGTTGACGGCAGTAAACGCGACTATTGATTGTGGTGAGAGGGTTGTTAAGATACCTTTGACTAACGGTAGAATTCTTAGGGTTCAAGGCGAAATCTCTGATCCCTCAAATTCTAAAGTCTTTAGTGCTACCATCACAAAGGTAGAATTGAAGACCGTTCCTATTGTTTGTGAATTTCCTGATGTTTTTCCGGATGACTTACCGGGATTACCTCCAACTCATGAACTTGATTTTCGTATTAATCTTATTCCCGAAGCCGCGCCCGTAGCAAAAGCTCCGTATAGACTAGCCTTAACCGAAATGCAAGAATTACAAACTTAACTCAAGGAACTCCAAGAGAAGGGTTTCATTCGCCCTAGTCAATCTCCTTGGGGTGCTCCTGTTCTCTTCGTCAAAAAGAAAGACGGGTCCTTCAGAATGTGTATGATTACCGGGAATTAAACAAGCTCACTGTGAAGAACCGGTATCCTCTCCCTAGAATCGATGACTTATTTGATCAACTTTAAGGTGCTAAGCACTTCTCTAAAATCGATCTTCGCTCGGGTTATCATCAACTCCGAGTACATGAAGATGATATCCCCAAGACGGCTTTTAACACAAGGTGTGGGTATTTTGAATTCACCGTGATGTCCTTCGAGTTGACTAATGCACCGGCGGTGTTGATGGACTTGATGAACCGGGTGTGCCAACTATACTTAGACAAGTCTGTCATTGTGTTCATTGATGACATACTTGTATACTAAAAGACAAAGGAAGAGCATGTTGAGCACTTGCGTGAGGTGCTCGAACTACTAAGGAAGGAGAAATTGTATGCTAAATTCTCCAAGTGTGAGTTTTGGTTGGAAGAGGTCCACTTTCTTGGTCACGTAGTGAGCAAGGATGGTATTCATGTGGACCCAAGCAAGATTGAAGCGGTCAAGAATTGGAGAAGACCCGAAACGCCATCCGAGATCCGTCAATTCCTTGGATTGGCGGGTTACAATAGAAGATTTATTGAAAATTTCTCCCGTATTGCACAACCACTCACTCTCTTGACTCAAAAGGAGAGAAACTTTGAATGGGGCAAAAGACAAGAAAACGCCTTCCAAACTCTTAAAGATATGCTATGTGACGCTCCTATTTTGACGCTACCGGATGGAATTAAAGATTTTGTTGTGTATTGTGATGCCTCGGGACAAGGTTTGGGTGGTGTTCTTATGCAAAGGGGTAAAGTCATTGCTTATGCCTCTCGTCAATTGAAGGTGCATGAGAAGAACTACCTGACCCATGATTTGGAATTGGGAGCGGTTGTGTTTGCTTTGAAGTGTTGGAGACATTATCTCTATGGCACCAAATGTGTGATTTTTACCGACCACAAAAGTCTTCAACACATCTTTAACCAAAGTGAATTGAATATGAGGCAAAGGCGTTGGCTTGAACTATTTAGTGATTATGATTGTGACATCCGTTATCATCCGGGCAAGGCAAATGTTGTAGCCGATGCCTTGAGTAGAAAGGAGAGAGTAAAGCCGAGACGGGCTAGAGCTATGAGCCTCACGGTGGGGCCAAATATTCGTGACCAGATTATTGAAGCCCAAATTCAAGCCACCCTACCGGAAAACTTTGGAAATGAGAACCTTGATGGCATGGAGCAACAATTCGAAAGAAAAAGTGATAATGGGCTATACTTGGTTGAAAGACTTTGGATTCCTATTTTCGGTAACTTGAGAACACTTATTATGAATGAAGCTCATCAATCGCCTTATTCGGTCCATCCCGGGTCGGATAAGATGTATTTTGATTTGAAAAACTTGTATTGGTGGCCGGGCATGAAGCGTGATGTGGCTAAGTATGTGAGTGAGTGTCTTACTTGCTTACAAGTCAAAGCCGATCACAAGAAGCCACCCGGATTGTTGGTACAACCGGTGATGCCCGAATGGAAGTGGGAACATATTTCAATGGACTTCATTACTAAACTACCGAAGACGAGAAGCGGTCGTGACATGATTTGGGTGATAGTAGATCGGTTAACGAAGTCGGCTCACTTTTTAGCCATTCGTGAAACCGATAAAATTGACACTTTGGCTCGTTTGTACATCAAGGAAGTAATATCTAAGCATGGAGTACCGATTTCTATCATTTCAGATAGAGATGCCCGTTTCAAATCAAACTTTTGGGGAGCTTTCCAAAAAGCAATGGGTACTCGACTCGACATGAGCACGGCGTTTCACCCTCAAACGGATGGGCAAACCGAGAGAACCATTCAAACACTTGAAGATATGTTGAGGGCTTGTGCAATTGATTTTGGTGGAAGTTGGGAAGATCATTTGCCACTAGTTGAGTTCTCGTACAACAATAGTTATCATGCCACCATTCAAATGGCGCCCTTTAGAGCATTGTATGGTAGGATATGTCGTTCTCCTCTAGCTTGGGCGGAAATTGGTGAGAGTCAACTCATCGGGCCGGAAATCGTAGTTGAAACGACAAAAGTGATTTCTCAGATTAAGGAGAAGTTGCAATTGGCCCGCGAACGTCAAAAGAAGTATGCCGATGTGAGGCGGAGACCGTTAGAGTTCGAAATTGGTGATTATGTACTTTTGAAAGTGTCACCTTGGAAAGGTGTTGTACGTTTTGTGAAGCGGGGAAAACTTGCGCCCAGGTATATTGGCCCTTTCAAGATTCTTGAACGGGTTGGAAAGGTTGCCTACCGATTGGAATTACCACAAGAGCTTAGCGGTGTGCACGATGTGTTTCATATTTGTAACCTACGTAAGTGTTTGGCGGACCCTACACATCATGTGCCCATGGGCGAGATTAGGGTGGATTCGAATCTAAATTTTGTTGAAGATCCGGTAGAGATCTTGGACCGTCAAGACAAGAAACTCAAGAATAAACGCTACACGATTGTTAAGGTTAGATGGAATGCTAGACGTGGAGCCGAGTTCACTTGGGAGAGAAAGGACCATATGAAGTCTAAGTATCCGCATTTATTTAGTAATTAGTGTTTTGTTGATTTTCGGGACGAAATTCTTTCAACGGGGGAATAATGTAACATCCGTGAATTTTGACCCGTTGACTTTACGTGTAATATGACTAACAATATAAGTTAATGAAGTATTTGAGTCGTTTTATGAATTAAATGTCAATGTGTTATATTCGAGTCGATAATATGTTTTGATCGGTGCTTAAATGTATAAACGATTTGTAATTTGGCTTGAGAAGGGAAACGGGTCGGCCGTGGGTCATCCACGACCCATCAGCCCCCCTTGACCCATTTTCCCCCTTATCTTCTCATTTACCCTTCATTTCTTATCTATCTCTTTTCTCTTTTCTCTCAAGTAAAAGCAAGCAAACCCATTTCATTTCTCCTTCCCAACTGCATCGATTAGGTGTTTAGAACTGGTTTAATACAAGAATCATAGTCATTTATATCTCATTGTCGGCATATTGAAGAATCAAAAGTCAAAGTGCAAGTATTTTACCCATTTTGACCTAATTTCGGGTTTAAACTCAAGGAGAAGCTTTGGTAAGTCAAATTCATCTCATTTGTATCTACTCATGTTTGTTTATGCATTTCTAGTCGTCTCGTACGCTTACAAGTCCTAAATCGGCTTAAATCTAGTTTTGGGTCAAATTAGGGTTTGATTAGGTTAGAATGATTTGGAAGTAATTGTGATGTTTTAGTCGAATTTGTGGATTGGGTTATGTGTATTTATGTTTATTGGTGCTTAGTTAAGCTTCAAAATGAGTTTCAAACTCCTACAAATCGTTTTGGTATGGTTTGGGTCGAATTTGAGGGTTTTTGGCTCGTTTTCCTGCACTTAGAACTGCTGGTGCAGGTGCAGAAAGTTGGCCCACTGCGGCGCAGTGGCATGGCTTTGCCTCACTGCGGCGCAGTGGATATATTCTGACCTTTCCATCGTTTTGGCCCACTGCGGCGCAGTGGCATGGCTTTGCCTCACTGCGGCGCAGTGGATATATTCTGGGAATTACGCGCGTCAGTTTTCAAACGTTAATAACTTTTGATCCATAAGTCCAAATAAGTCGTATGAACTATCGTTGGAATCGTAAAAGAGTCTAGTTTCTAGTAATAACACTCATTTTGTATGAATCTTCTTCCATTTCTAAAAATGTCGAGTCAAATGCGTCTTGTTCTTACTCGATAAAGTTGTAGAAGTGTTTAGGGGTTTGTGACTTGACTTAAATATGCTAAACCAACTTGTTTAAGGTTGTAGAGTTGACATTATGGTATTATGATGTATATTTATAGGTTGTGGACGTGTGGATCCCAATACTCGCTTGTAGCATTATACTTAGGATCGATTTGCCATCTTCTGGATGTTCTTTTGTAACTTTGATGGTTATTTGCTCCTTATGTATTTTGGTACTTGTTTCGCATTGTAATGGATTCACTGAATCTTTATTTGCATTTAGTTCTTGTTCTATTGTAATTCCACTTTGCGCTATATGATTTCCGTAATATTTTGAGCCTCGGCTTGGGGTGTTACAAATATAATGAAAATATTATTTTAACAATTTAATATATGACAGTAAGTAATGATAACAAATTTTCAGAAAGCCTCCATTTGCAGTCTCACGTCTGCTTTAAATTATAACCTATAGTAAAAGTCCACGAGTCTACTCTAACCTTATTAAAAGTATCGAGGTTAAAAAGTAAGGCAACTTTATTAATGGGTACATTGTTATCTAATTTTATTAAAATCAATTGACTTGATGTTATTTAATCTAATTTTTTTTCTATATATATTTGCTTCTTTACTTGTTTGTTGACATTATTTAATAAAATTTAATAAAGTACAACGCTTTGTAAAATAATTGATCTTATATCGATTTTTTTACAAAAAAAATTTGTAGTTATAAATAGATACTGATTTTATTATATCAGTTGTATTAATAAAACTTTAACCATGATTTCATCGTTTAAAACTATAGATTATATTTTTTTGGGAATTCAGAGGTTATTTCATTGAATATTATTTTCTAAAATAAGGAAAAAAATTTATTAATTTTTGTATTTCAATAAATTATATATATCTTGAAATCATTATAAAAAGTCGTAATTTCCTTTTTTATTTTTTTAGGTTATTTGGTTCCTAAATAGTACTGTAAAACAGTTTATTTGGGATAAATAGTACACCTTTTTGTGGAAGCATTGTCTTTGAAAGATTGTGGATCTAAGAAGAAGCTCAATCGTATGATTTACTATACACTTTTCGTTAGAGCTTTTCAATGATATTGATAAATTCATACACAATTTATTTAATACAAACGTTCATACACATTTACCATGGTTTCTGTTATAACTATTAGAATAACAAATACGTGTTAAAAAATTAGAATAACAAATTATTATTAATATTTTTATATAGTTAAACAAATTAAATAACAAATTATTAAAAAGGGTGACATGTGGTATCCACTAATTCTCTTTCCTAATCTTACCCACTGATTTTTACTGTATATATTATTAATTTTTTTATTTTTGTTCTATATAAATAAAGATTCCATAGAAGGATATCATACTACTTTTTGATTATAAAAGATTCCATAGAAGGATATCATACTACTTTTTGATTATAAAGGCAGCAAGCAACATCATTTATAGAATTTAATCCCATGAAATTACATTATTTATATTCGAAATATTGTGAAAATGGAATCTGATTTTATAATATCATTTGTATTTAAATGAATAGTTCAACCATGATTTCACCGTTTAAACTATGTAAGTCTTTTGTTATTTTTTTTATAATTTGTATTTTAATTTTGATATATTAATTTCTATTTTTCTTAGAATGTAAACGTTTATATAAATTCTTTTTATATTGTATTAGTTATTACTAATGATTTCAAATAAATTATAGGTTCAATTTGTGTATACAAGATTTTATCGATTAATTCCTTCTTTTCTAAAATCAAGGTAGGCAATATGTTTGATTTTTGTATTTTCGTAAACTTAATATGATTAGAAATAATTTTCTTTTAAATTTAGATAGGTTCATCAAATCCAAAGACGTTGGTTCTAAAACCGCTGGTTTTGGTAAATATGAACGATCCATTTGAACAGCTAACGTCCATTTTGATCTTTAGCCATTTTTTCTTCGATTATTTGATGTGAATTCATTGAAGATAGATAGCATTAAGTGGATCATGCAGAAATTTTTTGATTTGTTCAGTATGGGCTTCGATAAAGTATACTATTATTAGTCTTAATGTTATGTTAATAGCTTGTTATTTGATGATATTTAATTAAGCATGACAAGGATAAGAAAGATATTGTTGAGACTATTATATATTATGTATGGAGGTTGAATGGTTGATCTGGAAATATATAAATGAGGAGGTTTTTAACAACGGAAAGAATAGCAAGGAGTTTCTGTATGATGTCATTGTTACCCATCCTATATGTGGTATTTGTGTAGATGCAAAAAGAAATGAATTTCTTGGGTTTAATGGCTTAATTGCCCTCTCTTCTTGTTCCATAATTTTGTCGTGTTATTTGGGGCTTATATTTGTAATTTATTTGTAATCTTGTACTTTTGGGCTTTTTATTAGTACTTTGCTGATGGCATTTTATTTTAAAATATTGTCGTTCTAAAAAAAAATCAGACATGACAAAGCAACCGATTAGAACAATATATTTGCTTTTCTTTTATTTATAATATACTCCCATTCTAAATTGAGAATATGATTAATACTTAACAATTACATTTGTATTATAATTAAAAGTTAAAGAACAACCAAATTTTCAAATGTAGAGATAATGAAAAAAGGAGAATTAGAAAATGATAATTTTTGTAAGATCTTTGTAATCTTGTTTGATGACTTGTTATTTTCATCACGTATCAACACCTTCAACTCTTCTTTGATCTTTACACGTAAAATGGCTAGATAGTTGTGCATGACTAAAAACCGATTTAAGTCATTGACCCTGTTTGTTGTTGTTGGGTCGAAAATCGACCAAGTATAATTTGTCCAGAAATAGTGGAAGTTCAGTGAAGATACTTGTACAGAATTCTGAACCTCTTCAGAATTAGTTCACTGAAGCTTCACTTCAGTTCAGATCAACATATCAGAATATCGTTCAGAATGAAGTCAAAGACTAAAGTCTGAAGAAAGAGAATCAGCTCAGATGTGGAGCTCAGAAGTTGATTCTATCTGATCGAAGACTGAAGCATCTCAGTGTAAAGTACTTACAACACTTTACACTGATTACGAGGAAGCCTTTTTACTTTACACACCTTTACCCGGTTAATAGATTTATCTATTATAAAGTACAAGGTTAAAGTAAAAGGTTGGGAATAAAATATGTAATGTCACATCAATTGACTTACACACTTTACCTTAAAGATACGCATGTAAGGAATTAGGTTTAATTCCATAAATTCTCTCAACCACATTTGTACGGCCAGGTCCACATTAGCATGAACCTTGCCTATAAATACAAGGCTTCTCACAACTTGCAAGTGCTTGAAACTTTGGCATTGCAACTTGTGAGATATACTCTAAGTAATCTTTACGAGTATTTCCAAGTTATTAGATCACTTGTATTTCAAGGTTGTTTAGATATTTACACTGGTGTTTATCTTTGTTCCGCAACAACCTTTGTATTTGTTTATATCAATAAATCAAATACATTGAAAAGTACATCGTGTCTCAATGCTACATACTTGAATATACATATTATCTTATATAGTTTCAGCACTTTATTGTTTCTTGCAAATTACTTTAAGTCATTTACTTAGTTGTTCATATCCATACCTGGATCGTAATTCTGAACTTGTCATCCAGTGTTAATCTATCTATATTTGACTACATGTAACACCCGTGAATTTTGACCGTTGACTTTTGTGTAATTTGACTAACAAACTTATTGAATGAAGTAATTTGGGCCCATTTATGATTTATGACTATGTGGTATGTTAGTCGAGTCGTTAATTTGTTGTTTGGCGTTTAGTAGTGTAATCGATTGTTTTATGGCTTGTGGGAGAAACGGGTCGGCCCGTGGGTAGTCCATGACCCACCAGCCCTAATGACCCATTCCCCCCCCCCTTATCCTTTCCTTCCTTCTTTCTTCTCATTCTATCTATCTCTTCATTTCTTTCTTTCTCTCAAAAAAAAAAACTAGCAAAAGAACCAATTTAATCTCTTCACCAATTCTTGCATCAAACTAGTAGTGGGTCGATTATAACACAAGAATCTTAGCCATCTTAACCTCGTTTGCTTCATATCGAAGAATCAAGTCAAGTTCTTACCATTTTATCCATTTGACCTAATTTCGGGTTCTAGCTCAAGGAGACGTTTTGGTAAGTCAAATTCATCCCATTTACTTCTATTTATACTTGTTCAAATGTTTCTAGTCGTTTTTATGGGATTTCAAGACATGTTTATGGTAAAATGGAAATTAGGGTTAGGGTTAGGGTTTGAATGATTCTTGAGTGATTGTGATGTTTTGGTTAAATTTGTGGGTTGGGTTATGTGTATTTATAGTCATTGAGGTTTAGTAATGCTTCAAAATGGGTTACAAATCGTTTTGGTGTGGTTTGGGTTGAATTTGGGGGTTTTGGGTTCGTCTTTCTGCACTTGATGCTGCTGGTGTAGTTGCTGCCCAGTATGGGGCGTAACCTACGCCCCTTGGGGCCGTAGGTTACGCTAGTTGTTTTTCCTTGGGCGTAGGCTACGCCCATTTGGGCCGTAGCTTACGCTTATCCCCATCTTTAAATTGGACCTTACGCCAAAATGCTTCTGTCTACGCCAACTTTTACGCCAAAAATGTATTTTCTAGAGGACCGTAGGTTACGCCCCTGTTGACCGTACCTTACGCCCATCCAGACTTTGCCTAGCGTAGCTTACGCCCCTTGCCACCGTGCCTTACGCCTGTTTAATTCTGACCGCCGTAACCTACGCCCCTGTTGGCCGTAAGTTACGGCAGTTGTTTTCTGAAATGTTCCTTGTTTGACCTAGTTTGACCTTCTAGACCGTTTTACGCGCCGAGTCTTAATCTAATTCACTTCTTATCTTATATAACACCGTTTAAGAGTCGTAGAAGTCATTTAACGTCGGAAAGCACTTTGGAACCCTAATTAGGGTTTTGCCGTTTATTCAATAATTGCGTATTGTGTTTATGTGTGTTGATGCGAATGTATATGATCAATAATTAGGTGTTGGACGCGAGGTGAACTTCGTATGGAGATAACCTAACTTTATATCGATCTTAGCTTTCATAACCAATCGAGGTGAGTTTCGTATCTCCCTACCCGCTTGGGATTCGGGCTGAAAAGTGTAAACCTGGCGTGTTTACTTGTATTTATTGATGTATTGTTTGTTTGACTTGATTGTTGGATTGATGTGACGTATCTTTTCGTTTGATTGACTTGGGTTGTGTTTTCGTTAAGTATTACTTATACATTAGGATAGACGTACATACATGGAAGTCGGTTATGCCTTCATTGGGTTTTAGATGTGGTGGGAAGGCTGCGGGTGACCCTATACATAAGCATCTGGGACTTGAAGAAAGTAGAATCCTCTGAAGTATATGTACGTATAGTTGGTTTATATTGTGATTAGTGGCTCATGTTTTGTTGATTATTGATCGTTGACTTTTGGTTATCATACATTGTGTGGGTTGGGTTATGTGTATTTATAGTCATTGATGTTTAGTAATGCTTCAAAATGGGTTACAAATCGTTTTGGTGTGGTTTGGGTTGAATTTGGGGGTTTTGGGTTCGTCTTTCTGCACTTGATGCTGCTGGTGTAGTTGCTGCCCAGTATGGGGCGTAACCTACGCCCCTTGGGGCCGTAGGTTACGCTAGTTGTTTTTCCTTGGGTGTAGGCTACGCCCATTTGGGCCGTAGCTTACGCTTATCCCCATCTTTAAATTGGACCTTACGCCAAAATGCTTCTGTCTACGCCAACTTTTACGCCAAAAATGTATTTTCTAGAGGACCGTAGGTTACGCCCCTGTTGACCGTACCTTACGCCCATCCAGACTTTGCCTAGCGTAGCTTACGCCCCTTGCCACCGTGCCTTACGCCTGTTTAATTCTGACCGCCGTAACCTACGCCCCTGTTGGCCGTAAGTTACGGCAGTTGTTTTCTGAAATGTTCCTTGTTTGACCTAGTTTGACCTTCTAGACCGTTTTACGCGCCGAGTCTTAATCTAATTCACTTCTTATCTTATATAACACCGTTTAAGAGTCGTAGAAGTCATTTAACGTCGGAAAGCACTTTGGAACCCTAATTAGGGTTTTGCCGTTTATTCAATAATTGCGTATTGTGTTTATGTGTGTTGATGCGAATGTATATGATCAATAATTAGGTGTTGGACGCGAGGTGAACTTCGTATGGAGATAACCTAACTTTATATCGATCTTAGCTTTCATAACCAATCGAGGTGAGTTTCGTATCTCCCTACCCGCTTGGGATTCGGGCTGAAAAGTGTAAACCTGGCGTGTTTACTTGTATTTATTGATGTATTGTTTGTTTGACTTGATTGTTGGATTGATGTGACGTATCTTTTCGTTTGATTGACTTGGGTTGTGTTTTCGTTAAGTATTACTTATACATTAGGATAGACGTACATACATGGAAGTCGGTTATGCCTTCATTGGGTTTTAGATGTGGTGGGAAGGCTGCGGGTGACCCTATACATAAGCATCTGGGACTTGAAGAAAGTAGAATCCTCTGAAGTATATGTACGTATAGTTGGTTTATATTGTGATTAGTGGCTCATGTTTTGTTGATTATTGATCGTTGACTTTTGGTTATCATACATTGATTGCTGGGTTATGCTTGAGGAATATTGATTGTTGGCACAGGTTATCGTATATTGGTTGTTGGTTTATGAAGTATGCATTTACATTTGTTTGTAAGCATTGCATACATTGTTGATAACCCTCGGCAGGGGATTGCCGACATCCTGGTGCATAGATGTATGCACCCATTTTGGATGTAGTCATGACCCCGAGTATATAGACATATATATCTCGATGATTTTGAGATACAGCCTTGTCCATTGCGATGGCAGAAGGGTATCGTTGCATTGTGACCGGCGTTCACGCATAGGATAGGCATGTTGGCTTATTCATGCATTTGCACTTACATTGATTCATGTACCATTTGTGCATTCCCCTTACACATTTACTGTCTTGTGTAATCTTGTTGTTGAACGATATTGTGTTGCCTAGAGGCTCTCTGTAAGTCATGCTTAGCCTCTACTCGTATATTGTGATTATTGACGTTGGTTCTTTATGGACCATTACCACGAACTCACCAACCTTGTGTTGACTATGCTTAGTACACTTTTCAGGTAATCAGGTACTCCCCGGGCGTGGAGTTTAGTTGCTTGCTAGCTTGCTGTCTAACCCGGATTTGGACCTCATGGATCAAGGATTCATTTACCCCCCTTTTGCATTATACTTAGGATCGTTTGCCATCTTTAGATGTTGTTATGTTATCTTTGATGGCTATTTGCTCCTGTTGTATTTTGTTACTTGTTTTGCTATGTTTTGGATTCACCGAATCGTTAATTGCATTTAGTTGTTCTATTGTAATTCCACCTTGCGCTATATGATTTCCGTGACATTCTGAGCCTTGGCTTGGGGTGTTACAGTTTATAGGTATTGCGAATCAAAACAACAAAAGAAGACTGTCTTGGATATATTAAACGGTGAAATCATGATTGTAAATTTGATTGCTATAAAAATTGATATTATAAAATCAGATCCCATTCAGGATTTTTTTTTATGTAATGTTAAATAAATTAGATGTTGGAAGAGAGATATTTATAGGGAGGATGGCGGTTTAATAATGATGTTTTTCGATATTCTGAATTTAATTGTTAAAAATAATTTTATATTTTTAGTTTTTCGATGACAGCAAATTATGATAAGTAAAAGTTCAGGCAGCCAACTTTTGCAGTGAGTTGACAACACTAAATTATTTTGAAGTGATGTAAGAAAGATTTGAATAAAAAATTGATTTAAAGATAAATTAAATTTAAAATATATTTAAAGAAAATATTATGTTTACAATTTAAGTTTTCATTTATTAATTAAAGTATTTTGGTATCATCAATTGGTTATATAAAAAGCTCCTCATGGAATTTTTATTTATGTGATCTACAAAATAGTTAGGTTTTGGTTTTCGTAAATATGATGTATACATTTGAACAATCAACGTCTAACATAATGAGATTTAGAGAAACTGATTGAAGTTATAATGAATGACTAACGTAAAATTTAATTAATAGGAAGTCCAAACTAATATACCCAAAAATAATTTATATATAAAAGAAAAAAAAATATATAGAAAACTTAATTACCTAATATGTTTTCGATGTCGATTGATTTTACAATAATGTAAAATTAAAATACACTTTCGATTAGAATTTATGAATGTAATCTAATAGAGACTTTACAAATACATTTTCTATTATAAATCAAATCTACTGAAACTAATAAGTTGAACTTTATTTTAAGTAACCAAAGAATTAATTATTCAAATGAATTAAATATAAGTAAATATAAATAAAAGTTTAAATAAATAAACACTAAATGAATCTAACTTTAGACAATATAAATATTTTTTGGAAAGATAAATTACATATTATAAAACATTTAGAATTTAAGAATTTTTTGTAAAAAAATAAATGATTGGATATCCACATTTAATTTGCCAATACTAATGGATAAACTGATTTGAATAAACTTTAAAAAAGACTGTATATATATTTTTTGTTTTAGTAATTATACTGAGCCGTTATTAGATTGACTTAATTTCAAAGTAATTTAAGCTGATTTTGATAAATGGACTTGATGACTTTGTTAGTATATTTTATATATTAATTTTTATTATTCGATGGCAGTGAGTTATGTTAAAGTAAAAGATACAATAAACGATATTTTCATCAGTCTACAACATGTTACCAACATTATTGAGGGATTTTACTGTTTACAACATGAACGATATCAAAATATATTTTCTATATATACTAACTGGTAAGACAATTTCAATAATAACAAAATTAAAAAATTAAAACTCATGTCTCACAGTTTAAAAAACACTTTTTATTGTCAGTTTTATAAGTCTAGATTTCATTCTTTACAAAATTTAGATTCATTGATTGCTAAATATTAATTATTTGAAGTATAATTTTATTAAATTTGAATTATATTATACAGTACTTAAAATAGTTTGCACTATGTCAGTTACAATAAAATTTAACTACATTTCAATGCTGTCCTTCATGTACTAAAATACGGAGCAATAAATTTAAACACACCTTAATCAAACTTAATAAAAACGTAAAACATTTGACTACAGACATCTTCAAGTATTTATCAGTCTTTTGAGTCATAGATCCATCCTCACTATCTTCAAATCTGAATTTTAAAGGAAGGCGATCACCGTCCTTTTCACCAAGACCAGCTTCATTTCTAATAAAAGAAAAAATATCATCTGTAGAGCCACTTGATTGTGTGACAAAGAATTCGAATATTTGACTCTATAAAAAATAACTGATTGTATATCAAAATAAATAAACGTAAAATGCATTTGACTACAGAACATCTTCAAGTATTTATCAGTCTTTTGAGTCATAGATCCATCCTCACTATCTTCAAATCTGAATTTTAAAGGAAGGCGATCACCGTCCTTTTCACCAAGACCATCATCTGTAGAGCCACTTGATTGTGTGACAAAGAATTCGAATATTTGACTCTATAAAAAATAACTGATTGTATATCAAAATAAATAAACGTAAAACATTTGACTACAGAAACATCTTCAAGTATTTATCAGTCTTTTGAGTCATAGATCCATCCTCACTATCTTCAAATCTGAATTTTAAAGGAAGGCGATCACCGTCCTTTTCACCAACAACATCATCTGTAGAGCGAGTTGATTTTTTGACAAACAATTCGAATATTTGACTCTATAAAAAATAATGATTGTATATCAAACTTAATAAAAACGTAATGCATTTGACTACAGAACATCTTCAAGTATTTATCAGTCTTTTGAGTCATAGATCCATCCTCACTATCTTCAAATCTGAATTTTAAAGGAAGGCGATCACCGTCCTTTTCACCAACAACATCATCTGTAGAGCGAGTTGATTTTTTGACAAACAATTCGAATATTTGACTCTTTAAGCAATAACTGATTGTTAATCAAACTTAATAAAAACGTTAATGCATTTGACTACAGAACATCTTCAAGTATTTATCAGTCTTTTGAGTCATAGATCCATCCTCACTATCTTCAAATCTGAATTTTAAAGGAAGGCGATCACCGTCCTTTTCACCAAGAACATCATCTGTAGAGCGAGTTGATTTTTTGACAAACAATTCGAATATTTGACTCTATAAAAAATAACTTGATTGTATATCAAAATAAATAAAAACGTAAAACATTTGACTACAAAACATCTTCAAGTATTTATCAGTCTTTTGAGTCATAGATCCATCCTCACTATCTTCAAATCTGAATTTTAAAGGAAGGCGATCACCGTCCTTTTCACCAACAACATCATCTGTAGAGCGAGTTGATTTTTTGACAAACAATTCGAATATTTGACTCTATAAAAAATAATGATTGTATATCAATTAATAAAAACGTAATGCATTTGACTACAAAACATCTTCAAGTATTTATCAGTCTTTTGAGTCATAGATCCATCCTCACTATCTTCAAATCTGAATTTTAAAGGAAGGCGATCACCGTCCTTTTCACCAACAACATCATCTGTAGAGCGAGTTGATTTTTTGACAAAGAATTCGAATATTTGACTCTATAAAAAATAACTGATTGTATATCAAAATAAATAAACGTAAAACATTTGACTACAGAACATCTTCAAGTATTTATCAGTCTTTTGAGTCATAGATCCATCCTCACTATCTTCAAATCTGAATTTTAAAGGAAGGCGATCACCGTCCTTTTCACCAACAACATCATCTGTAGAGCGAGTTGATTTTTTGACAAACAATTCGAATATTTGACTCTATAAAAAATAACTTGATTGTATATCAAAATAAATAAAAACGTAAACATTTGACTACAAAACATCTTCAAGTATTTATCAGTCTTTTGAGTCATAGATCCATCCTCACTATCTTCAAATCTGAATTTTAAAGGAAGGCGATCACCGTCCTTTTCACCAACAACATCATCTGTAGAGCGAGTTGATTTTTTGACAAACAATTCGAATATTTGACTCTATAAAAAATAACTGATTGTATATCAAAATAAAAACGTAATGCATTTGACTACAGAACATCTTCAAGTATTTATCAGTCTTTTGAGTCATAGATCCATCCTCACTATCTTCAAATCTGAATTTTAAAGGAAGGCGATCACCGTCCTTTTCACCAACAACATCATCTGTAGAGCGAGTTGATTTTTTGACAAACAATTCGAATATTTGACTCTTTAAGCAATAACTAATTGTATATCAAAATAAATAAACGTAAAACATTTGGTAAGTAAAACTTCACTCAAATTAATCATTTCATGTTTATTATCTTGTTTCTAAGCTAAGCTATCGAGTTTTAAGTCGGAAATCAGGTCTTGGGCTCATTAGGGTTTTAGTTTGACTTTTTAGGTCAAAACCGAATTTAATGCAAAATTCATGTTAAGAACAAGACTTTGGTATGGCTTTTATTACTACAAGTTAGAATATGTAAAAATGAGTATGCAAGACCATTTGGGTCGGGTCAAAACCCAACGGGTCGGATTTTAGGGTTTCTTGGGTAAAAATTAGGGTTCTTGGGCAAAATGGGTCAAGAATCGACATTGATGATTTCTGAATGTTATGGAATGGAAAATGTAATCGAGTTAAGTGTATTTATGCATTAGAACATCAAATCTCACATCAAAACTGGTCCTTTAACCTTTTGGTTCGAATTAGGGTTTTGGGTTTTAAAGAAATTAGGGTTTTGGGTTTTAAATTCTGCATTTTACTCCTGCTGCTGCTTCTACCGTCTGACACGCTCCAGCCACCGTCTGAGACGGTGGCCTGCATCTTCAAAATGGGCCAGACGGTGGTTCTCTCTGCTGCACGCTGGAACGAGACGGTGGGACTTCAAAATCCAAGCCACCGTCTGAGACGGTGGCATGGACCGTGTGAGACGCTGCTTCCTCCCTGGCTGACCGTCTGGGACGGTGGTAGCCACCGTGCGAGACGGTGATATGCAGTTTCTGTTTTCTGTTTTGTCCAGCCTTTTAGCTTTGTTCTTGGGTCCGTTTGGGCTGTTCTTGGGTGTCGTTTGGGCTCATTCTAGTGTCGAATTAAAGCTGCAAGGGTCCTTTGAGAGTCGAGAATCATCCATTGAATCCTAAACGTTTAAACATTAATTATATATATATATATAAAACGATTTTTATACAAGACGACTTTACATTTTTTAACATAATGTATTAAATATAATATATATATATAATATATATATATATATAATATATATATATAATATATATATATATAATATATATAGTCTCGGGAATCTATATATAACAATATTATTAAAACCTAATTAGGGTTTTAACCCTAGTGAATGACGAATATATATATATATATATATATATTAATTGTGTATGTTGTATATATTAATAGGTTGTGGACGCGTGGTGAACGTTGAACGGATATAATCTTATTTTATCCCGATAATAACTTCTCTTTGCCGATCAAAGGTGAGTTCTGTAGCTCCCTACTCATTTGAGATTCGGGCTGAAAAGCGTACGCATACGTGTTTTGTTGTTTGATTGATTAGTTGATTTGGCTTGAGTTACTATTGGTCTTATTGCTTAACTTGTTGTTTGACAATTGATGGATATAATGACACGCTTGATTGGTTTCGTATATGATTATGATAATCGTTAGTTAGATTAGGATTAGTAGTGCATACATGGAAGTCGGTTATGCCTTCAATGGGTTTTAGATGTGGTGGGAAGGCTGCGGGTGACCCTATATATAAGCATCTAGAACTTGATGAAAGTAAAATCCTCCGAAATGTATGTACGCGTTGTTTAGAGAAAGTGATGGATTTCGGGAATGTGTTTGGAATAGACAGATACGTCTTGTTATACTTGATTTGTGTGATAAGCACTCAAGCATACTTTTATCGTTGTATTGATGAACTTATGAACTAATGATTGTCGATTGAATGTTTGATTGAATGATTGAATGATGAGTTGATTTATACGCTGATTGACTTAGTTTGTGTTTGTAAAGTATTTTATTATTATTAGGATAAACGTGCATACATGGAAGTCGGTTATGCCTTCAATGGGTTTTAGATGTGGTGGGAAGGCTGCGGGTGACCCTATATATAAGCATCTAGGACTCGAAGAAAGTAGAATCCTCCCCTAAATGTATGTACGTATGGTTTTAGTTTGGGTTATTGATTGACGAATTTTGATTGATGGTTGATAATTGGTGGATTTGTGATTGATGCATATACGCGGTTTACACGCAAGCATACTTATATATATATATACGCGGTTTACACGCAAGCATACTATATATATATACGCGGTTTACACGCAAGCATACTCTGTTTACGCGGTCTACACGCAAGCACACCCTATTTGGTGCATTTGTGACATGGTTGATACGAAATTGATATACATTATGGATATGCATACATGCGATACACGATTTGGTTATTGGCATCTTTTGCGCATATTTATTACACGTTTACTTATATTGTGTAATCTTGTCGTGGATGATATTGTGTTATGTAGAGGCTCACTGTAAGTCATGTTTCGCCTCTACTCGTATATTGTGATTATTGACGTTGGTTCTTTATGGACCATTACTACGAACTCACCAACCTTGTGTTGACTATGCTTAGTACACTTTTCAGGTAATCAGGTTAATCCAGGGCGTGGAGTTTGATTGTTTGCTTGCTGTTGAACCCGGGCTTTGGACTTATATGGATCAAGGATTCATTTGCCTTCTTTTGCATTATACTTAGGATCGTTAACCATCTTTTGATGTTCTTTTGTAAACTTTGATGGTGACTTGCTCCTTATGTATTTTTTACTTGTCATTCGTATTGTATGGATTCACTGAATCCTTTATTTGCATTTAGTTCATATTCTACTGTAATCCCACCTTGTGCTATATGATTTCCGTAATATTTCGAGCCTCGGCTTGGGGTGTTACAGAATGGTGGCCCATGCGTGGTCGTAGAGAATTAGGCGGTTTGACCTAGACTACGGCTTAAGTTAAAACTCTTCATATAGCATGCATGGTTAGGAAATTCGTGTGCAATGTGAATTATGTGAACCCTAGAAAGTGTATATTGTGAGTTCGTAGTTAAAACCACTTATGTGATGACTTGAGTTCAATGTGATGAATGTGGAATGAGTACAATGTGGTTAATGTGTGCATTGATTAAATTTGATTGTCGTTGATATGGATTGTTACTATTAATTAGTGCTAGTTGGATGATTTAGAGCAAAATGAAGTTATGTTATTAACTTAGTATAATATTGTGGCAACCCTAAAAGAACCCGATCAACTCTTTTATGGTCTCCCAACATTATAACAAGTTAATGACATCATGGATTGCGCATGCATGGCTTAGAGTATAATAAGGAACCGATATGCTTAATGGGAGTTGATTAGGTGGAGGGTTAGCCGTTGGTACACCCTGTATACATACCTGGTCAATAACTAGAGAGCATATCGAATTCGGAGTATACTTTAAACCATTGTGTTAATTGTTTGATTGTATGATGTATTGACATGATTACTTGAATTAACGATAAACAATTGTAGTGAACTTGACATGATAATATGATAAGTAACAATCCCATAGGATTCTAACACTCTTGCCTTAGCTTAATGATATGAAATGAGTATGTTATCGGTATGAGAGCATTGACTACTTGTGTGACTAACATGTGAGCATTTGAGACTAACTCTCGGGTCAACGCGTCACTTGTTTTATAGAAATGGTGAGGCCAAGGAGAGCCGGAACGAACTATAGGGCTGAACCGGAAGAACCTCAACCGGAAGCTCAACCGGAGGTACAAGGAGGTAGAGGTAGGGGCCGTGGTAGAGGTCGTGGTAGAGGCCAAGGAAGGGGCCGTGGTGAAGCTCCCGAGCCAAACTTGGCTGAGGTGATCGCTCAAACGGTCACCAATATCATGCCGACCATTATTGCTCAAGTCACGGCAAGTCTTGGGGGAAACAATGCGGCTCCAAACAATGGGCCTCAAAATAATGAAGCCCCGGTTAATATGAATAATGAAAATGCTCAACCTCATGCTGTGGAGGAGGAAGAAGAGGAACCAGTGGGAGTTGATAACCGTATGCCCATGTATAATCAACATGGAGGATACCGACAGGGGTGTATATTTAAAGACTTCAAAAGCTGTGGGGCACCAGAGTTTGATGGAAGAGGCGGTCCCACAGAGTGTGTGAGTCCCTTAATTAACGAGATGGTTAACCAATAGAAAGTGTAAAATACAACAAGTCTAATAATCACTAGATTGGACTAGTATTACTTGTAAATAAAGATGCAAGATATATAAACAAGGTAATACAAGACTTAAAGCAATAAACAAATAAAGTGGACCATTATGTATGTTTCATGGGTATTTCATTTATTGATGTGTAAATAAAATACAAGGTTGTTGCGGAATCAAGATACACAATTAAGTGAGTATCCTAACAACCTATGAGTTACAATATGATCTATATTTGTCAAATAGCTCTTTAGGATCGAGATACTTAAATTTGTGAAGTATCCCTGTTTAAGATCGAGAGTATTTGGACAAATTCACTTAAATGCAAAAGGAATGCTTAAAAGATTTTTGTCAAGGAAATGACTTTGTATTTATAGGCAACAAATTCACCAGTGAATTTGTGCCGTACAAATATGGTTGGCATACATTTAATGATCCGACAAGAGCATTAAATGTATTGGATAAGGAATAAGGATAAAGTCACATCAAGTGCAGTGTATCCTTTTATCCAACCACCTTAACACACGTATACTTTGTTAAAGAACAAGTGGATTGTTCTTTGGAAAGTGTGTTAAAGGCAAAAGTCAATCCTCGATATTAGTGTTCAGACTTGCAGGATCTAGAACACTAACTATCCTCCAGTGTGCAGATCTGGTAAGACTTTCCAGTGGACTCCGCCATTTGTTAAGTCTTCTTCCTTCAGACTTCAGTCTTTGACTTCAGTCAGAATGTCTTCAGTAGAGTAGATCTGGACTGGGTGAAGTCTTCAGTGAGCTAATCTGGAGAATGCTCCAGATTACCTGTACAAGTAAATGCTCACTAGTCTTCAATTATTTCTTGACAAATCTTCAGAGGACTCCAGATTCCAAGTCTGGAGTAGGTCCAGTAGAATATGTTTTCTGGTCAGATCTTCAGTGAGCTCCAGTAGTCGGGTCTGGAGCGAGACCAGCAAAACAAGTTTCTTAAAAAACCTAAATAAGGTTCCAGTAGTCCAGTCTGGAGCCAGTCCAGTAAGTCTGGACTAAATCTGGACCTAACAAATTCCCCCTATTTGTTTAGAAATAATGCAAGTGTTTTCAGACTTATAGATATACAAATTTGTATGTCTGGAAACACTTGGTCGATTTAAGTCTAAAAATTCTAAGTTACTGGAAAACACTTTATAGATCATGAGTGTTTTCAGTTTCATCTTTTAAGTTCTAACTTAGACTAAATCTGGTCATTTACTTATGAAAATAAAAAAATTGCAACTATTATTACTTTCACCAAAAAGGAAAATAATTACAACTTTCATAAAACATTTAATTACAATAAGTACAATGATATAAGATTCAGGCCCTTCTTCTTGATGTCCTTTCTGGAGCATCTTCAGTAGCCTTCCTCTTGGAGATGGAGATGATGGAACAGACACTGGTGGTCTCAGACCCAACACAGCTTCCATTTGTTGAATTCTCTTCCAGACTTTCTCAATTCTTTTCATAAAAGCCTTCACATCTGGAGAGAGATCAGTCTTACCTTTGAAGGTCAATCCTATCTCCTTTAGTTCAGTCCACCCAAAGCTTGGACTGACGTATCCTTCCTTTCATCAGTAAAGTTACCTTCTCTGGTCAACTTCACATTAAACCTGGTCATACCTTGATGATTTTCAGCCAATTGATTTCAGCATTTACAATCTTTCTTGCATTGGCCCTGAAATTCATCATTTCATCATATTTAGCCCTCTGCTTAGCCAACTGTACCATTTCTTCAGTATCCCTGGATACACCACTCTGCTGTCCTTCAGTGGACTGGTGTTCTTGTCTATTGATCTTCAGAGTGGTATCCAGAGGAATAAAGGTGCTAACATCACCATCTTTTATTGCTTTCAGTTGCTTGGCAGTAAGTTTAGGTAGACCAGTCATTCTCTTTCTGTATTCCAACTCCAGAGCACCAGCATTTCTTCTAATTTTCTTCTGGAGGCTTACCAGCTCCTCCTTTCTTTGTCTGATCAACTCTGGAATGGACACACCATAAATTAAGGAATCATATACCTGTTCTTCCTCAGCATAGAACGAGCGTATATGGACATCATTCAAAGCATCAAGACACTGATGAACTCTGGGATCTTCCTTCATCTTTTATATACTTCAATGTTTATGCCTAACCTGCCAGCATTGTAGGAATCCAGAGTACCCATTGTAGCCATCTCCCTTTGATGGGCTAGCAGTTCATCCTTCTGGTTTGTCTTGAAGATTTCGATCATTATGCATTGTTGTTGCAATTTCCTTGATGTTTCATTGTCAACATCTTCAAATTGCTCTCCTCTTCACCAGGCACAACCTTTTCTTTTCCTTTAATAGATTTCAATGTAGTAGGAATGTCTGGGAAGCTTTCGAACTGGGGCTCACTGGCATCAGTACCAGTAGCCTCTTCCAAAGTTCTCTGGGCTAAACGTGCACTGGCATCAGTACCAGTCACATGCCTTCTCTGAACAACGCTTTCAGTAGCGACTGCCCTTACAACCTCTTCCTTTCTTTTCCTTGTTAATTCTTGGTCACCAGTTGATGGAACTGACAATTTTCCCCCTTTGGAATGATCTCTAGTCCTGGACTTTAGATCATTCCACAACTCTTCCATCATAAGCCTGTCTAGTGAACCAAAAGTTCTTCCTTGTTCTGGCAAGGAAGCAGTCATACCAGTCTTGAGTGCCTGGACTTCCCTTTTAATATTATCAATTGCTTCTGGCAAGTCCTTTGGCAGCTCAACCTCAATCATCTTTGCAACTTCTGGCAACATTACATCCTGAAATGATCTAAGGATAGATCCAGATATTTCTTCAGTGATCTCTTTCAGCATATCATTTCTAAACCTTCTTGTACATTCTTCACTGATAGTGCGAACAACTGCACTCTGGTCCAGTGTGGGCCTACTTCTCCAGAGAGCTTACCCTTGTAACCAGCTGCTCAACCTTTTCTTTAAGACCTGCCAGTGGACCAACAACCTTACTTTCCACTGCAGTCTCAACTGAACTTACAATCTTCTCTTCAAACCCTTGTACTGCCACCCTTATATTTTGAGAATTGAGATTTGTGGCCAGTACCAGCTCATCTAACTTATCAAAAACCAACTCTCATTCCCAGCAAAAAGGTTCATTTCTGACGCTAAATTGTTTGATAAAATTGATTTGAAGTCAGAAATAACTGGGAAGAGCTCTGAAGTGATCTCTCCAGGTCCGCCACCTTACTAAGAAGGCCTTGGACCTCGGTAGAAGATGAAGTGGAGAGACCACTGGGTTGTTCCAGATGAGAAGTCAATCTGGTCATCATAGGTACTTGTGTCAAGTCCTCTTCAGTTTCAACATTTGAGACTGGCACACTTTGTTCGGTTGGGTTTACTGGTGATTGAGTTTGTGTTGGTTGAATGAATGGTGTGAAGTATGGAGTTGATTGAGGAATTGATGGTGGTGGTGGTGGCATTCTGGTGGTGGCATTTCTGAAGATGGTGGTGGTGGCATTTCGGTTTCTGGTGTAAGAATATTTGTTTCTGGTGGAGGTGTAGGCATCTCTGGTTGACTTTCAATCTGTACAACTTCTTCACCCAGAAAGTCCATGTTCACATCAAAATTCTGACCTCCAGACATAGGAGAGTCAGCCTCATCCCAAAATGATGCACCAGCAATATCTACTTGTTCACCAACATCAACATTTAGATCAATCTGGGCTTCTTGTTCGCCAGATGCTTGTTCTTCAGTCTGAACAACTTGCTCACCAGCTTGAGCCACATCTTGTACAACAGCCTGGACTTCAGTGTCCACTCTCTGTTCAGATTGTACAATAGGATCAATATACTCCTCTTCAAAAATAGGAGACCCATCTATATTCATTATATCACCAGGATGGGTTGATGGATTTACCTGGACTCCTCTCCTCATCAGACGCCTATGTGATCTTGGTCGTCTGGAAAGCTCAACTGTTTCTGTTCCACCAACTGGAGCCACTTGTTGAATAGGTTGAACCATTTCAACAACTTCAATATCTTCGCTACCAGCAGGTACTTCAACAACTTGGACCCTGCCTGGTGCCACATTCTCTTCTATTCTTTGAAGTGACAACATTGATTGAGGAATGTCCACCTCACCATCTCTGGACCTTAAGTTGGTCAGATCTCTCATGTACTCACTCATT
>CM067173.1:104922082-104999743 GCA_034093135.1 Erigeron breviscapus | reverse complement strand
GAGATTAATAGCGAGTAGTAGGATCCGCATGGCCACAACCTATAAATATACATCATAATACCATAATGTCAACTATACAATCTTAAACAAGTTGGTTTAGCACAATTAGGTCAAATCGCAAACCCTAGACGCCTTTACAACTTAAACGAGCAAGAATAAGACACTTTGACTCGACAATTTTTGAAATGGGAGAAGGTTCATATAAAACGAGTATCATAACATGAAACTAGACTCTCCTACGATTCTAACGATAGGTCATATGACTCGATTGGACTTACGGATCAAAAGTTATTGACGTTTAAAAATCGACGCGCAAGATTCACAGTGACTAACCACTGCGCCGCAGTGAGCCTTTGCCAAGCTCACTGCGCCGCAGTGGGCTAACCAGGAACTGACCAGGACCTAGCCACTGCGCCGCAGTGGGCTAGGCCTATGCCACTGCGCCGCAGTGGCCCTTTTCTGGGCAGAACCACCAGCAGCACCAGCAAGTGCAGGAAACAAGACCAAAACCCATAAACTCGACTCAAACCAACCCAAATCGATTTGTAGGAACTTGTAACTTAAATTGAAGCATACATAAACACCATTAACCATAAATAAACATAACCCAATCCTCAAATTCGACCCAAAACATCAAAATCATAACAAATCGCTCTAACCCTAATCGAAACCCTAATTTGACCCAAATCGTCTTTCGACTCGATTCAAGACTTGAAATTGTTCAAGATGACTAGAAATGCATAAACAAACATAAATAGAAGTAAATGGGATGAATTTGACTTACCAAAACTTCCTTTTGAGCTAGAATCCGAAATTAGGTCAAAGTGGACAAAATGCAAGAACTTGACTTTGATTCTTCGATAGGAAGCAAACGAGAAGAAGATGGCTATGATTTCTATGTTAAGACCGTTCCAACACTAATTCGATGCAAGAAATGGTGAAGAACAAGAGATGAAATTGTCTTGCTTTACTTGAGAGAAAGAGAGAAAATAGAAAGATAGATAGGAAATGAGAGGGGGAGAAGGGATAAGGGGGGAGATTGGGTCTTGGGTGGCTGGTGGGTCGTGGACTACCCACGGGCCGACCCGCTTCTCTACCCAAGCCAAATTACAAACGTTAGGCATTTAAACATCGATTAAAACGTATTATCGACCCGGCGAATATACCACGTTGTCATTTAATCACAAAACGACCCAACTATTTCATTAACTTAAATTGTTAGTCAAATTGCACGTAAAGTCAAATGGTCAAAATTCACGGATGTTACATTTTTTTTTCCTGACTTATTAGACATATATATCTCGATGATTTTGAGATACAGCCTTGTTCATTGTGATGACAGAAGGGTATCGTTGCATTGGTGACTGGCGTTCACGCATAAGATAGGCATGTTGACTTATTATGCATTTGGTACTTGCATTTGATATTCATATCATTGAGCATTCATTTACACGCATTTACGTACTTATGAAATTTGTTGATTGGATATTGTTGTGTTACTTAGAGGCTCACTGTAAGTCACGTCTAGCCTCTACTTGTACATTATGATTATTGTTATGGTTCCTTGTGGACCATTACTACGAACTCACCAACCTTGTGTTGACTATGCTTAGTACACTTTTCAGGTAATCAGGTTAATCCTGGGCATGGAGTATAGTTGCTAGCTTGCTTGCTGTTTAACCCGGGCATTGGACTTGATGAATCAAGGATTCATAGACCTTCTCTTTTACATTATACTTAGGATTAATTGCCATCTTTTGAATGCTCCTTTGTAACCTTGATGGTTATTGCTCCTTTTGTATTTGGTACTTGTTTCGTCTTTGTAATGGATTCACTGAATCTTTATTTGCATTTAGTTCTTGTTCTATTGTAATTCCACCTTGTGCTATATGATTTCCGTGATATTCCGAGCCTCGGCTTGGGGTGTTACAGTAGAGTATCAGTCAAGGATTCATTTCCCAGGGAGAAAAATCTCTCATACCTCCTAGTTAAAGTAGTTATGGTGGATTCCATGGAGGTAGAGCAACCTTCAAACATGATAGTCAAGATACCCCACATTTTCTTAGCAGTAGAACACATTTTAATAGAATGGTAAATGTCTTTGGGCACAGCTTGGACAATGAAATTTCTAGCCTTCACATCCAAGTTAGCCAACCTCCTATCCTCATCCCCCAATCTGCCTTGTCCTTAACAATGGATTTGACTGTGGCAGGAATGGTTGGTTGACCATCTCTGACCACAGCTTCTACCACAAGGGTCTGTGTAGGTACATAAGGACCATCCGCAAGGATGTCAGGCATATTGTTATGGATGGATTCAAGGAACAAAGACATACGACCTTTCCACCTACTGAAATCATCTTTGTCAAACATGGGTGGTCGGGTTGAGTAACCATTATCAACATAAGATGACATTTTGCTTTACTATAAAGGAAAATAAGCAAGGATCAAGTCAAGTTAATTCTTAACCCCTGCTCTGATACCACTTATTATGTCCCAAAGTGTCTCAATATACCAAAGTATAGTGAGCGCATAACTGTTGTAGAGGGGGGTGAATACAACTTTTCCTTAATCTTTACCAACTTTTAACAAAACGTTTTAGAGACCCAGATTACGTATATTAAACAAGTAAAGACTGTGAATCAATAAAACAGTAAAGCTAACATTCTTGCACACCGATTGTAATTTTCAAATGTAACTCTTTATTAAGAAATAATCTATACAAAGAATTACAGGGTTGTTGCGGAAACAAGATAGCCTATAGATATCTAAACAACCCTTTGAAGTGACAAATTACAATCAACAAGTTTCTACTCAATAAGATCAGCCCAAGCTGATCGTATACAGACTAAGCTGTGTGTAAGAGCAGAGAAACTTATATATGAAGAATGATTCTAAGGAATGCCACACATATGCATACAAGGAATGTAGCTTTTATAGGCGAAAGCTCTTCTTCTCTTGGTATCCAATTAAGCCACGTATTCTTCTTCTGTTGGACGATCAAGGAATATTAGATCGTGCCTTTCATGGTACTTGTGGTCCCCAATTCTGCAGCACGTTCTTTTGATCCTCCAATGAGAGTATGGACACGCATATGTAATACAACCACCAACCTAGATTCTAGGAACCTTCCTAGTCACGTCATTTGTCCTTATCACATATCCAGGTTGTTATCTTCATTTGATTGTTAGACACAGATTGGCCATTTGTCAAAGCACAAATCTGTCTAAGTGTTTCCAAGCTGACTTCCACTACCAGCTTGGTCTTCTATCTTCAATCCTCCTCTTCGAATTGGACTGAATGCTATAACCATTTGATGCAGCTTGAATAACACTTGCTTCCATAAGATTTAACAATTACAAAGTATGAAGCATGATCTGGGTCAGTTACAGATCACAAGCTGTGTCAGCTCAATCTAACCCACATCAGATTACAAGAACCAAAATATTTCTAAGTGTTTATACATCGGATTTGTCATCACCAAATTTAAAATTAACATTAGGACTCAACAAGGTTTATATAGGAGAAAAAGAAAAAATAGAAGAGGACGGATGACAGTTGTAAAAAAAACTAAGTTATATCTATACTATTTGTAGTTGTATGGTATCTACAGAGAAAGCAAAGGTACTTTTTGTGGAGAATGCGGTTAATGTATGTTTATATATATATTGGAAGCAAACCTATTAATGATGAAATGTGAAGTAAGTAATGATCAAACTGGAAATAAACAAAATTGTAATATAAAAATAACAATTATTATTATTATATATATTAAATATGTATTAAATATGTATATATAAAAATGACAAATTTTTAAAGTTGTTTTGAAAATGTAAATTTATCATGAGGGGTATCTATTTTAAGATTGTAAATCTTGATTAAAATTAAAAATTTATAATTCAAATTTTGTATCACTATTTGATATCTTTTTTAGATCTGAAAGATACATTTCAATTTAATAATCGTTAATATTTTATAAATTTAAATTCAAATTTGAATTCAAATGGTTATCAATTTAAAAGAATACAAGAAATTTGTTGTTCAAATTGAAATAATATGAATGGAAAATGAAGTTGAAAAGATAAAGACAATTGGTAATGAATTTGTAATAAATATTTAATAAATGAATTTCGAAATGTATCTTAAAAATCTAAAAAAGATATCAAACCGTTATAAAAATTTTATAAAAAGTTTGAATTTTAAAATTTTTAAAACAAATATGTTTCAAAACCAATCTGAATAAGCTTAACAATTGCGATATAATAGATATTGGGCATTATATTTCCACAATTTTAATAGAATAAATGATATTTTCAAATAAATTAGATAAAAAAAACTATAATCTGATTCTTATATGTTATCAATAAACAATATAGTAACAACAAAGTATATTTACAAAAATAAAATAAGTTTCAGCAGTGTACAGCTTTAAATTAGTTGCTTTTTCAAAATTATATAGTACAAATGCAATGATTAAAGTATACATAACCTATTAAGTATATAAGTCCATTAAATTTTTTTAACATTGAACCCCTCTTACATGGTTTAACGCTTTGAAATTAAATTAACTAATTAGCACACAAGCAGTAATTATATTTTGTTAATTAAACTTGTAGATAATAAATAGAAATTGTTTTAGTATATAAATAAAAAATAAAAATATATTTGAATGATTATGTAAAAAGCATAATCTGTTTATATAAAAATTTCAATGATTATTGTATACATAACCTATCAAGTATATAAGTCCATTAAAATTTTTTAACATCGAACCCCTTTACATTGTTTCAATCAGCTTGGCATTGTCACTTGTCATCCTATTCGATTTACTTGAATTGGATCAACTTGGACATCTATGAATTATATAATTATTCGATAAAATATCTAGGATTGTTATATTCGAACATAATAATTATTTGAATCTTTTATATAATTAAAATTGAAATTTGAAATTTGAAATTTATGTATGTAAATCTTGAAATATGTTTATCAAATTAAATTATGTTAGTGAATCTTCAAAGATCTTTTCTGATTTATTATACCTGTAAATCTTATACTGTAACATAATTTAAAATTTGAATTCGAAATTAAAATTTAAGAATTTTTTTAAATTTAAATTGTGAACAAAATCTACGATTTCCAAAAGTTGAAAAAACTTTGCAAAACTATAACAACCAATTGCTAGCCGACATGTGTCCAGTAGTTTTGCTTTTTATTCTCCAACAAGATAGAAAATAAGAGCTTAAAACAATTCATGTCCAGTGGTATTATTAAAAAAATATGAATAAAATAATTACAATACACAACATATAGAGCTACTATTTACAATATATTATGACTTGATCGTTGAATTAAAATTACATTAGCAAAGTATAATGGGAGTAGGAACATTAAATTTATAAACATACAAATAAACGTACTAATTAAGCTTTCATGATAACTAAAAATCCCACTACAAATTAACTTGTAAAGGAAATGAAGTAAACAAAATGTAAGTAGAAATTTATAATCCATTATCTGGCAAAAGTCACTAAGCAAAATAAATCCATTCTGCATAGGGAAGAAAATGTACACCAAGTCACCAACGAAAAGTAATTTATCAAAAGGTAATATTCCAAACATTAACAAAATCAATGTTAAAAGCACAATTATTATAATATGATCTAGATAATTAGTTTGATAATATTCAATACTGTTCCTTTAGTAGATTATATAAAATAGGATGTTGGAAAACTGATTTAAGTATTAAAATTGATTAAGGTTGAATGTAATTAAATCAGATCTTGAGAGTATTCTAATTAGAGTCTATTAAAAACAAGATAATACAATGTAATCTGATTTCGACTTGCCAATATCCCTTTACGAATTTATTGAAAGTTTTTTTTTACATAATAACGTGTAAGTTCAATTTAAATTCAATCTTACAATTATAATAAAAGACATTAATAACAAAATATAATTCATATGTGATTAATACAAAACTGTAATTGAAAGACGGAAGAAAAACAATAAGATTTGAAAGTATTGTACCTGGTTTTTTAAAGTTGATTGTTATTGTTATTCATTATCAGTTTCATCGTCTATATATTCAGAATCTTCAGAACTTGATGATAATTCATAATCATAAAAAAGATTCTTCATCCATGTAAATGGTTATGAATCCGAAAAACTTATATTTGATGAACAATTCCAATCTTGAATATGACGACGTCTGAATACCTTTAATATTAAATAAAAATAAAAATAATTAGAAACATCATAGAAAAGATTGAATGGTTACATATAACCTTTAAGTAAATATTACCTTACGACAGTAATATCCAAGAATAATGTTGGGAACATGTTGTAAACTGATGAAAATATCATTCATTATATCTTCTTCTTCTTCTTCACTTATCCTCATCAATTTTTTCGGTATTTTATAATTTAAATCCACTTTCATCAAAGAAGGAACATTTGATATGAACATGATATATGTAGCCAGAACTCCGATAATTGTTAGTGATTGTATATTAGGAGCATTGATTTCTATACTATCTGTATCTTCTGAAGTGTTGAAATTCTTTGTGATGTCCCTCACTCGATGGTTTAACCCAAGAGTGTAGAATAACAAGTCAAGTATGCACTAGATTGGATTAGTATTGCTTTGAATATAAATGAAAGTATATAAATAAAGCAATAAAGACTTAAGCAATAAATAAGTAAACAAGTATGTAAATGGAGGAACACAAATGTAATTTTCAAGTATATTTTATTTATTGATGTTAAATAAAATACAAGATTGTTGCGGAACCAAGATATTACAAGAAATGTAAATATCCTAACAATCTATGAATTACAAGTGATCTATACTTGCTAAATATTCTTAAGATCGAAACACTTAAAGTTGTGAAGTATTCCTTGTAGCGATCGAGAGTATTTAGGCAAGTTTACCAAATTGCAAAAGTGATTTGGACGAGGAAATGACTTGGTATTTATAGGCAAAAAGAATAATATTTAATTCTTTTTGCCGTACAAATATGGTTACATGCATTTAAGGAAACAACTTTAATTCCTTAAATGCATTGGTTAAAGTACAAGGATAAAGTCATGTTGATGTGACTTTACTACCTTTTAACCAACCACCTTTACACGCGTGTTAAGCTTTTAACAAAGGACAAATAGATTGTCCGGATAAAAGCATGTAAAGGCAAAAGTCAATTCCTCATAATCAGTGTTCAGACTTGTAAGGTCTACAACACTGACAAGGACTCCAGTCAGGAGATCTGGTAAGACTGTCAGTGGGCCCCGTCATTTGTTAGTCTTCTTTCTTCAGACTTCAGTCTTTGACTTCAGTGAGAATGTCTTCAGTGGAATGATCTTGACTGGAGTGAAGTCCAGTGAACCAATCTGGTGGAATCCAGATTCCTGTACAAGTAAATGGTTCACTGGCCTTCTCATAATTTCTGGACAAATCTTCAGAGGGCTCCAGTCTTCAAGTCTGGAGCGAGTCCAGTAAAACTGGACCTAACAAATTCCCCCTATTTGTTTAGAAATTATGCAAGGTTTTTCAAGCTTCTATCTATACAGTTGTATGCTTGAAAAACACTTGAAATTTGACTAAGTCTAAAATTTGTTACTGGAAAACACTTTATAGATCATCAGTGTTCCAGTTTATACATTTTAATTTCGACTAGACTTAATCTGATCAATTACTTGTGAATCAAAAATTGCAACTATATTTACACGACATCAACTGATAAAAAGTTACAATTTTTATAAAATAAAATACAAACAAGTAAAAGATAAAAGAGTCAGGCCCTTCTCTTTTGAGCATGTACAGAAGCTTCATCAGTGGCCTTTCTCTTGGGTAATGGAGAAGATGGAGAAGATTCTGGTGCACGTAATCCCAAAGCAACCTCCATCTGTTGCTTTCTTTTCCATTCCTTCTCAATCCTTTTCATGAAATACTTCACATCTAAAGATATATCAGTCCTTCCTTTAAATGAGAGTCCAATCTCCTTTAATTCTGACCATCCGAAGGCTTTGACTAATGTATTCTTCCTTTCATCAGTGAAGTTTTCTTCCCTGTTAAGCTTGACATGAAATTTAGAATGGCTTTCATGGTTTTCAGCAATCTTAATCTCAGCACTAATGATTCTTCTAGCATCTGCTCTGAAGACCATCAATTCTTCATATCTGGCCTTTGTCTTGGCATTCTGAATCATTTCCTCAGTTTCCCTGGACACTCTCCTTTATTCAGCAGCCTTCTGCAATTCTGCCCTGTTTATTCTTTCAGAAGTGTTCAAGGGAATAAAAGTACTGAGATCTACGTCTCTGGCAGCTTTGGTTTGTCTGGCAGGAGCCTTGGGCAAACCTTTAATCTTTTCCCTGTACTCAATCTCCAGAGCAGCAGCATTCTTTCTAACTTGTTTCTGGAGTTGAGTCAACTCCTCCTTCCTCTGGGCAATGAGATCCAATATACTTACCCCATATGTTTCCGAATCATACATTTGTTCTTCTTGAGCATACCTGGAGCGCAAGTGAACATCATCCATGATCTCTAGCAATGATGAACTCTGGGATCATCCTTCATCTTTTTATACACATCAACGTGGATGCCCAGATATCCGGCATTGTATGAATCCAGAGTCCCATGACTTGCCATTTCCAACTTATGAGCCATCAGATCATTTCTTTGATTTTGTTTGAAAATATCTATCATAATGCACTCTTGCTCCAGTCTTTTTGACCTTTCATCATTAACATTGGGTAAGGTACTGTCATCTTCTTCTTCAATTTCTCCTCCAGACACCACATGTTTTCTTCTGATCTTTTTAAGAGAGGTTGTGATGTCTGGGAATTCTTCAAACACTGGCTCACTGGCATCAGTACCAGCAGCTTCATCTTCCTGCACAATGGCTTCAGTGCCAAGTGCTTCTTGTGCACTGGCATCAGTACCAGGCATTTCAGTTTCTTTCTGGACATTGTCTTCAGTGCCAAATGCCTTTTCAATTACACTGACCACTTCTTCCTTCTTCTTTTTCACAACACCTTCAGGAATTGCTTCAGTGGCAGTATACTTTTCCCCCTTGGAATTATCTCCAGTTTTCGACTGAAGATGATTCCATATCTGGTCCAGACTATGACGTTCAGAGGACCCAAATGTTCTACCTGCCATTGGAATGGTGATGTTTACAGTGTGCCTGAGTTTATCCACTTCCTTTTTAATATATTCAACTTCATTAGGCAAGTGTTTTGGCAACTCAGTGTTTATCATGTTGACCACCTGAGGCAACAACCCCTCTTGAATGGTTCTCAAGATTGACCCAGAAATCTCATCAGTGATGGTCTTCAGCATATCAGCCCTGAATTTAAGAACAACTCCATAGTTGATGTTGCTGATGACTGAATTCTGGTCGAGGGTTGGCCTGCTTTCCAGATTGCTAATTCTGGTGGTCAACTTCTGAACCTCTCCTGTCAGATCTGCCAGTGGTTGAGTTACTTCAGATTTCACTGCAGTCTGAACAGAGTTAACCAACTTCTCTTCCAAGCCCTGGACTGCCACTCTAATATTTTCATTATTTTTATTAGTGGCCAGTACCAGTTCATCAAGCTTCTCAAAGACCATCTTCTCATTCCCAGCAAATGTATTCATTTCTCACTTCATATTATTTGAAGTTTGTGATTTGAAGTCAGAAACTACTTGAGAAGATGACTGAAGTGATCTTTCCAGGTCCGCCACCTTATCAAGAAGGCCTTGGACCTCGGTGGAAGAGGAAATTAGAAAGATAATCTGGAGGGTTAACAATTCTGGAAATTGAAGAAACTGGCACCTCAACCCTTTCAATATTTTCAGTATTGGTGAGGGTTGCCAGTTCTTCTTGTGGTTCAGTGGTTTGAGTTGGTTGGAGGGGTGAAACTGAAGGAATTTGTGGTGGAGTATTTGAAGTGTTTAGTAGTGGTGGAGGTGGTGCAAGCAATGATTCTGATGGTGTAGTGGTTGTTTGTTCTATTGGATCTGGAGGTGGTGGCATATCTGAGAGAATGGATTGAGTGACTGAAGCAACGGTGTTTTCTACATCATCACCCAAAAAGTTCATATTTACATCAAAAGTATTACTTTCAGACATTGGGGAATCTACCTCATCCCAATCTGGACCCATCCCAACTGTCTGATCACCCACTTCTCTATTTAAATCAATCTGAGCATCCAGCTCCGGATTTCCCTGCTCACCACCTTGTACAGAATTGTCCTCCTGCTCAACTATCAAGGACCCATCCTCATTCATTATATCACCAGCCGAAGAAGTTGGAATTACCAGAGGTGAGGCTCCAATAACTCCAGTCTGTGCAAGAGTTGTGTCAGGAATTTGGCTATCAAATATTTGTGCAGACATGGACTCTAATAAGGGTTGGGCTGACCCTCTATTTTCTTCACCACTATCCCCTAAATGAAGATTGGAAGTGGTTGCTTGTGGGTTTTCCCTGTTGACATCTCCAGAATCCTGTCGGGAGGATTTTGAATGGCTAGCATCGGTACTATGAGAGATGACCAGAATTCCCCCTCTCCTAAGTCGTCTGGTTGTATTCTTGGTCTGGTGGGAGGGTTTGGTGGAATATTTTCAACATTCTACTGAGGGTCAGGAACCACTTGGGTAATGGGTGGAACCATTTCAGCATTGAGGACTTCAGTAGGTCCCTCATTATTTTGAGACCTGCCTGAAGCCTCTTCTGAGCCAACTGGTCTTGTTGCATCAGTTTCTTCATCCCTTTGGAATTGTTGGATCATATTTTGAGGAATCTCAACCTCACCAGAAATAGATTTTAAATTGGTGAGATCCCTCAAGTATTCACAGATAGAAAAGTGGGTTGTTTGAAAATCATATTGATTTCCAAGTGCGCTTTTAAAAATTAAGGACACGAATCTAATAAAAGGCACAAAAGCTTTTCTACCTTTCACCTTCAGCTTCTCAACAAGATCATCAAAAAGGATTTGAGCAAAATCCACCCTGTACCCATGCCATAAACAGTATGCAATCTGGAGTTGTGTTTGATTAATCTGATCTAAACCTCCAGAACTGCCACCCAAACACTCAACAAGATGAGTGAAGAAGAATCTCCATGAGTCTGACAATCTGCTCATGTAGATGGTGCCCTTTCTTATCAACTGGGCATGTTCATCTAGAATTTCAGTGTGGCCCATCAATCTGCACACTTCCCTTGTGTTTATTCCAGATGGAAGTGTGATGGCCATTTCATTCTCATCAAAATAATTCAACTGCAGGACATCTCTCAAAAGATCAACAGTGAGTGTGAGAGGCATGGTTCCATTCTTCAATGTATAATGGATAGATTTCTCAGTATCCACATATACTGCTGTGTACCAGAATTTCTCAGTACATGCTTTTCAGGCCCAAAGTAAAAAGAAAAAAGGGCGCCATAAACTCACCTTAGCAATCTACGAGCTAAAGTATGAGTAGTCCGAGAATATGAGCAGTCTAGTCTCCACGTCTATCCAAAACCTAGGATATGAGCACGAATGGTGAGGATCAAATCTCACGACGACAAGTATCCTACGTACAACTACTTAGCTATCAACCCTAGAATGCCTTAACCGAGAATGTGTTATAAACTTTCATTTTATTTGACTCAAATTATTAATGTCAATGACATTGTCATTATAGGGTAGTCTAGAGTACCAATTCGTATAAACGAAGTTCATGTGTCTAAGATGTCAAAATCTGAAATCGTCAAACAGACCCAAAACTCGCGGCATGACCTGAGGTCCTCGCGGCGCGATCTGGACTGGGCAGCACTCGCGGCACGACCTGGAGGTCTCGCGGCGCGAGTCTGGTTCTAGGTGCAGGTCTATTCAAATTTCACATACCTCGCGGCGCGAGACCTGAAGGGTCGCGGCGCGAGGTTTACCTGTACAAGCACAAAAATCTGTTTTTGACCATATTTCGCAAACCATAATGTTTCTAAATCAGTTCTTTTCATTGCAATGACTTCAAACATATTCTAAGACTTGGAGACAATTCCATTTTGCCAACCATTTCACAATTTCAGCCATTTTGATTTCAAAACCTAATTCTAAATAAAAATTTCATTTAATCAACCAAAACCCTAATTTCATATAACATTCAAAGGCTTCTAATTCAAATTACAAACTGAAATAAACCCTTAAATGAATTTAAATCAAATCAAAAGTTTGAAGAAATAAGTTACTTACCAAATTTTGAGTTCTTGAGAAATAGGAAGAAAATGGTGATGATGATGATAATAAAACCCTAATTATTATTGAAAATGATTATCCCCTTTGATTTTGCCTTTGATTTCCACTTGCTAAATGAATTTAAATCAAATCAAAAGTTTGAAGAAATAAGTTACTTACCAAATTTTGAGTTCTTGAGAAATAGGAAGAAAATGGTGGGAAAAGGGCCTTGGTGGTTCTTTTCCTGCCATAAGTCACAAAACCGGCCCATGTGGCCTAAAATTTATATTTTTGGTACCTCTAATTTGGTAAAATGCTTGCGATTAAATACCGTTTGACTAAAAGGTTATAATTTTAAGTAAAGGTATTTTCCCTCGTCTCATTTAAATTAAGACAAGTCAATAAAGTTTCGTCAAAGTGAACTTTATAATATTAAGTCTAGACAGTCTAATTATTTTGTACAAGACATAACCTTTAAATATTCATTTAAAGTTATTTTTAAAGACTTGGCATTCGTCTAGATAGCTAATAGTCTACGTCATCAAGATACGTCTAATTTGACTAAGTCAAAAGTCTAAAAGTCTAATAATTTCCACGTCAAATGACTGTCTAATTGAGATTAAGACTAACTCGATGTTAATTAATTACGAGTTGTCACACAAAGACACCTTCATCAGCTTTTGCATCAAACTTTCCTAGCTGACTGGAATCATTTAAAATATAAACTGGACAACCAAATACATGGAAATATCCAATATTTGGTTTATGATTCCTGAGGACTTCATAGGCAGTCTTCCTATGTCTTTTGACATAAACTGACCGATTTTGGGTATGGCAAGCTGTTGCCACTGCTTCTGCCCAAAAACTGGTGGGAAGATTTGATTCAGATAGCATACTTCTGGCAGCTTCAATCAAGGTACGATTCTTCCTTTCAACAACTCCATTTTGCTCTGGAGAGCGAGCTGAAGAAAAGTTCTAAGAGATGCCAGTGTCATTGCAAAATGACTCAAGTTCTTTATTTTGAAATTCTGTACCATTATCACTTCGCAACTGACACACTTTATGAGTATACTTGAGTTCAATTTTCTTGATGAGAGAGATGATTTCAGCAAGTGTATCACTTTTTGATCTGAGGAATACAACCCAACAGTATCTGGTGTATTCATCAACTATGACTAGAGTATATCGCTTACCAGCTCTAGTTTGAACATTCACTGGACCAAACAGATCCATATGAAGCATGTGAAAAGGTTCAGTGATGCTAAAGTTTTGCCTTGACTTGAAACTGGCTCTTTTCTGCTTCCCCATCTCACACCCTGGACATGGCTTTTCCTTTTTGAAGGAAATTGGAGGTATCCCATCTGCCAGTTGTTTTGCGAGACAACTTGTTGATATTCTTAAAATTAAGATGGGATAACCTCTTGTGCCATAACCAGTTGGTATCCTCATCAGCTTTGACATAGAAGCAATGCTCTTTTGGAGCAGGTTCCATGTCCATGACATACACATTTCCCTTTCTAGGAGCAATCATCACCACTTTCCAATCCTTGTTAAATATGGTGCCTTGAGCAATATCAAACAGTACCTTGTACCCATCATCACAGAGTTGACTGACACTTATAAGGTTGTATTTCAAACCATTGACAAAAGCAACTCTAGTGAACTGGACCTGTCCATTGTCAATAACACCATATCCTTCAGTTTTTCCATTACCATCATTACCAAACGTCACTGCCGGTCCATCTTGGACAGTGAACTCTTCCAGCAGGGGCTTACATCCGGTCATAGTCCGGCCAGCTGCGCTGTCCAGATACCAGGTATTCTTCTTTCGATCGCCCTGCACACACACAAAAACAATTAGTTATTTTTGGGAACCCATCTTTTGTTGATGGGTTCACCAGACTCTCCCTGTGAAGTCTCAGCATGATTTTGTGTGGTTGAACTGGAGCCTGGACCTGGAGCTTTTTCATTAGCTCCAGTTTCAGGAGTAAAAACAACTGGTTTGATGGGTTTTTTCCCCTTTTTCTTTTCAGATTTGGTTCCAGATGGAACATTTTGCTTTTGTTTTTGCTTTAAAGGGGGTGAATTTTGTTTAGCAACTTGGGACGACGTGGTTCCCTCCAGATTTTTATTTCTGGCAGTACAACTTTGAACCTGTCTTGACAACTATTGAAGGTGACTCTCCAGTTTTGACAAAATTTCTTTATCAGTTGGCGGTTGAACCTTGGACTTAGGTTCAACAGGGATCTTGGTCTTAGGAGTCTTGGGCTCTTTAGACTTTTGAGGCAAAGGTTTGTCACCAGTTACCTTTTTAACTGGAGCTTTAGCCTGTTTAGCTCCAGTTTTAACCTCAATGGGGGTGGTCTCAAGGAGTTCAGTTTTGACATTCTCAGGTTGATCATATGGAGTTTCAACCCTAAGAGATTGAGGCATTGTATGGATATCTGGTATGACAGTTGCCATATCTACGTCACCAGATTTCCATGCATTTTTCTGGGCATCAATAGTTTTTGAAAATGCATCATAATTTTTGTCAGATGCTTTTACCCAGGAACTGATAATTCTTTGTTCTTTTTAAAGATCAGTTTGCAATTTCTTATTATCAAGTTCTAATGCTTCATTTTTCAAAACTGACTTTTTGAGAGCCAATTGGACACTTTGCAAATCATTCATCAATGGTTTCAAATTGTTAAGTTCAGTTAAAACTGTTTCCAGATATCTTTCACAGTCAGTTCTAACAGTTTCTACAAATAACAAATCATCATTGTGAGATTGAGCAATATCCAGTTTTAGTTCTGTATCTGTATCTGTTTCCTTATCATAATCACATACCTTCTTCAAAATGATATCCACCCATCTTCCAGAAATGACATCATCTTTCACCATGTGTTGCTGATCTTCCAAAGCCATGAAACACATATCTCTTATCTCTTCATCATCATCAGATGAGTCATCAGAGAGTTCCCACTTCCCTTCAGTTTGAGCCATCATGCATTTGTTCTTTTCTTTCTCTTTTTCAAATGACATGAGTGCAATCTGGGCCTTAAGCTTCTTATATTTTGCCTTATAGTCATCAGATTTAACAAAATTAGGGACAGTTGGACCAGTTTGGTTGTTTGACTGACTAGATCTGCATTCCTTCATAAAATGACCTTTCTTACCACACTTATAGCATGTAAGATTGGCTTTGTCCAGAGAGTTGGAGCTGTAAGCATTGTTGGAACCATTAAATCTATTAGATTTATGCTTAAACCTGTTAAAGGTCTTAGCAATCATGGCTACCAGATCATCATCGTCAGTTTCATCACAACCATCACTGATTTCAGTGGTCAGGCCAGAGTTCAAGAAACTGTTTAACATCTCCTTCATAGAATGTGACTGGACATTTTCAGCAGACATTAAAGCAACACAAGGTTGCCCAGTTAAACTGGCGACCTTGGAACTCTGAGCATGGTTCAAGGCATCTTGCTCAGCCACCAATCTTGCAGCATTATTATCTTCAGTGAATCTGAATGCTCCATAGAGAGATGCAAGAGTGTGGCTATGCAAGGTCTTTCCTTGTCTTAGGACAAGAACCATGTGTGCCCATTTGGAAGGAAGTATATCACAAAACTTCTCAAGAATAATATCCTTATCCTTCTCAACGCCCAAGCCTCTCAGTTGATTAATCAAACTGGTGAATCTGGTATATGTACCAGTTAGGCTTTCATTTGGCAAGGCAAAGAAGGATTCATACTTCTTGTTCAGTGCAACTTTACGGGTGGCAATGGTGTCATTTCCTACTTCAAACTGAAGAACTAATTCATCCCATAGATTTGGCACTTGGGAACAACACAAGTGTTGGAATAAGTTCTTCAGGAATAGCCCCAAGGATCATGTTTTTCAGTCTGGTATCAAGGTCAACCAGTCTGCGATCCTCATCAAACCAATGGTCTTCGGCTTTTTCTCTAGTACCTCTTCTCCTAGTTGGGTGAAGAAGAGGACTCACCCCACTGGACATGGGTATATACGGTCCATCCTTAAGGATTTTCAGCATATACCTCTCTATCCCACCAAAATGCAAGAGCATTCTGGCCTTCCATGTACCAAAGGTCTCACTGTTACCATCGAATTTTGGAACAGGAGTGTTGGAATAATGTACATGGACGTGATTGGGGGTAGGAGGAGGAGGAGGAGGATTATTGTTCTGATTTTGAATAGGTGGTGTGTTAGGAATTGTTTCATTATTAGGACCAGAACCATTCTCACCTTCAGCAGATATCTAAGCAGACCTAGGTTATAGAATTGATTCAATTCAACCTGCCTGCTCTGATACCACTTGTAAGTCTCAACTAGTTATAGATGGTTACTGAAGACACCTCTATGTCGATGGTGAGATTTCTTTGCAATACATACACTGTATCTGGACGTGACCAGTTGCAGTGTGGTATACCAGGTTAACTGGAAGTTTACTTATTAAAGTGACAATATAATAAGTAAATAACAATGCAATAGAGTAAATACAAGTAAAGTAAATATGGTGAGACAATATGTATTTTTCAAGTGTATTTTATTTATGATATAAACAAAATACAAGGTTGTTGCGGATCCAAGATAATACACGTATGTAAATATCCTAACAACCTATGAAATACAATTGATCTGATTGAATGAGAATGATAGAAATGCAATTGATTTGGGTTTTAGGTTAATCGAGTATTTATACTTTATTATAATAAAGATTTATTCGAAATAACCGTTTGAGAGGGAAGAGAGAGAAACATTTTGATTGGTGGAATAACAACTAATGGGGGTACTTTTTGCAGTAACAACCGTTGCCTCCACACGTGTCATCCACCAATTGATCAGAAAATGGATAAATAAGTAAACTAAATAAATTAATGAAAATAATAAAACGCACTGAGATATTTAATAACAAAAATAACCACTAAGCTGGGTCAGACTCAGCTTACTCTCCTTTTCAAGGAAACACACCAAATATGAGAGAGCAGTCTGGGTTGGACACAACTTACCCTTAAATCTTGAAGATAAATTCAAAGGGTCAGATTTGTTATTACTTATCTCACTACATCTTACATATTCAACATACCAAGCTTACTTATAAGATAATTGAACCTTGATTCATCCAAAGGCTTTGTGAACAGATCAGCAAGCTGATTATCAGTTGGGATGAAATGCAGTTCAACATCTTATTTCATCACATGATCTCTAATGAAATGATATCTTATATCAATGTGCTTGGTCCTTGAATGAAGTACAGGATTGTTGGAGATTGCTATGGCACTTGTGTTGTCACAAAAAATTGGTGTCTTTGATGCAGTGACACCATAATCTTGAAGCTGATATTGCATCCATCAAAATTTGTGAACAACAACTTCCTGCAGCAACATACTCAGCTTCTGTAGTGGAATTGGAAACTGAATGTTGCTTTTTGCTGGACCAGCTTACAAGTCTATTGCCAAGCAATTGACAAGCTCCTGAAGTACTTTTTCTATCAATCTTGCAGCGTGCAAAGTCAGAATCTGATTAGCCAATTAGATCAAATCCTGAGTCTTTGGGATACCAAAGACCCAGATTGGGACTACCTTTAAGGTATCTAAAGATTCTTTTCACAGCTTTAAGATGTGATTCCTTAGGACTAGCTTGATATCTTGCACAAAAACATGTAGCAAACATAATATCTGGTCTACTAGCAGTTAAGTAAAGTAAAGAACCTGATACGTCCCACAGTGTATCAATATATCAAAGTATATTGAACACAGAACAGTTGTAGAGGGGGGTGAATACAACTTTCTTCAATCTTTACAAACTTTTAACACAAAACGTTTTAAGATTCAGTTTATGAATATTAAGCAAGTAAGTAAAGAGCAGGAATCATTAAAACAGTAAAGCAGTAAAGAAATAAAAACATTCTTGAACACAGATTGTGGTTTTCAAATGTAATCCTTTATTAAGAAATAATCTATACAAAGAATTACAGGGTTGTTGCGGAATAAAGATAGCCTATAGATATCTAAACAACCCTATGAAATGACAAACAACAATTAATAAGTTTCAGCTCAAGAGAATCAGCCCAAGCTGATCTCGTACAGACTAAGTTCTGTATAAGAGCAGAGAAACTTGTGTGAAGAATGATTCTCAGGAAATGCCACACATATGCAATCCATGAATGAGGCTTTTATAGGCGAAAGCGCTCCTTCATTAGGTGTCCGTTGCAGCTACGTGTTCTTCATTCAGTGGTTGATGAAGGAATAATCAATCGTGCCTTTCATGGTACTTGTGGTCCCCCACGTACTGACGCACATTCTTCATCTACCAATAGGAGTATGGACACGCATATGTAAACACCAACCTGGATCCTAGGATTCTTCCTAGTCACGTCATTTGTCCTTATCTTCAATCCAGGTTGTTATCTTCACTTGATTGTCAGACACAAATTGGGCCGTTTGTCAAAGCACCAATCTGCCTAAGTGTTTCGAAGCTTACTGCTAATCCCAAGCTGTCTTCCACTAACAGCTTGGTCTTCTATCTTCAATCCTCCTCTCAAAAAAAAAAAAAAAAAAAAAAAAAAAAAAAAAAAAAAAAAAAAAAAAAAAAAAAAAAAAAAAAAAAAAAAAAAAAAAAAAAAAAAAAAAAAAAAAAAAAAAAAAAAAAAAAAAAAAAAAAAAAAAAAAAAAAAAAAAAAAAAAAAAAAAAAAAAAAAAAAAAAAAAAAAAAAAAAAAAAAAAAAAAAAAAAAAAAAAAAAAAAAAAAAAAAAAAAAAAAAAAAAAAAAAAAAAAAAAAAAAAAAAAAAAAAAAAAAAAAAAAAAAAAAAAAAAAAAAAAAAAAAAAAAAAAAAAAAAAAAAAAAAAAAAAAAAAAAAAAAAAAAAAAAAAAAAAAAAAAAAAAAAAAAAAAAAAAAAAAAAAAAAAAAAAAAAAAAAAAAAAAAAAAAAAAAAAAAAAAAAAAAAAAAAAAAAAAAAAAAAAAAAAAAAAAAAAAAAAAAAAAAAAAAAAAAAAAAAAAAAAAAAAAAAAAAAAAAAAAAAAAAAAAAAAAAAAAAAAAAAAAAAAAAAAAAAAAAAAAAAAAAAAAAAAAAAAAAAAAAAAAAAAAAAAAAAAAAAAAAAAAAAAAAAAAAAAAAAAAAAAAAAAAAAAAAAAAAAAAAAAAAAAAAAAAAAAAAAAAAAAAAAAAAAAAAAAAAAAAAAAAAAAAAAAAAAAAAAAAAAAAAAAAAAAAAAAAAAAAAAAAAAAAAAAAAAAAAAAAAAAAAAAAAAAAAAAAAAAAAAAAAAAAAAAAAAAAAAAAAAAAAAAAAAAAAAAAAAAAAAAAAAAAAAAAAAAAAAAAAAAAAAAAAAAAAAAAAAAAAAAAAAAAAAAAAAAAAAAAAAAAAAAAAAAAAAAAAAAAAAAAAAAAAAAAAAAAAAAAAAAAAAAAAAAAAAAAAAAAAAAAAAAAAAAAAAAAAAAAAAAAAAAAAAAAAAAAAAAAAAAAAAAAAAAAAAAAAAAAAAAAAAAAAAAAAAAAAAAAAAAAAAAAAAAAAAAAAAAAAAAAAAAAAAAAAAAAAAAAAAAAAAAAAAAAAAAAAAAAAAAAAAAAAAAAAAAAAAAAAAAAAAAAAAAAAAAAAAAAAAAAAAAAAAAAAAAAAAAAAAAAAAAAAAAAAAAAAAAAAAAAAAAAAAAAAAAAAAAAAAAAAAAAAAAAAAAAAAAAAAAAAAAAAAAAAAAAAAAAAAAAAAAAAAAAAAAAAAAAAAAAAAAAAAAAAAAAAAAAAAAAAAAAAAAAAAAAAAAAAAAAAAAAAAAAAAAAAAAAAAAAAAAAAAAAAAAAAAAAAAAAAAAAAAAAAAAAAAAAAAAAAAAAAAAAAAAAAAAAAAAAAAAAAAAAAAAAAAAAAAAAAAAAAAAAAAAAAAAAAAAAAAAAAAAAAAAAAAAAAAAAAAAAAAAAAAAAAAAAAAAAAAAAAAAAAAAAAAAAAAAAAAAAAAAACAACTGAATTTGTACAAATACTTGTATATATTGAGAAATACGAAGTATTACAATAAGACTTTATTCCCCAATCAACTCTACAGTTTCTTGCTTAACTTCAAAAGATGGAGCAATTCTCACATCCACTTTTCTATCTAACCCTTCATCTATAAGGAACTGCTCATACCCATTACCTTGTTCACTGAAAGTAACACAAAATCTGTACAAGGTAAAAAGGTGCATAGTTGGTACCTCTTTTAGCTCAGCAGTCCTTTGGAATACAAGTTGCCCTCTTGCATCCATAAAATACATACCATGTTCAGGTTCAGTAATGTGCATTCCACTTCTTGCATTAGCCACACCAGCAGGAAGAGACAGTTTGAGATGTCTTAGAATTCTGTCTAGAGCATCAGGAGATAATAGCCCAAGAAACTCTGAAGGGTTTAAGTTTCTGAGGAAGTCTGTGTGATCACCTTCAGGAGCTATGAGCTTAACATTTCTTATCCTCTTCTTCTTGAGTGGCTCTTCTGACTCATCTTCATCATCCAAATCATATGCTTTTGGTCTTGGAAGGCCAGTGATATCAATCTTGTATTTTACAATTGCAGCCAACTTTTTCTCAATGGCTTCCAAGACAGTCTCTCTATGAATTCCAGGCATACCAGTGATGATATCATGCAATTCAACCCACTCAGTGTAACCTAACTCATACAGATTGTCAAGATCATCAGTTTCCCATCCTGTCTCAAATCCTTTTCTTGTGAACCTGATGTTTGGAATGGACTTTCCCTTTCTTCTTTTGAGTTGAACCTGTAGGATTGGTTCTGGATGCTTTCTATAGTTGATCTTTTCTGTTACTTTTCTTTTCTCCATAGCATTAAACCAATTATGGGCTTTCACACTTTCTTTCACATCTTTAACCTTCTGTGATGGTTTAGAGTGAACCACCACTTTCTTCTTTTCTTTTCCTTTGCTCACAACTTTCTTTTTGGAACCAATGGCTGCAAGATCTTCTTCATCTTCTTTATTTAATTGTTCTTGAACAGCCTTGGCAATTTCAGAATCAGACTTAGTTGCAACAATTCTTTCTCTTTCTAGTCTGTCCTCCTTAATCATTTTGTATGCCACCTCAACTGTTACCCCAAGCTGTGGAGCTGTTTCAGTTGCAAGCTCCCAATCCTTTTCTTTGTCTGTTAAAACCTTCACACCACTTGACCCAGCTTCTGTTGTTCTTTTCTTGATCATGAACTGGGACAGAGTGGCCGTGTCTTCACTAGAGGAAGATTCATCAATTTGTTCTAAGGGAGCTGGGTCAGCTTGAGTTGGCACAACTTGCACAGGAACAACTTGGAAGGACTTTCTTTTCTTTTCAGCCTTCTTAACTTTTTCAACTCTAACTTCCTTCCTTATATCTCCCATTTCAGCATTAACAGTCTCCCCCTTGGTTGTATCACTCTCCTTTTCAGCCTCTTCATTTATCTTTCCAACATTTACCCCACCAGACTCAGACTCTGGTCTTTTATCTCTTCCACATCATCCTTCTCACCTTCCACCTTAGAACCATACACAACCATCCTTCTATCATTGATTGCCTCCTCAGCTCTGGCCTTATTCAGTATTTCTTTCAGTTTTGCAAAGTATTCTTCAATATCCTTGTCAACCTGAGCTTGTTGTCATTTTCTTTCTAGCTCCATTTCAGCTTCACTCATTGCACTCCTTTTTCTTTTAGTAGCATTCTTCTCCCCCTTTTTGTCATCATCAGCAGGGAAAGAGCTCACTGGAGTAGCAAAGAGGCCTTTGAGATCCTGGTTGATCAAGTCAATCTTGACATTAGTAAGACAGTAGGCTCTTCTTAGCTCAACATAATCCTCATGGAGGAGTTCAATCTTGGATTTAACACCCTTAGAAACTTCAATCAGATCATACTTGAAATCTGCTTGTGACTTGTTTGTAGATCAAAGTTCTATGGTGACTTCCCTTATAAACCTGGTTGTCGCCTTCTCAATCTGACTCAGAGTACTCTTGTTTCTTTCATTCTCTTCATTGACTGCCTTAGTAAGACTATCAAGAGACTCTGTCAGCTTGTTCTGGTTCTGCTGCATCAAGTCAACTGCTTTTAACACATTGTCTTTCAGTGCAATCTGATCTTGACTCAGCTTATCCACCTTCTTATCCGTCAATTCCTGATCCTTTTGGATCTTTTCCAAGCATTTGGTCAGCTGTAAGCTCTCAACCTTATAGGTTGATTTGAACTCAGTGAGCTGACCCACCACATCTGAAAATGAGATAGTGGCAGCCTGGGAAGAACTTGCAGTTGGCTTAAAAGCCACTGACTCTGGAAAGAGCAGCCTGCAATCCTTAATATCAGGGTCATTGGGCATATTTAGAAGGGGGTGGAGGTTAAGGAGTTTTGGAACATTTGCTCATGAGAGTGAGTCTCATGAGTGGATTTGTCAGAATTGATGATGAGTTGGTCAGCCTGAGAAAGATTAATGTTTAGTTCAGGCTGAGGGCCAGTGGGAATGTGTTGATCTTGATTTTGATCAACTCCTCCACTGGCATCTTCCATCAGAGCATCCCTTGAGGATGGGTGGGCAAACTCATCATCGAATGAAGAATCACTTCCGGAGATAGTGATCATGTTCTCATTGACATCGTGAGGCCCATCAATGGTTCCCTTTGCTGCACAAGGGGCTGACATGACTGCCTTAAAGACATCCAAGTAACCTGCAGAATCCCTCTGTCCGAGGACAGATGCAGACACAGACTCTGCAGGTGTAATGTTTTGTGCATTTGATTACCCTTCAACAGAGGTGTGTTGATGCACCAAAGTATCCTTAGGGAGAATTGAGGCCTGTACCCCTCCTTGTGACATAGAAGGGGCATTGACAGCCTGTGCAGACTCAGAGTGTAAGAGAGAAGGAGTCTGATCAGCTTGGGGAGGAGAAGTAGTGTCACCAATGCGTTCGATACTTCTCTCCTTTGGCTGATCATCCCCAGAGATGAAGTGCATAGACTCTGACTCAGTTTGGATCTGGGCTAGATCCTCTGTTATCCCTTTAATGATATCATCAACCTTTTGGGAGGCTGATGATGGCGACTTCCGTTCAGACACAGTATGACCTTGGGAGGAGGTCTTTCTTTCAATACCTTCACCCTGTTTGGAGGGTTGGGTAGCAGTAGGTATTCCCTTTAACTCGTCCACACTCTTTTGGGAGAGTGCAGATGGGCATGGCGAATTCGGTTTGTCAGCTTGTGTGGCAGGGACAGCTTCAGAACGTTCCTTAGCTTCCCCTGCACCATGGGGGATCTCAAGATTGGATGTTGCAATATCAACCCCAGAAGCTGGCACAGATTTCCTTTGTGATCTTTTCTTTTTAACACTGCGAGGCACTAAGTCCTCAACAATGGGTCTTTTGAGTCGGATTTTGAATGAGTGGATGAGGGTGCGGCTAGGGTGGCTGATGTTATGGCCAACCCGTCACCTTCTTTTGTGGGAGGAGAATTTTGAATAGATTGAGAAGAGTTTGAGGGTTCAGAAGCATGTGTACCTGGGTCCCCCTGATTAGCAGATTGAGTGTCAGACCCAGATCGCATCGAAGAAGGGACAGCTTCCCTAAGTGCTTCTTGTTCCCTTTCTCTTTGCCTGCAAAAATCAAGGTAGATCTGCATTGCTCGGGTCAGACCCTGCACAGATACCTTGGGACTGTTGAAAATGTTGTTGTTAATAGACTTGCATTCCACAGTCTGACCAGTTGCCAGACTGTAATCATTGTCAAGTATTGCTTCAATGATAAGAGCAAGAATCCTACCATAAGGTATGGTAAGTCTCTTCTTATAAACACGATCAACAAGGTCCTTAAAAATTAAGCCAGCAAAATCTATTCTGGTCATAGTGACCATTGCATGAAAAATCTGCAATTCTAGGACATTAGGCTGATCAAAGCTGCCTGCCTTTACTTGTAAGGTTTTAGAAATTGTGCTCAATAAGTAATTCCAAATACCAGTTAAAAATTTCATTTTAACCACTGAAGCCATAGGACCAGTATATCCAACTTCTTGTAAAACACTTTTGGCTTCAGTGTGAGACACAACACTTTCATAAATATCATCAGGCATATAAGGCAGCTCAAAAGCAGACCTAATCCTCTCAAGAGAAATATATACCTTTTTCTTACTGTTGAGGATTGTCCCATAGATTGTAGCATCTCCTTTCTTGTTCTGTTTCACAACACAGCACGCCCAAAATTCACATAGGAGATCTTGAAACACCCAGTCTGGCTTCTCAATCATCACCTTGCCGAAAGGGTGATGCCATAAGAAAGCCACAATCTCATCGTATCCTTTTGCCCATGAAGGAGGATAGATATTGTCATAAACCAGACTGCCAATCTTGATTTTACCAGTATCAAGATTAGCCGGGACCACAACTACATTACTTCCCACCACATAAGGTGAAAGTTTATTTGCGCTTATTGGAGCTGGATATTGACTTTCAGGTTCAGAAGAAGAACTAGATTGAGAATCATTAGAATGAATAGAAACAGATGATGATGCCATTTTGAAAACAAATTTTAGAAGAAATTAAATTTAATAAAACAGTAATCAGATTAGAGAGAAAATTTGATTTTAAGAAAATTTGAACTAGTGATTTGGGATTTAGGTTAAATGGATATTATATACAAAACCCAAAATATCCCGCTTGAAAAGTTGGAGAGAGAAAGATTTTGATTGGAGGATCAACAAGTAGTGGTGGTACTTTTTCAGTAACCGGCTGTAACCACTACACGTGTCACACTCCAATAGGATCGGCAAGTACACTAAATAAAATAATGAAAGTAATAAAACGCACTGAGATATTTAATAACAAAAATAACCACGAAGCTGGGTCAGACTCAGCTTACCCTCTTTCACTTGAAATGCACCAAGTGTGAAAGGGTAGTCTGGGTCTGACACAACTTACCCTCAAAATTTAGTATAACTCTAAGGGGTCAGATTTACTATTACTTAGCTCAGTACATTTTACAAATTAAGCATACCTAGCTTACTTATGAGATAGTTGAACCTTGATTCATCCAAAGGCTTTGTGAACAAGTCAGCAAGCTGATTGTCTGTTGGAATGAAGTGGAGTTCAACATCTTCTTTCATTACATGATCCCTGATGGAATGATATCTTATATCAATGTGCTTGGTCCTTGAATGAAGTACATGATTGTTTGAAATTGCTATGGCACTGGTGCTATCACAAAAGATAGGAGTTTTTGTTGCAGTGACACCATAGTCTTGAAGCTGATATTGCATCCAAAGAATTTGAGAGCAACAGCTTCCTGCAGCAACATATTCAGCTTCTGCAGTGGAGATAGAAACTGAATGCTGCTTCTTGCTGGACCAGCTTACAAGTCTATTTCCAAACAATTGACAAGCTCCTGAAGTACTTTTTCTGTCAATCTTACAGCCTGCAAAGTCAGAATCTGAATAGCCAATTAGATCAAATCCTGAGTCTTTGGGATACCAAAGACCCAGATTAGGACTACCTTTAAGGTATCTAAAGATTCTTTTCACAGCCTTAAGATGAGATTCCTTAGGACTAGCTTGATATCTTGCACAAAGGCATGTAGCGAACATAATATCAGGTCTACTAGCAGTCAAGTAAAGTAATGATCCTATCATACCCCTATAAGCTGTGATGTCAACAGATTTGCCATTTTTATCTTCATCCAGCTTATCACCAGTTCCCATAGGAGTTTTCATAGGTGAGCAATCACTAAAACCAAACTTGTTTAAGAGATCTTTAACATACTTTCCTTGGTTTATGAAAATTCCATTTTTAGTCTGTTTAACTTGTAAACCCAGAAAATAGTTTAGTTCTCCCATCATGCTCATTTCATACTTTTTAGACATTAATTCAAAAAACTTTTTGCAAAGTCTTTCACTGCTGGACCCAAATATTATATCATCTACATAAATTTGTACAAGCAGGATATCACCATTATACTTTCTCACAAACAAAGTCTTGTCAACATTACCTCTTTTGAAGTTATTAGCCAATAAGAATTTTGACAAAGTATCATACCATGCCCTTGGAGCTTGCTTCAACCCATAGAGAGCCTTGTCAAGCTTGAACACATGGTCAGGAAACTTTGAGTTTTCAAAACCTGGAGGCTGTTCAACATAGACTTCTTCTTCCAATTTTCCATTAAGAAAAGCACTCTTCACATCCATTTGATAGACTTTGAAACCCTTGTGAGCGAGAAGGCCAAGAACATTCTGATTGCCTCTAATCTTGCCACTGGTGAAAAAGTCTCATCATAATCAATTCCATCCTCTTGTCTGTAACCAAGAGCTACCAATCTTGCTTTGTTTCTGGTCATAACTCCCCATTCATCCATTTTGTTTCTGTAGACCCACTTGGTTCCAATCACAGTGTTGTGATGAGGTCTTGGAACAAGTTCCCAAACCTTGTTTCTTTCAAACTGTGTCAGCTCATCTTGCATTGCATTTACCCAAGAAGGATCTTCCAGAGCTTCATCAACCTCAGTTGGTTCCACCTTGCTTACAAAATTGACAAACATGCAGAAGTTGCCTGTTGCCTTTCTTCTTGTTTTCACACCAGAGAGTGGATCACCAATGATTTGGTTAATTGGATGACTCTTTGTCCATCTTGTAACAGGGACAATGGACTGATTCAGATTAGATGGTTCAGCATGATCAGCTTGAGGAAGAGGCTGATCAGGTTGGACAGGATGGTGGAGTCTGAACCAGTTGGAGAGTCATTTAATGGACTCTGAATAATTTCTTCAGTAGGAGTAGGATCAGCTTGTGCATTTTCAAAGATAGGAACACCTTCTTCTTCTTCTATAAGTTGCTCCCCATGAGTTTGAGCATTATCAGCTCCAACTGGAGGATTAGTTGGAGGCTCATTCTCAGGTACAACCAGTTCTTCAAAATTGAAGTCTTCATCTTCAGGAGGAGAGCAATCTGGCTTAGAACAACCTTCATTAATGCTTACATTAACAGAGTTCTCAATTGTTTTAGTTCTCTTGTTGTAAACTCTGTAGGCCTTCATCATTGTTGCATATCCAAGGAGGATACCTTCATCTGATTTCTCATCAAACTTTCCAAGATGGTCTTTCTGATTCAGAATATAGCAAGGACTTCCAAACATTCTTAGGAAACCAATCTCAGGTTTTCTCCCCCTAAGAAGTTCATATGCAGTCTTCTGGTGTCCTTTTACAATAAGGGATCTGTTCTGGGTAAAGCAAGCTGTGTGTACTGCTTCAACCCAGAAATGAGACTTGACATTGTTTTGAGCCATCATGGATCTGGCAGCTTCAATAAGAGTTCTGTTTCTTCTTTCTGCAACACCATTTTGTTGAGGAGTTCTAGCAGCTGAGTAGACTTGTGAAATCCCTTTTTCACTACAAAATGAATTAAGAGTGATATTCTTGAACTCAGTGCCATTATCACTCCTTAATTGCCTAACAGGCCTTTTGTAGAGAATTTCAGCCTGCTTAATGAAATGAATAATGCTGTCAGCAGCTTCACTCTTGTGTCTTATAAAGAAAACCCAGGTGTATCTTGAATACTCATCAACAATTACCAAGGAGTACCTCATTCCAGTGAATGATGGAGTACTGATTGGTCCAAATAAGTCCATATGAAGCAGATCCAAACAATTATCAATGGTTGAGCATGTTTTAGACTTAAAGGTAGCTTTATGTTGCTTGCCTTTCTCACAAGCACCACACAGCTTGTCCTTCTCATAATTGATCACTGGAAGACCAGACACCAACTCTTTCTTACACAGCTTGTTGATGTCTTTGAAATTCATATGAGATAGCCTTTTATGCCACAACCAATTCAGCTCATCTTGAGACTTTGACATGAAACAGACTTCTCTTGTGACAGTTGGATTTCTCATGTCAAAAGAATACAAAGACTCATCCCTCTTTGAAATAAGAACCACATTGCCTTCTAAATCAAGAACAATTCCCTTATCAGACCTGAATCTCACTTCATAACCAGCATCACACAGCTGACTCACACTGATCAGATTGTGCTTCAGACCATTAACATATGAGACTCTTCTGAAAGTAAGAGGACCATTTGAAAGTATACAGTCTTTCCTTGAGAGTCATCTCCAAAAGTAACATTAGGACCAGCGCGAATCCTAAAGCTACATAGCAGGGACTTACATCCGGTCATATGCTTGGAACATCCACTGTCCAAGTGCCAGGTGTTATCTTCATGACTGCCCTGCAATTATGATAAGAGATTAGTTCTTTTTGGGAACCCATCCAAAGATGGGTTCACCAGAGCTGACCTTCTGGTCTGACTCAGATTGGGAAACTAAACACAGACTCTTATCACATTTTGAAACCCATTGTTGCTTGGTCTGTCCTTTACCAGATTCAAAGTTCTTTCTAGCAACATTTAGAGTTTCCTTCTGAACAAAACCTTTGCCTATTCCAGCTTTCTTACATTCGGCTCTCAATTTTCTTTGATCAACACTTTTTGGATCAGACACCTTCTTAAGAAAATTGGTTTTCATTGACACCTTATCAGTTCTGGACTCAACATATTTTAAGATCATCTTTTCAGAATCACACTTGGTGTTACTTAAAACAGACTCAGATTTTGCTTGTGACTCATTTCCTAGAGAACCAGACTTCTTACTCTTTAAAAGCTTTATTTTCTCTTTAGAAACACTGTCATCTCTAACCTTTCTTTTATTTATCTTTAAGCTATTCTTATTTGTTTTAGTCTTTGAATCTGACTCAGATTGGGTGATGGTCAGCTTGGACAAGTCAAGACTTTCTTCAGGTTTTAACTCAACAACCTGATCAGCTTCAGACACAGCTTCAGCAATGGTCTGACCAATGGTTTTAGGATCTTTAAACCCAATACCAGATTTCTGAACCAACTTAATTGGTTTAGAAATAGTTTCTTTGGTTTGGACTTTGGGTGGTGAAGTAGGCTGATAACAAGGCTCCATAGCACATACTTCAGCAATGGCTATGGCCCTATCATAATCACCATCAAAAATAGCTTGGATCTGATGAGGTATATGTTCATTTACACACTTAGCAACTCTTTTAGAACTTATACACCATGTTTCAGTAATCTGTTTAACCTTTAAAAACTTTTCTTCTGCAGTTTTAGCTTCTTTAATCAAAATGGAGTTTAATTGCTTTTGAGCTTTAACTTCAGATTCTAGTTTTTCAATGGTGTCACTCTTAGAGCTGTTATCAAGTTTCAAAACATGTATTTCCTTTTTGAGTTCTTGATTAAAGTGTTTTTGGAGCAAAACCTCATCACCAAGTTTATTCAGTCTAGACAGCTTCTCATTATCAGACAGACTTGAAAAAGAAGTTACCTCAGGTGGAGCAGTCTGACTGGTAGATGCCTGGTGAGCTGACTCAAATTGCTGTTGTATTTTCACCAGATCTTCAGCAAATCTCTGAGTAGCTTCTTTGGCCATGAAACACTTGGCATCTTTGTACAGCTAATCTTCAGATGATGTGGCACTTTCAGCCCAGTCTTTGGCTACCAGACTCTTCTCACTTTTGTTCACCTTCTCAGTCAGCTCAGCTACTTGTGCTTTCAAGGCTTTGTACTTAGTCTTGAGCTTAGAGTATTTTTCACCTCTTCCACCTTTGGTTGGCACAACTTGAGCAGTTTCTTTGGATCTGCAATCTCCAGCCATATGTCCAGTCTTGCCACACTTGTAACAAGTGACCTTGGACATATCAAATGGCTTCTTGGTCTTATCAGCTTGGCCACATCTTCCTTTTCCTTTAAACTTATTAAAGGATCTCCTTCTGATCCTTTCAGCCAAAATAGCTACTTCATTAGCTAGTTCATCACCATCAGATTCATCACACTCAGATTCAGCACAAACAGAGTTAGGATTAGACATCACAGGAATATCATTAACACAAGGAATGATCTCATTACTAATTGAACTAGGGTGTTCAGTCATAGAAGCAACAAGTGCAGCAGCAGGCTGACTATAAGAATCACCCATAGCAATTAACTTTTCAGCCTCTGAACATTCTTGGTTATGAAGCAAACCAAAAAGTCCAGGGAGATCAAGATCATGATAAACATAACTTAATTTAACAGAAGAAATATAGTTGTTCCATTTAGGTGGTAATGAATCAAGAAATTTACTTTTTAAAACCTCATTTTTCTTGTTAATTCCAACAGCCGCTAAATCATTTACCAAAGCATTAAAGCGGGTATGAGTGTCAGTCAAGGATTCATTTCTCAAAGAGAAAAATCTCTCATACCTCCTGGTCAATGTAGTAATTGTGGATTCCATGGAGGTAGAGCAACCCTCAAACATAACAGTCAATGTACCCCACATTTTCTTTGCTGTTGAACACATTTTAATTGAATGATAAAGGTCTTTGGGCACAGCTTGGACAATGAAATTTCTAGCCTTCACATCCAGTTTGCCAACCTCCTATCCTCATCCCCCCAATCTGCCTTATCCTTAACAATAGATTTGACTGTGGCAGGAATGGTTGGTTGACCTTCCCTGACCACAGCTTCTACCACAATGGTTTGTGTAGGAACATAAGGACCATCCGCAAGGATGTCAGACATATTGTTATCGATGGATTCAAGGAACAAAGACATTCTACCTTTCCACCCACTGAAATCATCTTTGTCAAACATGGGTGGTCGGGTTGAAGAACCATTATCAATATAAGATGACATAATGCTTTACTATAAATGAAAATATGCAAGGATCAAGTCAAGTTAATTCTTAACCACCGCTCTGATACCAATTGATACATCCCACGGTGTATCAATATACCAAAGTATATTGAACACAGAACAGTTGTAGAGGGGGTGAATACAACTTTCTTCAATCTTTACAAACTTTTAACACAAAACGTTTTAAGATTCAGTTTATGAATATTAAGCAAGTAAGTAAAGAGCAGGAATTATTAAAACAGTAAAGCAGTAAAGAAATAAAAACATTCTTGAACACAGATTGTGGTTTTCAAATGTAATCCTTTATTAAGAAATAATCTATACAAAGAATTACATGGTTGTTGCGGAATAAAGATAGCCTATAGATATCTAAACAACCCTATGAAATAACAAACAACAATCAATAAGTTTCAGCTCAAGAGAATCAGCCCAAGCTGATCTCGTACAGACTAAGCTGTGTATAAGAGCAGAGAAACTTGTGTGAAGAATGATTCTTAGGAAATGCCACACATATGCAATCCATGAATGAGGCTTTTATAGGCGAAAGCGCTCCTTCATTAGGTGTCCGTTGTAGCTACGTGTTCTTCATTCAGTGGTTGATGAAGGAATAATCAATCGTGCCTTTCATGGTACTTGTGGTCCCCCACGTACTGATGCACATTCTTCATCTACCAATAGGAGTATGGACACACATATGTAAAACAACCACCAACCTGGATCCTAGGATTCTTCCTAGTCACGTCATTTGTCCTTATCTTCAATCCAGGTTGTTATCATCACTTGATTGTCAGACACAGATTGGGCCGTTTGTCAAAGCACCAATCTGCCTAAGTGTTTCCAAGCTGACTGCTAATCCCAAACTGTCTTCCACTAACAGCTTGGTCTTCTATCTTCAATCCTCCTCTTCGACTTGGACTGAATGCTAATACATTGTTGATGCAGCTTGAATAACACTTTCTTCCATAAGATATTACAATTACAAGTATGAAGCATGATCTGGGTCAGAGACAGATCGTAAGCTGTGTCAGCTTAGTCTGACCCAGATCAGATTACAAGAACCAAAGATTACTAAGTGTTTATAGGTCAGATTTGTCACCATTAAATCTACAATTAACATTGGGACTCAACAGAACCTATCATACCCCTATAAGCTGTGGCGTCAACAGATTTGCCATTTTTATCCTCACCCAGCTTATCACCAGTTCCCATAGGAGTTTTCATAGGTGAGCAACCACTAAAACCAAATTTGTTTAAGAGATCTTTGACATATTTTCCTTGGTTAATAAAAATTCCATTTTTAGTCTGTTTGACTTGTAAACCCAGAAAATAGTTAAGTTCTCCCATCATGCTCATTTCATACTTTTTGGACGTTAACTTTTTACAAAGTCTTTCACTGCTAGAACCAAATATAATGTCATCTACATATATTTGCACAAGTAAAATATCACCATTATATTTTCTCACAAACAACGTCTTGTCAACATTACCTCTTTTGAACTTGTTTGCTAGTAAAAACTTGGACAGAGTATCATACCATGCTCTTGGAGCTTGCTTCAACCCATAAAGAGCATTATCAAGCTTGAAAACATGATCAGGATACTTTGAGCTTTCAAAACCTGGAGATTGTTCAACATAGACTTCTTCTTCCAATTTTCCATTCAAAATTGCACTTTTCACATCCATTTGATAGACCTTGAAGCCTTTGTGTGCAGAATAAGCCAAGAACATTCTGATGGCTTCCAATCTTGCCACAAGAGCAAAGGTCTCATCATAATCAATCCCATCTTCTTGTCTGTAACCAATAGCTACCAATCTTGCTTTATTTCTTGTCACAACTCCCCTTTCATCCATCTTATTCCTGTAGACCCATTTAGTTTCTATCACCGTTTTATAATAAGGTCTTGGAACAAGTTCTCAAACCTTGTTTCTTTCAAACCTTTGCCTTTTCCAGATTTCTTACATTCAGATCTTAATTTACTTTGATCAACAATTTTAGGATCAGACACCTTGTTAAGTAAATTATCATTTGAAGAAACCTCACCAGTTCTAGACTCAAGATATTTTGAAATCATTTTGTCAGAATCAGACTTGGGATTATTTGAAATAGACAGATTTGGTTTGTGACAAACTTTCTTTAGAACCAGACTTCTCATTCTTTGACAACTTAACTTTCTCTTTCGGAACACTGTAATCTCTAGCTTTTCTTTTGTTTCTCTTAGACACAACATTGTTTGTTTTAGACTTGGAATCTGATACAGATTGGGTAATGGTCAGTTTAGACAAGTCAAGACTTTCCTCAGGTTTTAACTCAACAATCTTATCAGATTCAGACACAGCTTCAGCAATGGTTTGACCAATGGTTTCAGGATCATCAAATCGAATACCAGATTTCTGAACCAAAAGTATAGGTTTAGATTTCTTTCCTATGGTTTGGACTTTGGGTGGTGAAGGAGGCTGATAGCAGGGTTCCATAGTACAGACTTCACTTATGGCTATGGCTCTATCATAGTCACCATCAAAAATGGCTTGTACTTGATGAGGGATTTGCACATTTACACACTTGGCAGTTCTTTTAGAACAAATACACCATGATTCAGTGATATGCCTGATTTTCAAAAACTTTTCTTCTAAAGTCTTGGCCTCTTTGACTAAAATAGAGTTTAATTGTTTTTGGGCCTTTATTTCAGATTCCAGTTTTTCAATGGTGTGGTTTTTAGAACTGACATCTAGTTTCAAAGTTGAAATTTCCTTCTTAAGTTATTAATTAAAGTGTTTTTGCAAAAGAACCTCATCACCCAATCTATTTAGCCTAGATAGTTTCTCAACATCAGACAGATTGGAAAAGAGAATTACCTCAGGTGAAGCAGTCAGACTGGTTGATGCCTGGTGAGCAGACTCAGATTGCTGTTGTATCTTTGCAAGATCTTCAGCAAACTTCTGTGTTGCTTCTTTAGCCATGAAACACTTGGCATCTTCATACAACTCATCAACAGATGAAGTTGCACTTTCAGCCCAGTCTTTGGCAACCAGACTCTTTTCATCTTTTTCAAGCTTCTTACTCAGCTCAGCCACTTGTGCCTTCAAGGCTTTGTATTTGGTCTTGAGCTTTGAGTATTTTTCACTTCTTCCACCTTTGGTTGGCACAGCTTGCGAAGACTCCTTGGATCTACAATCACCAGCCATGTGTCCAGACTTGCCACATTTATAATAAGTGACTTTGGACATGTCAAATGGCTTCTTGGTCTTATCAGCTTTCCCAGCTTTCCCTTTTCCCTTGAACTTGCCAAAAGATCTCCTTCTGATCCTATCAGCCAACATGGCCACTTCATTGGCTATTTCTTCACCATCAGATTCATCACACTCAGATCCAGAACAAACAGAGTTAGTGTTAGCAATCACAGGAACAGACTCATTAACACATGGAATGATCTCATTACTCATTGAGCCAGGGTGTTCAGTCATAGAGGCAACAAGTGCAGTAGGAAGCTGACTATAAGAATCACCCATAGCTATCAACTTTTCAGCCTCTGAACACTCTTGGTTATGAAGCAAACCAAAGAGTCCAGGGAGATCAAGATCTTTGTACACAGAACTCAGTTTCACAGAAGAAATATAGTTATTCCACTTAGGTGGCAATGAATCAAGAAATTTGCTTTTTAAAACCTCATTTTTTCTTAGTAATACCAACAGCAGCTAGATCATTAACCAAAGCATTAAAACGGGTATGAGTATCAGTCAAGGATTCATTTCTCAAGGAGAAAAATCTCTCATACCTCCTGGTTAAAGTAGTTATGGTGGATTCCATGGAGGTAGAGCAACCTTCAAACATGATATTCAAGGTACCCCACATTTTCTTAGCAGTAGAACACATTTTAATAGAATGATAAATGTCTTTGGGCACAGCTTGGACAATGAAATTTCTAGCCTTCACAACCAAGTTTGCTAGTCTCCTATCCTCATCCCCCCAATCTGCCTTGTCCTTAACAATGGATTTGACTGTGGCAGGAATGGTTGGTTGACATTCTCTGACCACAGCTTCTACCACAAGGGTCTGTGTAGGAACATAAGGACCATCCGCAAGGATGTCAGGCATATTGTTATCGATGGATTCAAGGAACAAAGACATACGACCTTTCCACCCACTGAAATCATCTTTGTCAAACATGGGTGGTCGGGTTGAGGAACCATTATCAACATAAGATGACATTTTGCTTTACTAAAGGAAAATAAGCAAGGATCAAGTCAAGTTAATTCTTAACTCCTGCTCTGATACCACTTATTATGTCCCAGAGTGTCTCAATATACCAAAGTATATAGAGCACAAAACTGTTGTAGAGGGGGGTGAATACAACTTTTCCTTAATCTTTACTAACTTTTAATAAATCATTTTATAAACTCAGATTACGTATATTAAATAAGTAAAGACAATGAATCAATAAAACAGTAAAGCTAACATTCTTGCACACATATTGTAATTTTCAAATGTAACTCTTTATTAAGAAATAATCTATACAAAGAATTACAGGGTTGTTGCGGAAACAAGATAGCCTATAGATATCTAAACAGCCCTTTGAAATGACAAATTACAATCAACAAGTTTCTACTCAATAAGATCAGCCCAAGCTGATCGTATACAGACTAAGCTGTGTGTAAGAGCAGAGAAACTTACATATGAAGAATGATTCTAAGGAATGCCACACATATGCATACAAGGAATGTAGCTTTTATAGGCGAAAGCTCTTCTTCTCTTGGTGTCCAATTAAGCCACGTATTCTTCTTCTATTGGACGATCAAGGAATATTAGATCGTGCCTTTCATGGTACTAGTGGTCCCCAATTCTGCAGCACGTTCTTTTGATCCTCCAATGAGAGTATGGACACGCATATGTAATACAACCACCAACCTAGATTCTAGGAACCTTCCTAGTCACGTCATTTGTCCTTATCACATATCCAGGTTGTTATCTTCATTTGATTGTCAGACACAGATTGGCCATTTGTCAAAGCACAAATCTGTCTAAGTGTTTCCAAGCTGACTGCTAATCCCAAGCTGACTTCCACTACCAGTTTGGTCTTCTATCTTCAATCCTCCACTTCGAATTGGACCGTGTAGATGCAGATTTGTGTGACAGTAGCAACATAGATTTGATTAACATTTTTGTTCTTAGGAATATCTATGTAATCGTTTAAATAATAAGTCATTAGGACTTACATTTGTGTTTAATGATTACGTTTGAACTTCAATGAGAAATCAAGTTATGGTTATTATTATGTTTGTGTGTTATATAATTGTTTTGCAGGTACAAGAATGTAGAGCCAAGGTTTATAAGTGTCATAGAACACTTAAACGATGGCTGGACGTTATGTACAAGTCGAACAAAGGACCAAAGGAGAATCTCTTGATGAGATAATTGCTCGATTCAGTCATTTGACAACTGAGTTATCATATTTTGAGGTTGTATACCCTCAGACTGAGTTAGTAGATAAGTTTTTGGATTCACTACCAAAAATATGGACTGAATATGTTCATCACCTTCAAGATGACAAGGAATACAGTTCATGGGATTTTGAAACAGTAGTTTTCAAACTTAAGAATAGAGAAATGAAAAGAAGAAATACGTTGTGGAAGGAAAGGCTCTTTCAACTCTTACTATGGCCTTACCTCAAGAAAGTGTACATTTATTCAAAAAGTACACTACTTCAAAGGATTTGTGGGATGCTCTAGGAAAGTACTGTGAGGGCGATGCTACTTTGAAGAGAAATCGTATTAAACTTCTTAAACGTGAGTTTGAAGCCTTTAATGGACTCAAAGGAGAATCTCTTGATGAGATAATTGCTCGATTCAGTCATTTGACAACTGAGTTATCATATTTTGAGGTTGTATACCCTCAGACTGAGTTAGTAGATAAGTTTTTGGATTCACTACCAAAAATATGGACTGAATATGTTCATCACCTTCAAGATGACAAGGAATACAGTTCATGGGATTTTGAAACAGTAGTTTTCAAACTTAAGAATAGAGAAATGAAAAGAAGAAATACGTTGTGGAAGGAAAGGCTCTTTCAACTCTTACTATGGCCTTACCTCAAGAAAGTGTACATTTATTCAAAAAGTACACTACTTCAAAGGATTTGTGGGATGCTCTAGGAAAGTACTGTGAGGGCGATGCTACTTTGAAGAGAAATCGTATTAAACTTCTTAAACGTGAGTTTGAAGCCTTTAATGGACTCAAAGGAGAATCTCTTGATGAGATAATTGCTCGATTCAGTCATTTGACAACTGAGTTATCATATTTTGAGGTTGTATACCCTCAGACTGAGTTAGTAGATAAGTTTTTGGATTCACTACCAAAAATATGGACTGAATATGTTCATCACCTTCAAGATGACAAGGAATACAGTTCATGGGATTTTGAAACAGTAGTTTTCAAACTTAAGAATAGAGAAATGAAAAGAAGAAATACGTTGTGGAAGGAAAGGCTCTTTCAACTCTTACTATGGCCTTACCTCAAGAAAGTGTACATTTATTCAAAAAGTACACTACTTCAAAGGATTTGTGGGATGCTCTAGGAAAGTACTGTGAGGGCGATGCTACTTTGAAGAGAAATCGTATTAAACTTCTTAAACGTGAGTTTGAAGCCTTTAATGGACTCAAAGGAGAATCTCTTGATGAGATAATTGCTCGATTCAGTCATTTGACAACTGAGTTATCATATTTTGAGGTTGTATACCCTCAGACTGAGTTAGTAGATAAGTTTTTGGATTCACTACCAAAAATATGGACTGAATATGTTCATCACCTTCAAGATGACAAGGAATACAGTTCATGGGATTTTGAAACAGTAGTTTTCAAACTTAAGAATAGAGAAATGAAAAGAAGAAATACGTTGTGGAAGGAAAGGCTCTTTCAACTCTTACTATGGCCTTACCTCAAGAAAGTGTACATTTATTCAAAAAGTACACTACTTCAAAGGATTTGTGGGATGCTCTAGGAAAGTACTGTGAGGGCGATGCTACTTTGAAGAGAAATCGTATTAAACTTCTTAAACGTGAGTTTGAAGCCTTTAATGGACTCAAAGGAGAATCTCTTGATGAGATAATTGCTCGATTCAGTCATTTGACAACTGAGTTATCATATTTTGAGGTTGTATACCCTCAGACTGAGTTAGTAGATAAGTTTTTGGATTCACTACCAAAAATATGGACTGAATATGTTCATCACCTTCAAGATGACAAGGAATACAGTTCATGGGATTTTGAAACAGTAGTTTTCAAACTTAAGAATAGAGAAATGAAAAGAAGAATCAAGGATACTCATGCGATTTTACTCAAGATCCATCTTTATATCATGCTTCTTCAGTTCATTTGGCAAGTACTAGCTCAGGATCCAATGCATTTCTAAGTGGTGTTGAAGCTACACCAATAGTTGATGCAGATGGAATTGCAGGTTATGTTGCTTATGATAATTCCACAACTAATGTTAAGAGCAATACTCGGTCATATCATTCCATGCCAATGAGTATGAGCTCTGCAGAGGGAAGAATGAATCTCTACTCAGCCTTCTGTTCTGCTCATGAAGCTTATATTGGGAAAGGTTACTGATCCTGCATTGATTGATGATGATTACAATCAGATAGATCCTGATGACTTAGAAGAAATGGATCTACAATGGCAGCTTGCAATGCTAACTATTAAGGTCAGAAGATTTTCTCAGAGAACTGGAAGATTTTTGGGTAATGGCACAAAAGGTTTTGACAAATCCAAGGTGAAATGTTATAATTGCGATGGATTTGGTCACTTTGCAAGAGAGTGTCAACGTCCAAAGATGACTGATAATACCGTTGCTGGTAGACAGAACTACAATCAAGGCGGTATTACTCCACCCAATTACCAGAAAACTCAAGCAATGATTACTTTTCCTGCTACTCCTCAACAGCAAGGTTCTCCTCAGCTTCTGGAGTCCAAGGCTGTTGTTGTTCAAAATCCAGATGGTACTTATCAGTGGGATACACAATCTGAAGATACTTCAAATCATGCATTTTTAGTTGAGATTTATGATGACTATGCGCATGTTGCAAACGAAGTTTCTGAAACAATTGATTATGATGTATACACTAGTGAAGAGAGAGCATCTGAGATAGTCAAGCAGAATATGAAGAAGGTTGGTGAGATAGTAAGATCTGAGAGTGAATCCATGACAGATGTTAAAGCTACTGAAGGAAATACTGAATCATCTAAACCAGTTGATGATATTTCCGAGAAGAGCATTGAAGATCAGATGAAAGAATTTGTGATACCTGAAGGTATGACAACTGAAGATTTTGTTGCATACATGGCAGACTGCAAGGCTGCAGATCAGAAGGTATCATGCTCTTTACTTTCAATTGTCAATGTTTGTAAAATGGTGTTTGAAATGAAACTTGAGGTGTTTATCCTTAACAAAACCATATTAAACTTAACTAGTCAAAACTCTACTTTTAAGAAGGAAAACGACTCTTTTTTTGCCAAAAATTCTAGATTGGCGAAACAAGAAAATCTTTATAAAGATAAAATTCGAGCTTTAGATAAAGATGTTCTTGTTTTAAAATAAAAATTAAGAGAGTCAGTTTTAATGGAAAAAGTAGGTAATGAACAGTATGCTAAACTAACTGAGGATCTTTCTAAGAAAGAGAAAGAGTTAGTTGATGCTAAACTGGAAATAGTTAAGCTTAACAACAGACTTGAACAAATTAGAGGTTCTGAACTTATAAGATCAATGCAGTTGCAAACTCCTATTCCACGAGATTCGAAGAATAAAAGTGGTTTGGGAATGGATTATAAAGAAGTTAGAGGTCCTTTTAATGATAATTATAGTGAATCTCTAACAAAACTGACTGAGAAAGAAGAAATCCTTGTTGGTCAATCTTCTTTGTCTCAGACAGAAAACCAAACTGATAATCTTAAGACCTCTGAGAGTTCACTGAAAAAGACAAGACCTAAAAATAAGAAAGCTGAAACTGTAACTTCATTTGTCAAACCATTGGATCCTAATAATGCTGTTTATGATGCAAATGTACTAGTAGGATCTAATTGTGTGAATCCAACTTGTCATGTTGAGAAAATTATAAAATGTTTTACAATGAAAGGATGTGATACTGTATTTACGTCCACTGAAATTGATTTTGAGAAAATATATCATGACAAGATTGATAAAGTTTGGAATAAGGATGAATCTACATCTAGTGGAATTACCTTAACACCATTTTTATTTGAACCAAGGAGTCAAAAGAAAGTACAGTTTTCAAATAACAATGAATCAAAGGGTCTGTCAAAAGAAGAATCGGCCACAATTAAACTAAAGGAATGTTTAGGTGTGACTTCTGTAGAGTCTGATATTAAAGCTAGGAAATTGAGGGCAAGTAGATCATGCTTTTACTGTTATGAGCTAGGACATGTTTATAGTTGTTGTCCAAATAGAAAGAGACGTTATTCAGATAAAAATGCCTCTTCTACTGCGTCAAGTGATTCTGATATTATAGCTCATAATGCTCGATCTAAGACCCCCAAACGACAGGGACATTCACAAAATGATACAAATTGTATTCATGAAGGTGGAAGTCCGAGTCGATCTCGTACACCTCATAGGAGTAATTCACCTAGGAATAAACAAATACAACAGAATCGATCACCCCCTCATAGAAATGGAAATGTTTCCAAGTTCTATGATCGATTAGAAACTCCTCCTAGGTTTGGTCCACATTCACCTAAGAATTCTCCTCCTAAGACTCGTTTCATTTCGCCATCTAAAAGAAAATCGGTGACACCATCTACATCCAAGGCTCCAACTAAGAGCGATGGATATTGGACCGAATTAATTTTGAGAGATGAATATTGGCAAACCTAAACCTCAAAAGGTTTGGGTACCCCTCATAAATTAACATTAATTTGTGTTCATTGTGCAGGGAGAACCAAGGAAGCCTATCAGTCTTTGGTATGTTGACAGTGGATGCTCTCGGCACATGACAGGGGACAAGAATTGTTGTCCAACTATGTAGATATTAATGGTTCTTATGTTAGTTTCGCTGGTCCCAAGGGCGGCAATATCTCAGGCCAAGGTGATGTTGTCAATGGGAAAATTACATTGGAGAAAGTCAATTATGTGGAACAACTATCTCATAATCTCATGAGTGTTTCTCAGATTTGTGACAAGGGAAATCATGTCCATTTTACTGAGAAGGAAGCACTTATTTTGAAACCGGGGTATGTTATTCCTGAAGACTGGATCCTATTGAAAGCTCCTAGGAAGAAAGACATCTATGGCCTTATGTTAGGTGTTGATGATTCGAAGGAGCCAATTTGCTTATTAACGAAAGCAAATGAATCTGAATCTTTGTTATGGCATAGAAGAATGGGACATATTCATTTCCGAAAGATGAATGATATTGTCAAATCATGGTTTGGTTGAAGGTGTTCCATTGAAAAGGTTTGAAATGGAAGACAAATGTGTACCTTGTCTGAAAGGTAAGCAGCAGAAGTCTTCACATAAACCAAAGAGTGAAAATTCTATTGCCAACCCATTTGAGCTACTTCACATGGACTTGTTTGGTCCTGTGAATGTAAGAAGTATAGGTGGGATGTACTATTGTTTGGTGGTTACTGATGACTACTCGAGATTCTCATGGGTATTCTTTCTTCAATCGAAAGATGAAACTCCACAGATTTTGATAAATTTCTTTGTTGAAACTGAAAATATTTATGGAGTTCGTGTTAAGAGAATCAGGAGTGATAACGGAACTGAATTCAAGAATAAAACATTGGAAGTCTTCTGTATGTCCAAGGGAATCCAACATCAATTCAGTGCACCGTATGAACCACAACAAAATAGAGTTGCTGAAAGAAAGAATAGGACTCTAATCGAAACAGCCAGAACAATGCTTGCTGATTCAGGGCTTCCTACTATGTTTTGGGCAGAAGCAGTAAATACAGCATGTCATATTTTAAATCGGGTTTTGGTAGTTAAGCGTCATAATAAGACATGTTATGAGCTTCTACATAAAAAGAAACCAAATTTACAGAATGTCGAACCATTTGGTGTTCTATGTACCTTCTTGAAATATCTTCCTCAGTCAAAGTTTGATCCAAAAGTTGAAGAGGGATTTTTCATTGGTTATAAACCGGGTACTTCAATTCGAAGGGTTTACAATCAACAGACAAACAAAGTTGACTTAGGTACTAATGTCAAGATTGTCAGTCATAAACCTGCTATTCATTCTAGAACTGGCAAGAATTTCAATTATGATAGTGTGTTTAGTTTGTTACACGGTCCTGCTTCTTATTCAGGTCCTGACAAAGTTGATGAAGTGATCATTTTAAGAGATCATATGGATTATACTCCTACATCTCCTCCAGCTCAAAATGTTGATACTACTCCAACCAAAGTTCATTCTACTACTGTTGTTGGTGAAAGTAGTAAGAACGATGATAAGACATCAGACTTAGATGTTAATGAACCCGAGAACACTACTCCAACTACTCCTTCAAAGGTTCCATTGCCAGATGATGATCCTATTTCTGAAGAATCAGAAGATGATTTTAGTTCTCCAGAATTTCAAATTCGTTCGAATTTAGGAGATAATCTAAATGTTGATTCGGTTCCTCAATATCGAATAAATAAGGCTCATCCTGTTGAAAATATTCTTGGTGATGCTTCAGAGCCTGTTCGAACTAGAAATCAGTTAAATAAAGAGATGACTAGTTTATTTTGTGAAGTAAAAGATTCAGGACTAATAACTGAGTGTTTGCATTCCTGTTTCATTTCACAAGAAGAACCTAAGAATGTTAAGGTTGCACTTCAAGATCCTTTTTGGGTTGCAGCTATGCAAGAAGAATTAGCTCAATTCGAGAAACTTGGAGTATGGGAGTTAGTAGATGTGCCTAGAGGTAAAGAACCGATTGGAACTCGTTGGGTATTCAAATGCAAACGAGATGACAAAGGGATTGTTACTAGGAATAAGGCACGTTTAGTTGTTCAGGGGTTTGCACAACGAGAAGGATATGACTATAACGAAACTTTTGCACCAGTTGCCCGGATTGAAGCTATAAGGTTATTTTTAGCCTATGCAAGTTTCAAAGGTATAAAGGTGTATCAGTTAGACGTTAAGAGCGCATTCTTATGCGGTGAAGTTAAAGAGGAAGTGTATGTTTTTCAACCACCGGGGTTTGAAGATCCTAATTATCCAAGACGAGCATATCGACTTGATAAGGCTCTTTATGGATTACATCAAGCACCCAGAGTGTGGTATGAAAAGTTGTCGACACATTTGTTGACAAATGGTTTTACAAGAGGATCGATAGACAGCACATTGTTTATCAAATGGCGGAAGCAAGATTATTTGATTGTACAAGTTTACGTTGATGATATCATTTTTTGGTTCATCTAATGTAAAGATGTGCAAAGAATTTGAAATGAGCATGAAAAAGCAGTTTGAAATGAGTGCTATGGGGGAATTACAATTCTTCCTCGGACTGCAGGTTGATCAAAGGAAAGATGGATTTTTCATTCACCAGTCTAAGTATGCTGATGACATCTTGGAGAGGTTTCAAATGTTAGAATCCAAGACATATGGTACTCCTATTCAGCTAAATCATGGTTTAGGGGTTCTTGATCCTAAAGATATGCCTGTTGATGCAACTTATTATCGTGCTATCATTGGCTCATTAATGTATCTGCCAGCTTTGCGACCGGATATTATGTTCGCTGTTTGTCTTTGCGCTAGATTCCAAGCTAGTCCGAAAGAGTCACATTTAGCTGCAGCAAAACGTATCCTACGTTACTTGAAAGGAAACCAAGGGCTTGGTCTATGGTATCCTATGGGAGGATCGTTTGAGTTTGTTGCATATACTGATTCGGATTTTGGCGGTTGTAACAACGACAGGAAGTCTACAACTGGAGGATGTCAGTTCTTAGGAGGGAGACTTGTATCGTGGCAGTGTAAGAAGCAGACATCAGTTGCTCAGTCTTCATGTGAGGCAGAGTATATGGCTGCTGGTATCTGTTGTTCCCAGGTATTGTGGATTCAGCAACAACTACATGACTACGGTATGGATTTTCTTGATACTCCTATTAGAATAGACAATAAGTCAGCTATAGACATTACTAATAACCCTGTCATGCATAAAGTCACCAAGCATATTGATATTAGACATCATTTCTTACGTGACTGTGCCCAAAAGAAATTAATTCATTTGGAAAAGGTTATAACTGATGATAATCTAGCTGATTTGTATACTAAAGCATTTGATAAGACTCGCTTTGAAAAGTTGATTCTTCTCAATGGTATGAAGAATGCTGATTCATATTAGATCTCTCAAAGAACTATTTTTGTATATTTATTTGTGTCTTAGTTAAGTCTGTAAATAGTTAGTGTCATAAAAATATAAAAAGTTGAAAAATGAGAAAACCAAAATAAATAAGATAGAGATTTAAGTTGATGCATTCAGATGATTAGAAGTGAGGATACTTTAGCTTTTAAGCCTGCTTAATCGTAATATAACTGCTCAGTTCAGTGATTACAATTTAAGATGTATCGGTAGGCGCAAAGTACCAAGGTTTCCTTCAATCTGAACTTAATATTATACAATGTTCTTGTGGGAAACATATTCAGATATATGGCTGAGAATGCTTGCTTTTCAGAAATGATTAGATCTGGTCCTTAAATTCTGTGAAAGATCTAGCATTATTATAGGATTTATTTAGTATATATGTAAAAACTTCTACAAGTCATGAGCATGAAAGTTAAATTTAGTTATAATGTGATAATTGTTATGTAATGAAATCAAGTTAAGGGCTAATGTGGTCTTTGAGATTCGGACAAGTATGTCCTCGGGGTGTCTTTGTATACCTAGCCTACCTAAAGCTTCCAACTTGGGATAGGTTGTCAGAAAGTTTGCTACACGGGTCTCATCGAAAATCACGGGTTCCTTAAAATAATGAAATGCAAAAGCATATGATAAGTGAAATCGCAAAATACTGAATTCCTTCAAAATGAAATAAATCCAAAAAAGTGTCTCATGGTTTGTTCAAGGAAGTTTTTGGATATATATTGAATATTTCTTATTTTAGTGCTTGTGTCGATTACGGGAGTATATCTGAATGTGGGTCACATAAGTTCGCAAACTAAAAAGTGGCATGAGTAACTTACTAGGTTACATGGTGACTGTCCTTGGCTCAAGTAATACGAAAGTGCCACAACCCAAAGGAAACTGGAAGTACTGAGTGTTTAAGAGGACAAATATACCGGTAATCGTTGTTGGGTCACTGTTCATAACTAATAATAAGAGAATTATTTCTCACCCGCAGGCTTATGTAATTGCTAATCTGATCTAATCCGCAGAAACTTAGAATTTCTTGTATATAAATAATGTAGTTTAGGTTTAAAGTTTTTATTTTTATTTTTATTTTTATTTTTATTTTATTTTTATTTTTATTTTTATTTTTATTTTATTTTTATTTTTATTTTTGTACTTTTTATTTTATTTTTATTTTTATTTTTATTTTATTTTTTTTTTTTTTTATTTTTACTTTTTTTTTTATTTTGTTTTTGTGTTTTTGTTTTTATTTTTATTTTTATTTTTATTTTTATTTTTATTTTTATTTTTATTTTTATTTTTATTTTTTTTCTTTTTTTTTTTTATTTTTATTTTATTTTTATTTTTATTTTTATTTTTAATTTATTTTTAAATTTTTATTTTTATTTTTATTTTTAGGTTTATGTTTACTTTTATTTTTATTTTTATTTTTATTTTTATTTTTGTACTAACGTTTTAGTTTTGTGTCAGTTTGTAGTGTCAAACTAGTTCTTATTGCACGAGAGATTTAATAAGCATCTGATAATTCCATAAGAAGTTATATGATCCTTAGTGGATTATATGAGTCTTGTTGCTTATGGTATATGGGTTTAAAGGATGAATTTTCTAATATGGACATTAATCTGTTTAAGATTAGAAAATGTTTTGTTTTGAATATTGAAATTTCAATAATAAAGAATTTCAATTGGTTTTGGTTGATGAGTATGCTTGACAAGGATTTGACATGACTTAGATTTTTAAAAAAGATAAGTTAATATTTTGATTGTTTTTGCATACTTATGTTATTTGTTGATTTTGATGCATTGATGAAGTTTGTTAATGTAACATCTGTGATTTTGACCCGTTTGACCTTGCATGTAATTTGACTAACTATTTCAATAAATGAAATAGTTGTGTATATTTATCTATATATTGGGCCAATTATAGTGTAATAATGAATTTCAGGTGTCATATTTGGATTTCTAGAATTAAGCCCATATTATGAGGCCATGATATTGGCCCATACGTGTTATGAAGGTTATATTATAGTTAATGTTTAAGTGACTGTGGTAACACGAAGAATGTAAATACAAAGCATTAGTATAATGTACGGTTTCAACAGTGTCGGTGGCTATCCAATAATTCCATTAATGGGACAAAAGCCGACATAACTTTATGTAAAAGAGAAATACGCGTGATATCTCTTGTTGTTTATTGATCATGAACCTAATCCCTTAGCTGGATAACTACCTCTCTCTCTATATATATATACCTATTATATTATATCACTCAATATGTCCAAAACTAAATATAACTTTAAATGTGCTAAAAATGATAAATTAACGTTGCTGTAATGTTTTGACTATAACTTCTTCGTCCGATATCCGTTTTTGACAAGTAAGCTGTCTACGGAAAGAGGAGAGAAATATCTACAACCATAAATATGAATTTAATCATCAATCCTACTCATAGTATATATATACAATATATATATAAAAAATAATATATCTAACTGATAATAACTATATAATATATATATATATATATATATATATATATATATATATATATATATATATATATATATATATATATATATATATATATATATATATATATATATATATATATATATATATATATATATATATATATATATATATATATATATATATATATATATATATATATATATATATATATATATATATATATATATATATATATATATATATATATATATATATATATATATATATATATATATATATATATATATATATATATATATATATATATATATATATATATATATATATATATATATATATATATATATATATATATATATATATATATATATATATATATATATATATATATATATATATATATATATATATATATATATATATATATATATATATATATATATATATATATATATATATATATATATATATATATATATATATATATATATATATATATATATATATATATATATATATATATATATATATATATATATATATATATATATATATATATATATATATATATATATATATATATATATATATATATATATATATATATATATATATATATATATATATATATATATATATATATATATATATATATATATATATATATATATATATATATATATATATATATATATATATATATATATATATATATATATATATATATATATATATATATATATATATATATATATATATATATATATATATATATATATATATATATATATATATATATATATATATATATATATATATATATATATATATATATATATATATATATATATATATATATATATATATATATATATATATATATATATATATATATATATATATATATATATATATATATACGCGCTAGTTAAATGCCCACTAAATAATATATATATATATATATATATATATATCTCTCTATATATATATATATATATATATATATATACCTATTATATTATATCACTCAATATGTCCAAAACTAAATATAACTTTAAATGTGCTAAAAATGATAAATTAACGTTGCTGTAATGTTTTGACTATAACTTCTTCGTCCGATATCCGTTTTTGACAAGTAAGCTGTCTAGGGAAAGTGGAGAGAAATATCTACAACCATAAATATGAATTTAAACATCAATCCTACTGATAATGATCAGCTAAGCCACGAAATTTAGTGGGAGACAAGTACCTAACACACTAACCTAACTAAACAACTCATAAATTGTCTTTTTATCAACTAATTTTCTCACCCAACTTTCCTACCATTAAATTAGTGTTAATAAAAGGATAAAGCATGCAAAATATTTCATTTCATCACCAAAACCGGACTTGAACTTCCAAGAACAACAATACTAGTTTCATAATAATAATCTTCAAGTTTTGAAAGGAAATCAAGTCATTTTGCTAGCAAGTTTAATCCCTTGTTCTTCAATCAATTGGAAAAGAGTTTTAAAGTTTCAAGGAGACCAATATCAACAACTTTTATTCTCTATAATCTCATTTTGGTAAGCCTCTTTTATGGTTCTTAAATTTATTGAATACAAAAGATCACGTATGAACTAGTTTTGTTAAAAACTGATTATGAACAGAATCTGTAATCTGACTTGGAAGGGAGAAAACACATAGATGGAAAATGATCTGGTTATTGAGTTCTAAACAAAATCTTTAGCTTTATGTGTCTATTTTATCCTCCCACTGGAATCAAGTAAAAACACTGAGTAAAACTCAAATTGTGAACTTTTTAAGAAAAGTGATCAAAACTGATTTTTATGAATACTTTTTCAGTCATATTGTAAATGTCATATCTCATTCATGTTAAGTCAAAATCAATTGAATCTTAACTTTTTCGAAAGTACTATGAGTGTACTAAATTCGACCAGAACAAAGTTTTGTTGTATCTAGTCGTCTTCTTTTCCTAAAATGATGTTTTCCTGAGAGGGTCAGAATCTGGACAAAAACCGATAAACTGAATTAAGGTGGCCATTTGAACGAGTTAGATATATTGAAAAATTCCGTAAAAATTCATGAATACTCTTAAGATATAGTACTAGATGTTGTAAAAGATTTATGTCTTGAGACACTTTGCATCTATACTAAAAACCTTCTCAATTAGAGCATAGATTTTTGAAATATATTTGATGATCTTAGGTTGGAATAAGCTTGAACGTTGAATCTCGTGTGAACTTATTAGTGCGTGTACTCGTACTAGTACTTGGAATTGCTCTACTTTAAGGTGAGTTCCGTAGCTCCCTACTCAATTGAGATTCGGGCTGAAAAGTGTACATATACGTGCTTGTTTGATTATTTGGTTGATTTGATTTACGGTTTATTGATTGTTTAATGAAATGTTTCGATAGAATTATGGAACTGATTGATTGATGATTGATGGATAATTTTGAGTTAGATGGTTTATGCATGTGATTGTGATATCGTAATTTATTTAGGATAGATGTACATACATGGAAGTCGGTTATGCCTTCAAAGGGTTTTAGATGTGGTGGGAAGGTTGCGGGTGACCCTATATATAAGCATCTAGGCCCCATTAAAAGTAGAATCCTCCTACTTGTATGTACGTATAGACTTGTTTAGTTTGTTGGAAATATTGATTTGTTTATTGATGATTATGTTTATTGAGACGTACATGTTGTGTGCATTGGAAATTTATACCAAGGCAAGTTGTTTAACTGTAAGGCCACCAAGGCAAGTTATTGAACTGTAAGGCCACATTTCGAGTACTTTGAGTACTATATGTTTATGTACATCCGAGTACTTTCAAGTACTTGATGCCAAGTATTGGCCATACTTGATGATATGATATGATATGATATGATATGATATGATTTACACCACGATGTGGACCAAGTATTGTGATACTTAATGATGTTGAGATACATAGCATGACATTGACACGCATATGATGCACGTATTGATATTTGTACGCCTTTGATACATTGCATGACATTGATACACATACGATGCATTTCTTGGTAATGATAGATATTGTACTTGATTGTATATGAACTATCTTGTATCGTTTGTTGTTCGGTTATTTATGTGACAAGGTTGAACGATATGTTAACCTCAATTGTTTGACAGATGACGTACATGGGTTTATAGTAAGTACATTGTTTGATGTTATTATTTCATATGTTGTTATTTTGATGATGGTTCCTTGTGAACCATTACTACGAACTCACCAACCTTGTGTTGACACTTGCTAGTACACTTTTCAGGTAATCAGGTGAATCAAGATAGAGATATATGATTGTTGATTGCTTGAACCCAGACTTGGACTAATATGGATCAAGGATTCATTTACCATCTTTTGCATTATGCTTAGGATCGTTTGTCATCGTTTGGGTTGACTTGTAAACTTATGGTGACTACTTGCGTTTGACATTACTCGTCGGATTCACTGAATTCATGTATTTTCATTTAGTAGCCTACGATAATTCCACTGTGTGCTATATAATTTCCGTAATACTTCGGGCCCACCTCGGGGTGTTACAGAATGGTGGCCCATGCGTGGTCGTAGAGAATTAGGCGGTTTGACCTAGACTACGGCTTAAGTTAAAACTCTTCATATAGCATGCATGGTTAGGAATTTTGTGTGCAACTTGAATTGTGTGAACCATAAAAGGTGTACATTGTGAGTTCGTATTTAAGACCTACTATGAGATGACTTGAGTACAATGTGGATAACGTATACATTGATTGAACTTGATTGAGATGGATTGTTGTTATTAATTGATAATAGTTTGATGAATTAAGGCAAAATGAAGTTATGGAGTTAACTTGATATAATATTGTGGCAACCCTAAAAGAGCCTGATCAACTATTTTATGGTTACCCGGTATTATAACAAGTTAATGACATCACGGATTGCACACGCTTGGTTTAGGGTATAATAAGGAACCGATATGCTTAATGGAAGTTGATTGGGTGGAGGGTTAGCCGCTGGTGCACCCTGTATACAAACCCGGTCAATAACTAGAGGGCATATCGGATTCGGATTATACTTTAAACCACTTGTGTTAGTTGCTTGATGGTGTGATGTATTGAACATGGGTATGTGGTTTAGTGATGAACAATTATTGTGAACTTGGTATGATGGCATGATACATAATGATTTTCCCTAGAACATTAGTAATTTTGCCTTAGTGTAAAGATATGATTTATCTGTGATATGTCGGCATGAGAGCATTAACTACTTGTGTGACTAACATGCGAGCATTTTTGAGACTATGATGTTCAAGTAAATTAAGATACTATGAAATATTATGTGATCTAGTGTGTTAAGAGGCGTTTGTATGAACGTTGAGCTTGAGTTAGTAATTTAACGAATGTGTTCAAGGAAGTGGCTAGAAAAGAGCAAACAGGATAGTAGTAGAAGATTATGAACTTAAGTGATTATATGCAGGAATCAAGTCCCGTAGATTTCACCTTATATTGGCCTTATACCTAGAGTAAGAATACATGATTTTACTGAAAGGTATTCACTTATATAACGTAAGCAATGACGTCAAATGAAAATAATTTTTCAAAATGGCCGACAATAAATAAGATATATGGATCTTGATAGAACAAGATAAAGTATGATGGCTTTATCAGACTATCTTAATATGAGCGATAATAAAAGTATTGACTACGAACATGTTTCGCAACAAAATAAAGAGGGAAATAGACATGCGAAAATCAATAACTGTTTATATATATCCCTATATATATGACAACATGATTATTGGAAATATTCATGTACACTCAAAAGATTTTAATGTCTACAACTACAAATATCACATCTATTTAAAAGTTGATTAATAACATATGCTTGCACTCATATGCCCGTGATCAAGTGGACCATGTCTACTGTTCAAAAATGCCCTTTGAGATCACGACGTCTGAACTAATATGATTCTATAAATATAGAGTCATATCTCTTCGTTAAATATAACAAGATAAGAGTAACACATACTTACACACACACGACTGAGAGAAAATAAAAATAGTCTTGTTCGGTTAGTTCAAAGCAAACCTGTTGAAGGATTCTTAGGCTGAGAAACTCGAAAGTTTCCTTTATTGTGATCGCTTTCTCGACCGTTGGTTTAAACATCATATCAATCTCTTTCGTTTCTGCTACTAGTATTCGGGTACGTTTCAAATACTTTACATATACCTTCAAGAATAATGTCCGGATTCAATGAGGAAGGGATTACTTCACCTGTACCTGAATCCCCCGACTCCCCTCAATATGTACAAGACCTACCTATGGAGGAGACCGGTCATTCTGGAGAAGAATATAATAAGGCACTTGTCCATGTACCGAACATCACGTCCACTACTGTCGTTACCAATGTTCTTGCTGTCGCTACGCCTATTGTTACTATTCCAAACTCATCAGGGGAAGGTTCCTCAAGGCCACCCCGCTCTTTGCTACGAAGGCTCCGAACTCCTAGATACCCGGTTTTTAACCGCCCTCAGTCACGACGTCTTCGACCTATCCATACTGAACCACCCGCTCAACGGCTGCGGCGATCCAGCAACCTAAACGAAATACCAAGATTCCTAGCGGAATGGAGAATAGAGGAAGGACTCCTTAACTCCAACCAGTTCAGAATAGACGTCGATTCGACCAATATTCCTGCACTAACTATGGAACCCCTACATGACACTGTCCCTACTTTGGTCTTACGCACACTCCGAGCAGAAAGATGTATTGCTGAGTTGAGAGAAAGAACCAACATACTGCGGACACATGTGGAAGACCAGGGTAGCACGATAGTCGCACTGGAAAGTGAGATGGCGGGAGCGCATTTCAGGATTCATGATCTTGAAGACACTGTGTTAGAGCTGCAGGAAAAGGTAACACGGTTTGAGGCTATGTTTGAGGCGATATCTAGAGCCACCTCTATAACCCCATCTACTCCGTCACAATAGATATTATCTGGATATGTGCTATTTACGACGGAGGTGTCGAGAAATGTAAAATTTTTATGAAATAATGGATTTCTGAGATGTTCATATCTCAATATCTATCATCCAATGAACCTACTAGCTTTAACATAAATTCCTTTGAACCATAGATCACCTTTAATGATTGAATATTATCAACCAAAAATATGTACCATCTTCTCTAACTGAATAATAGTAATCTTGACAAAAGAACTTCAAACTTGAAAAATCAGAATTATTTGAAAGGCTAAGAATTATGATGAGGCACCAACAGTTCTTGGCCTCTTCACGTGTCTTTGAGAAAGTGGAGAATTGCTATTTTTGTCACCTCTCAGAGTGGTGTCTTCCTCTCCCATAGTCTTCTGTAGATATTTCCTTAGACTTGCTTCACTTTTAGCCATTTTGGCATTCAACTCAGTCTCTCGTTTTCAAGCAAGTTCCAATATGTCGACGTGTTGATTTGTTGGTGTTTGCACCTCAGAACCTGTTTCTCCTGCTTCTGCAAGTAGTAGTTCTTTGGCTAACTTCAGAGAAGCTTCTTCTTTCATCGGTTGCTTTCTCTTTCGTTCCATGATCTTTTGAAGGATTACATCTTGAGAATCACCCTGTAGTGTTTCAAAATTTTTGTGACATGGAATAAGGCTAGTCGGTGACATAGTTTTTTTCCCCCTGGAAGCAGTTGGTTCAACTATTGCTTCTTCAGATTGTGAGAAATTGGTAAGCTGATTCATCAACCCTTTAATTTCTTTGATTTCTGCTTCGAGTTTTGTTGGTTATCAATAGATTCTCGTAATAGTGCCCTGTCGGATATAAGAAGAAACGGTGCACTGAAATGAATTTGGTCAATTTGGGATGTAAAGGATGTAAACAAGGTGGTTTGTTCTGTAGAGGGTGATGCTACGGTACTGTTAAGTTGTTCAAATTGCTTTGACAAAAGCTCGATTGAACGTTCAAAAGTGACGTGTGTGGGAGTGGCCATAGCTAAAGTAAAATTGATAGAGGTGGTCGATTAGATTGCGTGGAAATATAGCTTCACACAAGAAAAATGTAAAGGAGAGAAGGAAATTTTAGTGTGTCTATCATCTCTACAAGTGTCCTTCTTATATAGAGAATAATAGATGAAGTGTGATCTGGAAGAACGGACAAGTGTTCAGAAACTATAGTAAATTATAACTACTGCGACGGTTAGAAAATATTTGGTAGTCGTCTTTAAATCACGTTGCAAGTAGTTAGAATGATTTAAGGGAAATTCTTTTAACTGGGGAATTTCCCTACACGACAAAAACAATATAAGATGGGGGACAGTTAAGCAATAGTCTATAATAGATAACATGTTGTATTTCATCACTGTTACAAATTGAACGAGGCTCATTACACTATTTAAACAGAAATACAACAACTGAGACTATAACACACTTAAAAACCATACAAAGAAACCCATGTGGCAACAAACAGTAAGGGAACCACGCCAAGAACAAACGCTACTAACCACGGATAAGCCTCATCCAATGGAAGTTGAGCCACAATAAGTAACCAAGCTATAATAATTATGTAAATCACAATTAGGAAAGGGCTCAACATTTTTGATATAGGTTTCGGGTTTTGGTTAGATTCTGAAGAAAGGAAAATGTTAAGTTGATATGGTTTGGAGAAAAGTATGCTATGGTGTTACTATATAGTTCAAAAATGAGCCGTTTCTAACGGTCAAATATAAAAAGAGAAAGTGAATTTGAATCCCGTATAGTGTTTTAGTCAGACTTACTTGTGTCTAGACAGATCATCTATGCTATACCATAGATGTGTAAGTAGTCCATACTATATGTGTACAAACTATTGATTTCTTCATGAGTACAAGTTGTAGGATGTTATACATGCTATCTCTAAATGTTAATCCTGTCAAGGATTGTGTACAAGTTCATCCTACTCTGTTGAGAGTAGAAGGGTTCAGTTTGGAATCAAATGAGTTCATCTTACTCTGATTGAGAGTAGAGTGTATCGATTAAGAGATGCTCTCTAAACCTGGCTTTTAATTATGTGTGTAAATGTGTATGTGGGATATCACATCTTCTAATATCTATTAATTGTCACTAAGACAAAACATAAATCAAGTTAAGTCTATTTTTACTCGATATAATCTGAATTTCAAGGACGAAATCCTTTTAACGGGGGAATAGTGTAACATCTGTGATTTTGACCCTGTTAGGTCGAAAATCGACCAAGTATAATTTGTTCAGAAATAGCTGAAGCTCAGTGAAGAAAAACTTGTACATAATTCTGAAGTCATTCAGAATTAGTACACTGAGGCTTCACTTCAGTTCAGATCAACGTATCAGAATACCGTTCAGAATGAAGTCAAAGACTGAAGTCTGAAGAAAGAGAATCAGCTCAGATGTGGATCTCAGAAGCTGATTCTACCTGATCGAAGACTGAAGCATCTCAGTGTAAAAGTATTTACACACTTTTACACTGATTACGAGGAAGACTTTTTACTTCACATTTCCATACCCGGTTAATAGAAATAACTATTAATAAAGGTACAAGGTAAAGTAAAGGTTGGGAATATGGTATGCTAAGTCACATCAATTGACTTACATACTTAAACCTTAAAAGTACGCATGTAAGGAATTAGCTTTAATTCCTTAAATGCTCCCAACCATATTTGTACGATCTGGTCCACGTCATCATGGACTTGGTCTATAAATATAAGTCTTCTCACAACTTGCAAATGGCTTGAAAACTTTGCATTGCAACTTGTGAGATATACTCTAAGTAATCCTTACGAGTATTTCCAAGTTATTAGATCACTTGTATTTCTAGGTTGTTTAGATATTTACACTTGGGTGTTTATCTTTGTTCCGTAACAACCTTTGTATTTGTTTATATATCAATAAATCAAATACATTGAAAAGTACATCGTGTCTCAATGCTACATACTTGATATATACATATTATCTATATTGTTTCAGCCCTTATTGTTTCTAGCATTTACTTTCAGTATATTTATTGTATTGTTCATCCATATCTGGATCGTATTCTGAACTGGTCAACTTCCAGTTAGAACTACTTGCCAGTCGGGTTTAATCATCTATATTTGGGACTCACAATTGGTATCAGAGCAGCAAGGTTGAATTATATTAATTCATTAACCTTTGATCTGCAAAGATGGTTGACCAAATGTTCAATACATGCCCTGACCCTAATGCTAATGCTAATACTACTCCACCTACTCCACCCCCTATCATCAACAACAATATACCATCGCACAATGTGCACGTACACTTTCCAAATAATCCTGTTCCCAAGTTTGATGGGAACAGTGAAAATTTTCAAACATGGAAAGCATGCATGCTCAAATATATTGCTGGTGTTGAAAGACATTTAACCGATATTCTTAAAGAAGGACCCTTTGTCCCCTTGAATGCCTCCACTGTTGTCAGAAATGCCGATGGGACTCCTAGGGTTTCACCCAAGGAGAAGGATCATTGGTCTGAAGAAGATCATAGGCTGGTAGACCTTGATACCAAGCTGCAAAATATGATCTTGTATGTTGTTCCTGAAACTCTTATGCCCACCCTTGTTTTACTTGAAAATTCAAAACTAATGTGGGAGGAACTTTTGACACAGTTTGAAGGCACCAATGAGACAATTGTCACAAGAAAAGTTGCTTTAAATAAAAGATATGAGTCTTTTTTTGCTATCCCTGGTGAAACTTTAACACAAACTTATATCAGATTCACCAATCTGGTAAATCAACTGAAAGCTCTGGGAGTAACTAAAGACAAAGAAATTTTGTTGGAAAAGTTTTGTGACATCTTACCTTCTAAATGGGAAAACTTGATCGTGGTTTTAAGACAAGGAAAAACCTTGCACAGTCACACTCTAGCTTCCCTATATGGAGCCTTCAGGTACACTGAAGAGAACAAAGCTGAGAGAGTTGTGGCTGAGCAAGATGCCAAAAATCATGCTTATACCAGTGCAGTCATGGTTCAGCATTCTGAACCTCATAGGACTGCCCTACTATCTTCTGAGAGTGATCATTCTGACTCGATGAAGAAGATGGTCTCTGAAATGTTAAAAACTGGTATTTCTGGTAATGTAACTCATAGTTGTGATGAGGATGACAATGATGATCTGGTTGCCATGCTGGCTAAAACCTTCAATCGTTTTAAGGCCAAATCTAATCGATCTGGCAAACCATTTGCTTCCAGCGCTTCTATTGACAAGTCTAATCTTGAATGCTTTAAGTGTGGCAAGAAAGGACATTTCATGAAGGAATGCAGATCTAGTCAGCCTTCATCATCACAATCTGCCCCTAACCATTCTCATTTTCAGAAACCTGATGACAGCTATAAGGCTAAGTACAAGAAGCTGAAAGCCCAAATAGCTCTCATGGCTCAAAACAACTCAAGCAATAATAGTTGTATGATTGCCAAGACTGAAATATGGGAAGAACCTGATGAATCATCTGATGAAAAAGAACAGAAGATAATTAAATCTTGGATGGATGCACCAAAACCAGATGCTGCAATTAAAAATACTTTTGCAAATCAAAGAACAGCATATGAATCTGGTGATCTTCACATGGCATCTATAATCACTGATTTAGATGCACTTCCAAAGGAAATGAAACCTGAAATTAGTTTTCCTAAAGTTGGCAAACAGAAAACTATGACTGATAAGGCCCAGGAACAATCTGAGGGTAAATCTGAAACAGCTCAGATAACTGTTTCAGAAAAGAAGGCTAAAACCAAAAAGCCATCCCCTCAGACTTCATCTAAGGTTCCAAAAGGCCAAAAGAAGAAGAAAATTATCTCCCCCACTGAGCCCTCTACCTCAGATTCAGGTAAGGCTCAGGTGTCTAATGAAGAATCTATTTTGCTAAGGTTAGAGAGTCAATTTCAGTTATTGGCTAGACAAGTGCAGAGCTGTAATGCACGTTTAAAAAATGTTGAAACCACTCCTCTTCAACCTAAGCAAAATGCAAAACCTTTTTCCAAACAAATCAAGCAAAAATCTGAGAAGAAAAAGGTTGAAAACCCCATCAAACCAACTGTTTTTGTGTCATCTGAGATTATGACTGAGATCCCCTTTGATCCTTCTGTTCCTTATAAACCAAAGAAATCTGAGACTGCTAAGGGAGAGTCTAGCGAACCCATCATCAGATGGGTTCCCAAAAAGAACTAATCTTTGTGTTTGTGCAGGGAGACCGAAAGAAGAATATATGGTATCTTGACAGCGCTGCTGGCAGAACCATGACTGGTTATCAGACCCTGCTGGAGGAATATAGGGTGCAAGAGGGGCCCTCAATAACATTTGGAAATATGAAAATGGAAAAACTGAGGGATATGGTGTTGTGAATAATGGACAAGTCAAATTCACACGTGTTGCATATGTGAACAGTTTGAAATATAACCTGATCAGTGTCAGCCAACTGTGTGATGATGGCTTCAAGGTATTATTTGATATTTCACAAGGCACCATATTCAACAGGGATGGAAAGGTAGTTTTGATTGCACCAAGAAAAGGAAACATTTATATCATTGATATGAATAGTTCACCCACTGAACAATGTTTCTACACAAAGGCAGATGAAGACACAAATTGGTTGTGGTACAAGAGATTATCCCATCTGAACTTCAAGAATATTAATAAGTTGTCAAGAAAACAACTTGTTGATGGGATACCCTCAATGTCTTTCAATAAAGATAAGCCATGTCCAGGTTGTGAAATGGGTAAGCAGAAAAGAGCTTCGTTCAAATCAAAGCAAAGTTTTAGTATAACTGAACCTCTTCACATGCTTCACATGGACCTCTTTGACCAGTGAATGTTCAGACTAGAGCAGGAAAAAAATATACCCTTGTTGTTGTTGATGAATATTTAAGATATTGCTGGGTAATTTTCCTCAGATCCAAGAGTGAAGCTGCTGCTGAAATCATTGCTCTCATCAAACAAATTGAACTCAAGCATAAGCGAAAAGTTTGTCAGCTCAGAAGTGACAATGGTACTGAATTTAGAAATGCCACTCTGGAGTCCTTCTGCACTGAAACTGGCATATCTCATAACTTCTCCTCAGCCCACACACCAGAGCAGAATGGTGTTGTAGAAAGAAAGAATCGTACGCTGATTGAAGCTGCTAGAAGTATGCTAAATGAATATGGTCTTCCTAAGAATTTCTGGGCTAAAGCTGTTGCAACTGCTTGCTACACTCAGAACAGATCTCTCTATGTCAAAAGACACAAGAAGACAGCCTATGAAGTACTCAGAAATTGAAAGCCTAATATTGGATATTTCCATGTATTTGGATGTCCAGTATACATTCTGAATGATTCCAGTCAGCTTGGAAAGTTTGATGCAAAAGCTGATGAAGGGTACTTCCTAGGATATTCATCAAATCGCAAAGCCTTTAGAGTCTTTAACAAGAGACTTGAAAAGGTTGATGAGTCAATTCATGTTATCTTTGATGAATCTAATTCTGCAATCTTTAAGAATTCTACCCCTGTACCACCCTCAGAAAGTCCAATAAGTTTTGGTGATTCTGATTCTATTGTCCAATCCTGGTCATTACACTAAGTGGACAAGAGCACATCCAATCGAGCAAATCATTGGGAATTCCACTAGTGGGGTTCAGACCAGAAGAGCCATAAGCGATCAATGCTTAAATGTCAGCTTCTTATCACTAATAGAACCGAAGAAGATTGACGAGGCTATGAAAGACCCTAGCTGGATTGAAGCCATGCAAGATGAGCTCAATCAGTTTAAGAGGAACGATGTTTGGGAACTTGTTCCTTGTCCCAGTAATCTAAAGAAAGAACCAATTGGGACGAGATGGGTCTTCAGAAACAAGATGGATGAAGATGGTCACGTGATTCGAGACAAGGCAAGACTTGTTGCAAAAGGTTACTCACAAGAAGAAGGAGTAGACTTTGATGAAACTTTTGCACCAGTTGCTAGACTAGAAGCTATCAAAATTTTCTTAGCTTTTGCAGCTCATCATGAGTTCAAAGTCTATCAGATGGATGTTAAAAGTGCATTTTTGAATGGTGAATTGGAAGAAGTTGTGTATGTGCATCAGCCACCAGGGTTCATAAATGAAGAAAGACCTCACTGGGTGTACAGACTGGACAAAGCATTATATGGTCTGAGACAAGCACCTAGAGCCTGGTATGATACTCTTACTAAACATCTTCTGAAAAATGGTTTTAAAAGGGGTGCAATAGATAGCACCTTATTCATATTGCATGATAAAAGTGATATCTTACTTGTACAACTTTATGTTGATGATATTGTGTTTGGGTCTACAAATAACAAAATGTGTGAACAGTTTTCTAAAATAATGTCATCTGAGTATGAAATGAGTATGATGGGTGAACTGACATATTTTCTAGGTCCTCAAGTGAAACAAACCAGTGATGGTATTTTTATAAATCAAGAAAAATATGACAGAGATTTATTAAAGAAATATCAATTTGACTCTGTCTCATCAAAAGATACTCTATTTCTGCACCATTAACTTTGGACTCAGATCCCAATGGAAAACCAGTGGATCCCACAAAATATCGTGGTATGGTGGGATCCCTCATGTATTTAACTGCTAGTAGACCTGACATAATGTTTGCAACATGCCTTTGTGCAAGATTTCAGTCTGATCCCAGAGAAGCACACGCAAATGTTGTGAAAAGGATTTTCAGATACCTTAAAGGTGTCCCCAGACTTGGTCTTTGGTATCCCAAAGGCTCAAGTCTAGATCTAATGGGTTATTCAGATTCTGATCATGCAGGTTGTAAAATAGATAGGAAAAGTACCATAGGTGGTTGTCATTTCCTAGGTGGCAAATTAGTTAATTGGACAAGCAAGAAGCAGACTGCAGTATCACTCTCCACAGCTGAAGCTGAATACATTTCTGCAGCCAGTTGCTGCGCTCAGATTTTGTGGATGAAGAACCAACTAACTGATTATGGTGTTAAGTATACAAAGACTCCAATATTTTGTGATAACACCAGTGCCATTGCCATCTCTACAATCCTGTCATGCACTCCAAAACCAAGTATATCGACCTCAGGTATCATTTTATTAGAGATCACATTATTAAAGGTGACATTGAACTTCATTTCATTCCCACTGATAAACAACTCGCTGATGTTTTTACAAAACCCCTGGATGTCAAAACGTTTAAACATCTCATCAGTGAGTTAGGTATGTTAAATCCTGTATAGCATCACCTCAGGGGGAAGTGTCAAAATTGTTTTAAAAGAACTTTTCTCTAAGGGGGAACTTTGCTTTCAGAAAAATATTTTGACTGAAATGCTTCTAAATTTCTGAAATGATCTCAGAATAATTGTGTAAACTGAGATGGTTCAGATTCCTTAAATCTGATCATGCTCAGATTTTGTTTATTATTTCTGAAATGAGTCAGTCCTTTATAATGTATTTTGGATACTTGGTCATTGTGTAAACACGTGAAGGTTACTGTTTAACGTTTGAATAATGATGCTTTTTGCTGACGTGTCACACAAGTTGCGCCGTAAATGGAAAGTAATGATCATTTTTTCTGTAAAATGTTGAAAAGTTTTGTGAAAATGTGGGGTCATAGCCGTCGTTGCATTAAATGCGGACGTATACCCAAAATTTATTTTCGGACTTCAAACCCGATCAAAACTGATTTCATTTAAATAATATTTCATTTCTTGGGTTTGAATTTCAAAACCATTTTATTTTATTTATTTTGGAAAACCCTTTGTATTCCATCATCAATATAAATACCTTTCCCAATCATCACTCTCTCTCATTCTCCCATTCCTTCAAAATTCCAAAAACCCTAAAATTATCATCATTTTCAGTTTCAACTTGTAGAAATTATGGCAAAAACCTCTTCATCTTCTCAAATCAAATCTTTAATTAGTTTTGATTATAATCCACCAAATGCAGTCAAGCCATCTCCTATATGGACAAAGGGTTTTTCTCCTTCAACCCTTCGTTTCAATATGAATAATATTGTTGCCCTGTTAAATGTTAAATCAAGGACCTTAATGAGAAGGATCAATAAATTTTGGGAAGAGTCTCCTCTCCATTTCGCTTTGACTGCCAATCCACAAGCATTGTATCATAGATACTTGCTTGAATTCTGGTACACTGCTATCGTTAGCAAGGATGAAAAATCCATTGCTTTTACTTTAAATGATGGCACCAAGCAGTGTATCATTTCTCTTGATGGGTTCAGGGAGGCCCTTCAATTGAACTATCTTCAACCACCTTCAGTCTATGCCAAAAGACTGAAAGGAATCATTTTCAGAGAAGTTTTACTGGCTACGGGCCATGATGGCATGGTTGATGCCAATAAAGAACTGAAGACCTCCGGACACATATTTCTGTCTGGGTTTGGCAATTGCTGGAGGTTCTTCTGGACTCAAATTGTTGAGTGCTTGGGGGGAACTCATGGTGGCTTGGACCAGATTTCACTGCCCTAAGTGGAGATGGGTTATTATTTGTGGCATGGCATTCAAGTAGACTTCGCTGAGATACTCTTCTCTCAGTTGGTTGGTAAATTAAAGGGCAAAAAAAGTCTACACATTGCCTTTGCACGATTTTTAAGCATCTGCTTCATGAATATACTTGGTGATGCTTACAACAATGGAGGGCCTGAGCTTTCAGTACCAGAGTTCTGCAGAGATTTCTCAAAGGCATCTACTTCAGAAGAAGAACCAGAACTCTCTGCTGCTATGCTTCAGGTAATTTCTAAAACTGAAACAGCACGACCGGCTGGCTCAGAAAGGTCACCGAGCGGGTCGCAAAAGAATGCGAGACCCATTGGTGCACCTGGTGGTAAAATGATTAAGTTGTTCAAATCCCAAACAACTTCATCCACCCAAACACCAATTACCTCCTCCACTGACCAACCTGAGGATCTCCCAAAAGATCCCTCAGGATCTCCAAAGGGCTTATTAAAACGTCGAAATTATAAGAGTCCTCACAGCCCAAGGACAGTAGTACCGAAGCAAACCCCTCTGGATCTTCCCAACAAGAACCAGAGGAATCGAGTCTAAAGGGAAACCCACAAGCAGCCATCTCCAAAACTTCTTTAGAAGGAGATGGTGAAGAAAATATAAGTGTGTCCGCCCAGCATACAATAGAGTCCGTGTCTGCACGCGCACCCCCTGTAACTTCACAAATCTCACACTCTCCTGCAGCACGAATTGATGAAGTCTTTGGTGTGACACCACCTGAGACTGAGATTCCAGACTCTACGGCCGATGAAGTGACTCTTGCCGATGATACGAGGGTCATTGAGGCAACCCCCGTGTCTACTATCTCTGGCGATGAAGCTATGGCTGAGCCAACCCATAGAGTTGGTGACGATGCATCTGCAGCAGCAGTTGTTGAACCAGCAGCTGATTCAGGTACCGGTGATCTGAACCAGGGCATATCTGATCAGACTGCAGTTTTAACTGACCTCTGGGATGAAGATGAGCCACCTCAAGGGAATCTTGATTCCTTTGCTGACTTTGAGTTTGATGAGGGCTTATTGGAGGAGAATCAGTCTTCTGATTCTGAGCCAACCTTCGGCCTCACAAACGTCCAACCTCCCCCAGAAATCCAAAATATTGAACAACCATATCGCCAACCTGAAACTTCACACCAACATCCATATTTTCCACCTGGCTCTACACCTGCCTATGCCACTTCACCAAGTTTTCAACCACAACTCGAACACCTACATCCACAAATTCACCAAGTGCCAAGGCCCATTAATTATGATGGTGAAATTGAAAAGGAGTTGGACTCTGCCACTGAATCTGAGAGTCCAACTGAAATGCAATTGGAAAAGGCATTAGATGGGCTTGGTAAACTTCCCTTTGTGGCTTCTGTTTCTGCACAACCACCTCCTCCTTTGAGTGTAGAAGCACAGTTAGAGAAACAAAATGCCGAAGTCCAAAGCCTACTTCTCAAGGTTGAGGACTTAACTAAATCTCTAACTGTCAATACTACGTCCCTGGCTGAAATGAAGGGTGCTTAGATGTTTATTGATACTGAGTTCACCAAGGTTGCTGGGAATGAGGGACTAGTAAGTGGGAAGCTAAATGAGCTAGTACATTCATGTAATAAGATAAGTTTGGCTATCAGGGAAGCCTTCAGACTGGCCAAAAGAGATGTGCATGCTTCAGTTGTTGCGAACTTGACATCTGGTATTGCATTGATTAAACAAGAAGTTCTGGCAGTCGGGAAGGAGGTGAATGAGTTGGTTAAGAGACCAAGTGTCAATGAGAAAGAACTTGGGTCCTCTATTAGTGTTGATGTGATTGAGAAGTTGAAGTCTGAGATATCTCAGAATCTTGTTACTCAGATTTCAGCTTCTGTGGCTGAAAAGGTTGAGGAAGGGGTCAGAAGGATGGTCTTAGAACTCACTCAAAACACTTCAGAGAAGGTATATCAAGCTGTTGAAAAAGTTCAGAAATCTGTATCTACTCTTGAAGAAGTTGTTAAAGGCCAGTCCAAGCAGTTAGATGAAATTCTGACCCTGCTCAAGAAGGAACCTGTTGTTGCTCCTCCTCCTTCTACCTCATTCTCTGAAGAAGATAGGAAAATGCTGAAAGAGCTCACTGAAAAAGAGACTCTGAACCTTAACTCATCATTCAGGTTAAGGGCTCAGTTCTCTACCATGGCAAAAGGCATTTCTGATTGCCTTCTGCAGCAAAGTTGGGAACCTCTGAAGGCCATTCAGACGACGATTGATGTATATGCAAAGATGCATTCTGAGGTCCCCAAAGGGGGAAATGTGCCTATTGGTCTGCTTTCAAGTACTCATGAACTGATAGAAGCAACCAAGAAGCAAGCTGAGGTACCATCTGGTAGTGCCTTAGTTCAGGGGGAACAGGTTCAGAGATCTGAAGTACAAGCCTCTGAACCAACCAAGAAAGATAAGGGCAAGGCCCCAGTGGTGGATGAACCAACAAAGAAAGATTCTAAGGGTTCTGGTTTGGTAGTTGGTGAAAATGTTGATGAGCACGGTTATCCCCTTCATGATCCTAATGCTGATAGCAAGAAATTAGAGGCTCTGCAGAAGCAAGTCTCTAATCAATTCATAATGTGGAAGGAAAATAAGGAAAGAGAAAGGAAACAACATCTGAAGATGGGGACCCTTGATCATGTTGATGTTGTAGCTCTTGGCCTCTCTCTTGAAAGATATCTGAAAATTAAAAATGATCCAAGAGTGCAGAAAGCTGTTGTTGATATGCTGGAATATGAATATGGGGTGAATTATTCTCCCTTAGAACAAAAGCTGGACCATCTCACATTCAAGATGTCCATTGAGGACTTGGTGAAAAACAGAGAAAAAAAGATGGCAATTAAAAAGAAGGAAATTCTGGATGATGTTCTGAAGGTTGAAAAAGAACTATCAAGACCACCCACAAAGCCCAAAGTGACTGGACCAAGGTCTTCAAGGAAGAATATTCGTGATGCTGACCTATCTACCTTCAAGCCAATGTCTGATGATGCCATTGAAATTGAAAGAAAACATGAAAGAGATCAGTATGAGCATTATATGAAGCATCGATCTCATCCAGCTAAAATAGTTGATATGGAAGTAACGAAAGCTGATGGATTGAAGCTTTTTGACTTGGTTGTTAAAAGGGAAGGAATAGCAGCTGAAGAATATAATCAGGTCTCAGTGCACGAGTTTGGGATTTCTGAGCATAGGGAGATGATCCAAATACTGAGGGGGAAGCCGAAATCTGCCTTGATTGGTGCATGGTTATCAAGAATACAACAAAAGATGCAAGCCAAGGTAGAGATTGAAGGCAGATTGTTTGGAAAGAAGGATCATTCTCCACTGAAGAGGAAACCTACTGAAGCACCCTCTCGTTCAAGGCCTGCCAAGAAGTAGTTCCTTTTTCAGATTATCATGTACTTGTATAAATATTAGCAAATGTAACAAACACTTCAGTTTGTATATATATGTTACATTTTGTAGCTTATAAGTAGATGATAGGTTTAAGTTAGAAAAACCACAAGTAAAATTCTGAGACATCAATGATCTATAAGATGTACTTAGAAATTTTTTTACAACTTAAACAAAAACTTGCATTTCAGACTTACAAACATGTACAGATAGAAGTCTGAGATGCATGCACTATTTCAGAACAAATAGGGGGAATTTGTTAGGTCGAAAATCGACCAAGTATAATTTGTTCAGAAATAGCTGAAGCTCAGTGAAGAAAAACTTGGACAGAATTCTGAAGTCATTCAGAATTAGTTCACTGAGGCTTCACTTCAGTTCAGATCAACGTATCAGAATACCGTTCAGAATGAAGTCAAAGACTGAAGTCTGAAGAAAGAGAATCAGCTCAGATGTGGATCTCAGAAGCTGATTCTACCTGATCGAAGACTGAAGCATCTCAGTGTAAAAGTATTTACACACATTTACACTGATTACGAGGAAGACTTTTTACTTCACATTTCCATACCCGGTTAATAGAAATAACTATTAATAAAGGTACAAGGTAAAGTAAAGGTTGGGAATATGGTATGCTAAGTCACATCAATTGACTTACATACTTAAACCTTAAAAGTACGCATGTAAGGAATTAGCTTTAATTTCTTAAATGCTCCCAACCATATTTGTACGATCTGGTCCACGTCATCATGGACTTGGGTCTATAAATATAAGTCTTCTCACAACTTGCAAATGGCTTGAAACCTTTGCATTACAACTTGTGAGATATACTCTAAGTAATCCTTATGAGTATTTCCAAGTTATTAGATCACTTGTATTTCTAGGTTGTTTAGATATTTACACTTGGGTGTTTATCTTTGTTCCGCAACAACCTTTGTATTTGTTTATATATCAATAAATCAAATACATTGAAAAGTACATCGTGTCTCAATGCTACATACTTGATATATACATATTATCTATATAGTTTCAGCCCTTATTGTTTCTAGCATTTACTTTCAGTATATTTATTGTATTGTTCATCCATATCTGGATCGTATTCTGAACTGGTCAACTTCCAGTTAGAACTACTTGCCAGTCGGGTTTAATCATCTATATTTGGGACTCACAGACTCGTTTGACCTTGCATGTAATTTGACTAACTATTTCAATAAATGAAATAGTTGTGTATATTTATCTATATATTGGGCCAATTATAGTGTAATAATGAATTTCAGGTGTCATATTTGGATTTCTAGAATTAAGCCCATATTATGAGGTCATGATATTGGCCCATACGTGTTATGAAGGTTATATTATAGTTAATGTTTAAGTGACTGTGGTAACACGAAGAATGTAAATACAAAGCATTAGTATAATGTACGGTTTCAACAGTGTCGGTGGCTATCCAATAATTCCATTAATGGGACAAAAGCCGACATAACTTTATGTAAAAGAGAAATACGCGTGATATCTCATTCATCAATCAATCATTATATTACATTCATATCCTCCAAAGATTCAAACATCTTTGGGAAAATCATCATTCACCTTAGTTTCGTGAAGAACTTAGTAGGTTTGCACTCTTATTGAGGAGATTTTGATGATTTTCGTGGTTAAACCCCTTTTGTGATTGAGCTTAACATTTTCATGCTCAAACAGTATCATATTAAATTATTGAAACTGATTATATTAATCAGTTTGGTGTTTCCAATTTTCATAAAACATTTACTACGAAATTGCACATTACATCTATTATGACCATCAAACTGATATTATAATATTATATTATGTTTTAATTTAAATACAATTTATAGATTTTGTAATAACATTACTAATAATTATAGATTCCTTAGTGTAAACAATAATAACTTTCCTTATTTGATTATTACTTTAAAATTTATAATGCAATACTTAAGTAGAAATAAATAAAAAGAAAATATTGTGTTTATAAATTATGTTTTAAATTTATTAGACTATTTCCGTATGATCAACTTGTTATATTCTCATCTTTGGTGGCATAAATGTTGGATAAAATATAATACATATATTATCTTTTATATTATCTAAGATATTATTATAATAATAATAAGTTTTCAAGTATTTAAATTAATTAGATCTATCACACCTACCATCTCAACGCTGAAAGCTGAGTATATAATTTAATTTAGAAATTGAAAAAACTTTAACATGCTTTTATTTAAATATTAAGCATTATATAAACAATTGCTTTATAACATATACAACTATTCATTTAATTTTTATATATTTATATGTATTCATTATTAAATCTGGACAATCTAAACTATATATATATATATAATATATATATATATATTCATTTTAAAATGATTTTTACGATATTTTAAATATATGAGTACGTAATATATTTTTTATTTTTTGAATAGACGTACGAAATATATTTTAAATATATGAGTACGTAAGACTTTAAATCTTTCTTGGATATTGAAATATCTTTTCATGTCAGATGGATGATATCTTTTAAGATACGCTAAGATTATAACATTAATTAATTTGGTTAGAAGATTTTTAATTATAAAGTTTATTAGAAATAGTTCATTTATAGAAAAATTGTAATACATTAACTAAAAACCAATAAATAAATCTTATAAATCTGTCATTTATATTTATATATGTTTTGATGTACACTATTTCTGTTAAGATATTATAATAATAATTTTACTTGTAAATTTCAATTGCTGAAAAATTTGGTTTCGAGTTAAGATAAAACTGATTCAAAATGTAAGTTTAGGAAAGATTATATTTAAGTAAATTAGACATCCAAAGCATAACAAAAAATATATTAAATTCATAATTACATAAAAATTATATAAAAATAATAATAAATATATTTAAACTATATGATAGACCTATGACATTGAATTAACAAATTAAACATTATATTTAACAAATATCTTTTTTGTATACTTCTCTTGTCCGATTTTATGATTCTATCAAATTGTCATCCACTTCAGATAACAGGGTTAGTTTCTTCAAGTAACTTCCGCATTCAGAATACTTCCATGTATAAACTGCACTTACTATTTAAAAATCAATAGACCATTAAGGAATTTCAGTGGTTTTTTCATACAAGAATTGCACAAGATATACAGTAGTGAATAAGAACATCATCTTTGATTCTTATTTTTTAATTTTTGAATCAAATAGTTCCTGTGGTTCAAAAACCAGAAAATAAATCTTTACATACAAGAGGGGTATTCATCTATTGCCAAATGGAATGTTAAATACTTGAAGATTGATTTGTATCAATACTCCACATGCATTGGGGACATTGCAGATAACCTGAAAAACAATAAGTTGATAAATTTTCATCAAAATAAAAGTGAATATATGGCTAACGTAATATATATAAAATTCAATATACACAAAATTAACATAAAGACAACAAAAGTATTTATTATAAAGTTACTAACATAATTTTTAAACGGTGAAATCATGAACGAATTATTCTTTATTTCTATAAATTGATCTTGTAAAATAATATTCAATTATGATTAGGTGGAAAGTATTTTTAAAAATAAAAGATCAAATATTGATATATATTGATTTATATATTTTTGAAGTAATTAAAATAATTTTAGAGTAAAAAAAGAAATAAAGCAAGAAACAAAAGTGATAATAGGTTAGTGTTGAAATGTAACATAATTTATAAAGAAAATTTGTATACGAAACAAAACTATTGAATTAGAAAAAAATTAATTGGGCTTATTTTATGTTAAAAAATGACCCATTTCAATTTTGGGCCCAACAATTAAATAAATATTCTAAGTTATATACACATACAAACATTACTATGTGTGAATTGAATTAATAAAATGTATTGTTTTTTTGTTTATTTATATAATTAGTTTTGAAATACATTTAAAGCTTAATATCTTTTTGTTATAAGAAAAAAAATTTCTTTTCTTAATTTGCTATTAACTTATTTCTAAAATCGATTTATTTATAATTTATAAACTTACAATTACATGTTCATATAATTATTTAATAATTTATAAAATACTCATATTTCTATAAATCTTTCTTTTAAGTTTATACAAAATGATATACTCAACTTTATTAATGGTGTTAATGATGGTGAAACAGTATTTCAAAACTCTGTATAATTGACATAAATTTCCAAGCTGAACGTAATGTTAACTATTTAATGTATTAAGTTTTAATTAAAATATTGTAACATCCGTGAATTTTGACCCGTTGACTTTACGTGTAATATGACTAACAATTTGAGTTAATGAAGTATTTGGGTCGTTTTATGAATTAAATGACAATGTGGTATGTTAGTCGGGTCGATAGTACGATTTAAACGTGTTTAAATGTAAAACGATACGCGAAATTGCTAGAAAAGGGGAAACGGGTCGGCCGTGGGTCATCCACGACCCATCAGCCCTTTTGACCCATTTCCACCCCTTATCTTCTCACTACCTCTCTTTTCTTATCTCTTTCTCATTTTCCCTCTTAATTAAAAAGCAAAGCATTTCATCTCTTAAATCTCATTTCTCTTGCATCATTTTGGTGTTTTGGAGCTGGTTAAACTCGGAATCATCATCGTCTTCATCTCCTTATTGTCTAGTAAAGAATTCAGTTTCTAAGTGCAAGCATTTTACCCATTTTGCCATAAATCGGGTTCTAGCTCGGGAAGAAAGTTTTGGTAAGTCTAATTCACCCCTTTTGCATCTATTTATGTTTGGTTATTCATTTCTGGTCATTTCGAGTATTTACATGTCCTAAAACGACTTAAAATGGAGTTTGGGTCAATTTAGGGTTAATTAGGGTTTTGATTAGGGTTAGAATGATTTGGAAGTAATTTTTATGTTTTTGGTCGAATTTGTGGAATGGGTTATGTGTATTTATGTTTAATGGTGCTTAGTTATGCTTCAAAACAAGTTTCAAACTCTTGTAGATCGTTTTGGGATGATTTGGGTCGAATTTGGGTGAGTTTGGTTCGGAATCCTGCAGGAAACAAAACTGCAGCTGCTGTATTTGGTTTCACTGCGGCGCAGTGGCAAGGACTGCCTTGACTGCGGCGCAGTGGCTATTCTCTGACCTTCTGCATCGTTTAGCCTCACTGCGGCGCAGTAGCAAGGCAATGCCTTGACTGCGGCGCAGTGAGATACTACTGGGAAATTCGCGCGTCAGTTTTCAAACGTTAATAACTTTTGAACCGTAAGTCCGTTTTAGTCGTATGACCTATCGTTGGAATCGTGAGAGAGCCTAGTTTCTTGTAGTAACACTCATTTTGTATGAATCTTCTCCCATTTCTAAAAATGTCGAGTCAAATGCGTCTTGTTCTTACTCGATAAAGTTGTAGAAGTGTTTAGGGGTTTGTGACTTGACTTAAATATGCTAAACCAACTTGTTTAAGGTTGTAAAGTTGACATTATGGTATTATGATGTATATTTATAGGTTGTGGACGTGTGGATCCCAATACTCGCTTGTAGCATTATACTAGCTTCTTTGCCGGACAAGGTGAGTTTCGTAGCTCCCTACTCGCTTGAGATTCGGGATGAAAAGTGTAGGATTGACGTGGTTACTTACATTGTTGATTGATTGATTGATTGGTGTGATTGTTGGATTGATGTGATGGTTCATTTCGTTTGATTGAATTGGTTTAGGTTTTGGTTATGTATTTCATAAATATTAGGATAGACGTACATACATGGAAGTCGGTTATGCCTTCATTGGGTTTTAGATGTGGTAGGAAGGCTGCGGGTGACCCTATATATAAGCATCTGGGACTCGAAGAAAGTAGAATCCTCTTAAGTGCATGTACGTATAGGATTGGCTGGAGCATTGATTGTTGGTTTATGATTGACGTTCTGTGATTATTGAATTATGATTAATGAGTTATGATCGATGCATTTACTATTGATTGTAAGCATGCATACATTGTGGATAACCCCCGGTTGAGATTTGCAAACATCCAAGTGTATAGATGTATACACTTATCTGATGGATGTTGATGTCATGATCCTGAGTATATAGACATATATATCTCGATGTTTTTGAGATACAGCCTTGTTCATTGTGATGACAGGCGGGTATCGTTGCATAGGTGACTTGAGTTCACGCATAAGATAGGCATGTTGGCTTATTTATGCATTTGGCACTTACATTGATATGTTCATCATTTGTGCACTCCTATTACACGCTTACTTGTTTTGTGTAATCTTGTTGTTGGACGTTATTGTATTGCATAGAGGCTCACTGTAAGTCATGTCTAGCCTCTACTCGTACATTGTGATTATTGATGATGGTTCCTTGTGGACCATTACTACGAACTCACCAACCTTGTGTTGACTATGCTTAGTACACTTTTCAGGTAATCAGGTTAATCCAGGGCTTGGAGTTTGATTGTTTGCTTGCTGTTGAACTCGGGCTTTGGACTTTATGGATCAAGGATTCATTGACCTTCTCTTTTGCATTATACTTAGGATCGATTTTCCATCTTTTGAATGTTCTTTTGTAAACTTTGATGGTTAATTGCTCCTTATGTATTTTGGTACTTGTTTTGTATTGTAATGGATTCACTGAATCTTTATTTGCATTTAGCTCTTATTCTATTGTAATTCCACCTTGTGCTATATGATTTCCGTGATATTTCGAGCCTCGGCTTGGGGTGTTACAGAATGGTGGCCCATGCGTGGTCGTAGAGAATTAGGCGGTTTGACCTAGACTACGGCTTAAGTTAAAACTCTTCATATAGCATGCATGGTTAGGAAATTCGTGTGCAATGTGAATTATGTGAATCCCCGTGTGAGTTCGTAGTTAAGACCACTTGTGTGATAGCTTGAATTTAATGTGATGAATGTGGTTAATATGGTTTGTTGTTGTTATTGGTTGGAGCTAATTTGATGATTTAGGGCAAAATGAAGTTATGCCATTAACTTAGTATAATATTGTGGCAACCATAAAAAAACCCGATCAACTCTTTTATGGTTACCCAACATTATAACAAGTTAATGACATCGTGGATTGCGCACATGTGGCTTAAAGTATAATAAGGAACCGATATGCTTAATGGAAGTTGATTAGGTGGAGGGTTAGCCATTGGTACACCTTGTATACATACCCGGTCAATAACTATAGAGCATATCGAATTCGGATTATACTTTGAATCATTCGTGTTAGTTGTTTGATTGCATGATGTAATGAGCATGATTACATGAGTAATGATAGACAATTGTAATGAATTTGACATGATGATATGCTAAGTAACAATCCCATAGGATTCTAGCACTCTTGCCTTAGCTTAATGATATGAAATGAGTATGTGGTATCGGTATGAGAGCATTGACTACTTGTGTGACTAACATGTGAGCATTTGAGACTAACTCTCGGGTCAACGTGTCACTTGTTTTATAGAAATGGTGAGACCAAGGAGAGCCGGAACAAACTATAGGGCTGAATCGGAAGAACCTCAACAGGAAGCTCAACCGGAGGTACAAGGAGGTAGAGGTAGGGGCCGTGGTAGGGGCCGTGGTAGAGGTCGTGGTAGAGGCCAAGGAAGGGGTCGTGGTGAAGCTCCTGAGCCAAACATGGCTGAGGTGATCGCTCAAACGATCACCAATATCATGCCGACCATTATTGCTCAAGTCACGGCAAGTCTTGGGCAAAACAATGGGCCTCAAAACAATGAAGCCCCATAAAATGTGAATAATGAAAATGCTCAACCTCAGGCCGTGGAAAACGAAGAAGAGGAACCAGTGGGAGTTGATAACCGCATGCCCATGTATAATCAATATGGGGGATACCGACAGGGGTGTATATTTAAGGACTTCAAAAGCTGTAGAGCACCGGAGTTTAATGGAAGAGGCGGTCCCACTGAGTGCATAAGGTGGTTTGAAGAGATTGAGGCAGTGATTGAAAGAAGTCATTGCACATACGACAACCGGATTTCTTATGCATCCGGCATGTTTAGACATGACGCCTTGAGTTGGTGGAACCAAGAGATAACTCTGGGGCGAACTTATAACTTGGAATGGATCGATTTCAAGAACAAAGTGAACGCAAAGTTTTGTCCTCTCTATGAACTACAAAACTTGACCATTGAGTTTGCTAATCTCAACATGGATGGAGCCGATTACAAGAGCTATGTTAGACAATTTCAAGAGTTGTCTACCCTCATTCCTCACTTGGTGGGTTCCGAGTCTCAGGCCATCCAGAAGTTTGTATTGGGCTTGAATCCTCAAGTCCGATCTTATGTGAATTCTAACATGCCTACTTCTTTGGCCGATGCTGTTAACCGAGCCGGGAGTGTGACTGAAGACTTGTTGAGGAGCGGTGTCTTGAGCAAATCCTCAACAAACAAGAGGAAAGAAGTGGGAGAGTCAAGTGGGGTAAAGAAAATGGGAAGGTTTGACCCCAAAAATGCTAATAGGGGTAGGGTGATGGCGGCAGTGGAACCGGCCAGGAAAGCTTATACTGGACCCCATCCTTTCTGTGGGAGATGCAACCAACATCACCCCGCCAATGTCCAATGCAGAGCATGCTTTAATTGTAACCAAGTGGGGCACCTCTCCAGAGATTGCAGGGCTCCAAGAACGGGCCCAATGAATGTGGTTCCTGTTCGGGCCATCCCTCCTCAAGGTAATCAATGAAGAGGTGAATGTTTTGAATGTGGTAGTCATGACCACTATCCTAATAATTGTCCTCGATGGGTGGGACAACAAGTTCAAGTAGCCGTCCACCCCAACCAACTACAAATGGTCGGGCCTAACCAAAACCGGGGACAACAAGGCCATCAAGTGCAACCACGCGGCCGAGCCTTTGCGGCTAATGTAAATGAAGCCCGCAACGATCCCAACGTAGTAGCAGGTACCTTTCTCCTTAATGGTCACTATGCAACAGTTTTGTTTGATTCCGGAGCCGATTATAGCCTCGTGTCCTCTAACTTTGTTCCTTTGATTGATGTGCATCCTTGTGCTCTAAACTATGTGCTTGACATTGAAATGGTAAACGGGTCACTAACTAAACTTAGTCAAATAATACGTGATTGTGTCTTGACCCTAGACGATGTTGAATTCTTCATAGACCTTATGCCTTTCGATATTGGGAGTTTTGATGTCATTGTGGGTATGGATTGGTTGACGGCAGTAAACGCGACTATTGATTGTAGTGAGAGGGTTGTTAAGATACCTTTGACTAACGGTAGAATTCTTAGGGTTCAAGGCGAAATCTCTGATTCCTCAAATTCTAAGTCTTTAGTGCTACCATCACAAAGGTAGAATTGAAGACCGTTCCTATTGTTTGTGAATTTCCGATGTTTTTCCGGATGACTTACCGGGATTACCTCCAACTCGTGAACTTGACTTTCGTATTAATCTTATCCCCGAAGCCGCGCCCGTAGCAAAAGCTCCGTATAGACTAGCCTTAACCGAATGCAAGAATTACAAACTCAACTCAAGGAACTCCAAGAGAAGGGTTTCATTCGCCCTAGTCAATCTCCTTGGGGTGCTCCTGTTCTCTTCGTCAAAAAGAAAGACGGGTCCTTCAGAATGTGTATTGATTACCGGGAATTAAACAAGCTCACTGTGAAGAACCGGTATCCCCTCCCTAAAATCGATGACTTATTTGATCAACTTCAAGGTGATAAGCACTTCTCTAAAATCGATCTTCGCTCGGGTTATCATCAACTCCGAGTACATGAAGATGATATCCCCAAGACGGCTTTTCGCACAAGGTATGGTCATTTTGAATTCACCGTGATACCCTTCGGGTTGACTAATGCACCGGCGGTGTTCATGGACTTGATGAACCGGGTGTGTCAACCATACTTAGACAAGTCTGTCATTTTGTTCATTGATGAAATACTTGTATACTCGAAGACAAAGGAAGAGCATGTTGAGCACTTGCGCGAGGTGTTCGAACTACTAAGGAAGGAGAAGTTGTATGCCAAATTCTCCAAGTGTGAGTTTTGGTTAGAAGAGGTCCACTTTCTTGGTCACGTAGTGAGCAAGAATGGTATTCACATGGACCCAAGCAAAATTGAAGCGGTCAAGAATTGGAGAAGACCCGAAACGCCATCCGAGATCCGTCAATTCCTTGGATTGGCGGGTTACTATAGAAGATTCATTGAAAATTTCTCCCGTATTGCGCAACCACTCACCCTCTTGACTCAAAAGGAGAGAAACTTTGAATGGGGCGAAAAACAAGAAAACGCTTTCCAAACTCTTAAAGATATGCTATGTGACGCTCCTATTTTGACGCTACCGGATGGAATTGAAGATTTTGTCGTTTATTGTGATGCCTCGGGACAAGGTTTGGGTTGTGTTCTTATGCAAAGGGGTAAAGTCATTGCTTATGCCTCTCGTCAATTGAAGGTGCATGAGAAGAACTACCCAACACATGATTTGGAATTGGGAGCGGTTGTGTTTGCTTTGAAGTGTTGGAGACATTATCTCTATGGCACCAAATGTGTGATTTTATACCGACCACAAAAGTCTTCAACACATCTTTAACCAAAGTGAATTGAATATGAGGCAAAGGCGTTGGCTTAAACTATTTAGTGATTATGATTGTGACATCCGTTATCATCCGGCAAGGCAAATGTAGTAGCCGATGCCTTGAGCCGAAAGGAGAGAGTGAAACCAAGACGGGCTAGAGCTATGAGCCTCACGGTAGGGCCAAATATTCGTGACCGGATTATTGAAGCCCAAATTCAAGCCACCCAACCGGAAAACTTTGGAAATGAGAACCTTGATGGCATGGAGCAACAATTCGAAAGACAAAGTGATAATGGGCTATACTTGGTTGAAAGACTTTGGATTCCTATTTTCGGTAACTTAAGAACACTTATTATGAATGAAGCTCATCAATCGCCTTATTCGGTCCATCCCGGGTCGGATAAGATGTACTTTGATTTGAAAAACTTGTATTGGTGGCCGGGCATGAAGCGTGATGTGGCCAAGTATGTGAGTGAGTGTCTTACTTGCTTACAAGTCAAAGCCGATCACAAGAAGCCACCCGGATTGTTGGTACAACCGGTGATGCCCGAATGGAAGTGGGAACATATTTCAATGGACTTCATTACTAAACTACCGAAGACGAGAAGCGGTCGTGACACGATTTGGGTGATAGTAGATCGGTTAACGAAGTCGGCTCACTTTTTAGCCATTCATGAAACCGATAAATTTGACACTTTGGCTCGTTTGTACATCAAGGAAGTAATATCTAAGCATGGAGTGCCGATTTCTATCATTTCTTATAGAGATGCCCGTTTCAAATCAAACTTTTGGGAAGCTTTTCAAAAAGCAATGGGTACTCGACTCGACATGAGCACGGCGTTTCATCCTCAAACAGATGGACAAACCGAGAGAACCATTCAAACACTTGAAGACATGTTGAGGGCTTGTGTAATTGATTTCGGTGGAAGTTGGGAAGACCATTTGCCGCTAGTTGAGTTTTCATACAACAATAGTTATCATGCTACCATTCAAATGGCGCCCTTTAAAGATTGTATGATAGAATATGTCGTTCTCCCCTAGCTTGGGAGGAAATTAGTGAGAGTCAACTCATCGGGCTGGAAATTGTAGTTGAAACGACAAAAGTGATTTCTCAAATTAAGGAGAAGTTGCAATTGGCCCGTGAACGTCAAAAGAAGTATGCCGATGTGAGGCGGAGACCGTTAGAGTTTGAAATTGGTGATTATGTACTTTTGAAAGTGTCACCTTGGAAAGGTGTTGTACGTTTTGTGAAGCGAGGTAAACTTGGGCCAAGGTATATTGGTCCTTTCAAGATTCTTCAACGGGTTGGAAAAGTTGCGTATCGGTTAGAATTACCACAAGAGCTTAGCGGCGTACATGATGTGTTTCATATTTGCAACCTGCGCAAGTGTTTGGCGGACCCTACGCATCATGTGCCCATGGACGAGATTAGGGTGGATTCGAATCTTAATTGTTGAAGAGCCGGTAGAGATCTTGGACCGTCAAGACAAGAAGCTCAAGAATAAACGCTACACGATTGTTAAGGTTAGATGGAATGCTAGACGTGGAGCCGAGTTCACTTGGA
>CM067173.1:104877861-104921082 GCA_034093135.1 Erigeron breviscapus | reverse complement strand
TTGCATGGTTATTCACATCTTGTTTGTGATCCTCGGTATCCCAGTCACAAATGGAAGAGCATAATCTAAGATTAAACATGCTATTGAATAGTTTCAATGAGTCTCAAAAGACCTAGCCTCGATATTTCAATTTTGAGTTGTTATATTAAGGTTAGTTTTTATCTAACTCAAACTACCTTTCTTTTAGAAATGTCTACCCCTAACGATGCTTTTGGTTCCTCCTCCTCCAACCACAACTTTTCTTTGTTGAACATCTGCTCAAAGGTGACATTAGATGGCACCAACTACAATGACTGGATGCACAACATCAAAATGGCTCTTCGTTTCGAGGACAAGGAGTATGTCCTTGACAAGGAACTTGGAGAAATTGACGAAGAGAAAGCCACCCCTGAAGAATTAGCTGCCTATAAGAAACACTACGTTGATGCAACAAAAGTTGCTTACATCATGGTTGCTACCATGACTCCTGAACAGCAAAAATTCTATGAGGATTACTGGCCGTACGAGATGAACAAGGACCTTATAGAAAAGTACCATAAGCGAGCTCGTCAAGAAAAGTACGAGATAGTAAAGTCTCTCATATCAAGCAAGATGAAGGACAGAGAGTCTGTCATCGGCCACGTGAAAAGAATGCAACGACACGTGGATCGACTTGTGAGGCTAAATGTGCATATTGATGAGGAGTTGGCCATTGACATAGTCTTGAACTCCTTACCAAGTTGTTATGATCAGTTCATCTTGACCTATCATTTGAACAACAATGAGACCACATTGTCTCAATTGCACAACCTCTTGAGAACAGCTGAAACAGGGATGAAGGGAAAGAGTGATGTCCCCGCCCCTGCTAATACTACCGTTCTAGCCATTGGTCAAGGAAAGGGGAAGAAGAGGAAAGGTCCTCCTAAGCAAAACTGGAAGGGAAAGTCTCATGTAAAAACCAGTTCTGATGTTACCCCTGTCTCTGATCCCAAAGAGGCCACTTGCTTCTATTGCAACGACAAAGGACATTGGAAACGAAGCTGCCCAAAGTATCTGCAAGATTTAAAGGATGGCAAAGTGAATCCATCTACTGCAGGTATATACACTATTTCATCTATTAACCCATCATCTTCTAATTCTTGGGTCCTTGATACAGGATGTGGGTTCCACATTTGCTCTGTTTTGCAGGGACTAAGAAAAAGTGAGGATGTGGAGCATGGTAGAATGAACTTAATCATGGGGGATAGGCGATCTTCACCTGTCACCAAGATTGGAGTTTATAGTCTAGTGCTTAGTAATGGTGTTAATTTAGATTTATTGAATTGTCGCTACTCGTCAGAAATGACACGAAACATTATCTCTTTTCATGCATTGTTCAAACAAGGTTTTAGATTTTCTTTTAATGATGAGAATGGTTCTATTTCTGCTTATAAGAATGGCATTTTTTATTTCGAAGCTTTACCTTGTGATGGTGTGTATGAAACTGTGATGTGTGTAGACAATTTAGGCAATAGTGTATTTCAAGTTGATTCGTCTAATGGTATAGACAAAGCGTGCTTGTGGCATTGCCGTCTTGGACACATTAACAAGAAACGCATGGCTCAACTCCAAAAGGATGGGGTGTTGGAATCATTTGACCTAAGGTCATATGATACATGCGAATCTTGTCTTTTGGGTAAGATGACAAAATCACCTTTCACTGGATTTTGTGAAAGAGGTGAAGGTTTGTTGGATCTCATACACACAAACGTGTGTGGACCCTTCAGATCAGCCACAAGGGATGCTAATCGATTCTATGTGACTTTTACTGATGATTATAGCAGATATGGTTATATCTACTTAATAAAGCATAAGTCAGAAACCTTTGAAAAGTTCAAAGAGTTTAAGCAAGAAGTCGAGAATCAATTAGAAAGGAAGATAAAGATGCTCCGATTAGATAGAGGCGGAGAGTATCTTAGTATCGAGTTCCATGACTATCTCAAGGAATGTGGAATAGTTTCACAATTGACACCTCCTAGGATACCACAACTTAATGGTGTGGCTGAGAGACGCAATCGAACCTTGTTAGACATGGTACGTTCCATGATGAGTCGAGTTTCACTTCCAATCTCATTCTGGGGTATGCCTTAGAAACTGCCGCCCACATTCTTAATCTTGTTCCAACAAAGAAGGTTGCCAAAACACCTCACGAAATGTGGACAGGAAAAGTTCCCTCGTTAGCACATATTAAGGTTTGGGGTTGTGAAGTTTTTGTTAGACGAGAAACTCACGACAAGCTTGAACCTCGTAGTGAGCGATGTGTTTTCATCGGCTATCCACGGAAGTCATTTGGATATCTGTTCTACAAACCTAGTGAGAACGTGGTCTTTGTAGCACGGAGAGGAGTCTTTCGCGAGAGAGAGCTCATATGCAAAGAGGACAGTGGGAGCACCATTGACCTTGAAGAAATTCAAGAGTCAGCCGATGAAGGAACCTCTGAAACCGCTAGGGTTCAACCAGAGGAAGAGATTCCAGTTGAACCCATTGACACTTCATTACCTCTTAGGCATTCTAGTAGAGTTAGCAAGCTAGATGAGTTCTATGGTTTCCATATAACTGCAGATGAAGACACATTTATCAGTGACAATACACTGGTAAATTTGGATGAGCCGACTAACTACAAGGAACTTGATGTGTGAAATCGAGTAATAAAATTTATAAACACGAATTACCAAAAGACTGACTACAACACACTCACAGGCAGTGAACCTGATCGTATGCAGTATAGTAAATTCGGTAAATCCGAGGTCGATCACAAGGACTAAGTAAAGCAATTGTTAAAATAAAGTAGTTCAAGTAGAAATGAGGGGGTTTTGTGACCGAATTGTCACTTTGCTCAAATTAAAGTAAAAGAAGAATAATTAAATCCGGTATTACCGGGGCAGGGATCGTCCTCAAACGATAGAGAAAATTGATTATAAACAATAATATTTAAAGGTCATCCATCTCGAATCCGCTCAACAACATGGTCAGATTGCACATAAATGAAGTTCAATTTCAATTTAAGTTGATTAAATAACCGAGACTCAAACAAAGCACCAACCCCGTACCCGTCAAGTTAATGACATTATTTGACTCTCTTGCTTAAACTAGTTTCATTACAAAGACCGGTACCCCAAGACATCTTTTATAACTTCCCTAATCAAACAATGGTTTTGGTTATTAAGATAACAATTATATCTACCGATTGTACCCAACCGTTAACACATTACTTCCTATTATCATTGAATGATTATCTACCGTACCCGTCATAGATCCAATCATTTGTACCCAAATAATCAAAATGATATATGTATAAACAATAATTACCATTAAAGACACACATACACCATCAATCGATTCAAGATAAATTAAAAGGAAGAAATACGCTAAGATCACGATATAACGTTAAATGAAATCAACATTGAATTAATAAAATTGTGCAATCCTTACATATTGTCTCACTTCATCAAGATGGATGATGAAGCGATTAGCCACTCATATTAAAATAAGAATAACAAATCAAATATGAAGAATTCATCGTTACCGAATACAAAGGAATGAAAGAAATTAACGAAATTAATCCAATCGTGCTTGAAATCCTTAAAGATGATTCAATAGATGAAAAGATCTCCAAAAAGGTCTTCAAAAACGGCTGGAAGCAAAAGATAGGGTTTTAGAATATTTTTCCAGCTATTTATAGTTTTCCAAAGATATTGACTTTTCCGGACTCGCGTTGCGGCGCAATGGATCTTCAGGTCTTTCCCTTATTGCGTTGCGATGAAGTGGTTGCGGCACAATGAAAACCTCGGCACCATTGGTTGCGACGCAACAGATGGTTACGGCAGCAATGACCTCAAGTCTCATCAGGTTGAACACATCTAGGTTCATCGCACGCAATGAAATTCTCTGTATGATACGTTGGGACGCGACGGAGGGTTACGGTGCAATGGAATGCTGTTCAGGCTCTTGACTTAATTTCATGCCATGTAAATCATCCGTAAGCACACTTTTCGCCTCTAAACGTCGTTTTCTTCAAAATTATGTCATAATACCTGTTAATATCCTGAAACACTAACAAATACCATAAACGCACCAAATGTATACGAAAATGACTCCAAAAACACTTAAAATCAACTCATTACGATGTGGGAAAATGGTATAAAATAAGGCATATCAAATCCCCCCACACTTAAGCTTTGCTTGTCCTCAAGCAATTCCAAGCTTAAAAACACAAATTACCTTGGTACATCCATGGAAATAACATTTCAGTAATCAAAAAGAAGCTAAACCATTCATGAAAATGAAAAGAGATGGTTAGGCAGTTTTAATCTTAAATGAAAACTGGAATGTTTGACAATACTTGACTGATACACAAGCCTCAATAACACGACTAAGCACAAAAGAATCGAATCAATGATATCTCATCTATCCTACTCCAACTAACTTACTATTGGGGTTGAATATTTGAATAATCACTCAATGCCTAGTCGTGATGCATAATCTTTTACCATAGGCTTGTACTAGAATCGTTCCTTCACCGCCATGGTGCAAGCACCATGACGTCTATCACAAGAGGTCTTTAAAGGGTTGTAATGAACTCTGAGGCTAAACAGGGTAATTAAAAGGGTATGGAAATTTGGGATAACAATTGGTGTTAAAAAGAAATAACACAACATTTAACAAAGTTTTTACATAATAGTCTAATCCATAAATCCCATGTCATTAGTTGCCAACGGTCCAAAACCCGAGAAGCTTTCCCGACAATACCCCCAATAGAACGATCAAAAACCGACACCATTGTGGTGTATGACAATCAAACAACTCAATCAACCAACTAACCATGTTGGCTTAAACAAACGTGCCAACAATGATACCATAAAATATATAATACAATCCTTTTGTTGGTGTAATTGATGAACCAACTTACAAAAATGATTTGACCAAAATTGAGAAATACCAACTGACAGCCCAAGCTCTTTTTCTTTTTTCTACTTTTTTTTTTTTTTTTCTTTTTTTGTTTTTCAATTCTTTTATTCTTTTCTTTTTTTTTGTGAGCTACTTTTACTCTGACTAATTGGTATTCTCTAAATATCGAAACAGTGACAAATCATGTAATAATATGCTAAGATGAACAATCCAGACTTGATCCAAAAATCATGACGAAATCAATCTATTCTCAGTAACCGAGAATATCCCAACCCGACACAATAAGATAAACCCAAACCATCCACTAGCATAGGCAACCAATGACCCACCAGGACTTCGACTATCGGCATGGCTAGGAAAGGTGAATATTTAGGGTGGATTTAATAACAAAGAACAGGCTAATGACAACATGTTTTCTAATGTTTCTTGCACTAAAAGTGAGTGCAACATAAAGGTTTTAACAGGTGGTTCACTAACCAGTGTAGTTAGCTACTAAGCACATTAACAAAACATGCACATAACATTTTTTACGAAACAAGGGGTGAACATACAAAGAACAAAGGTTTTAATCCTAAATTTGCCTCTTCCTCATCTAAATACACGGAACGATCAACCAGGACAAGTTCTAGAATCAACGCAATCACCGGCACACTCATAGCAAATGAAAATAATCCGGAAATGGAAAAACCAACCTCAAACTTGCACATCATAGTTCAAAGTTATAAATAGAACCTTTACTCTTGAATAAATCCAAAAGCCTACGAGAGGACAAATTTACAAGGCTAATAAATCCAAACCCGTAAACACCTAGCATAACTAGAAGTGAATCAATAATCTCACAAATTTGGTGTTTTGGTGCTATAAGCGTGCTAGTCATATTATTAATCCAGAAGGGATTGCCTAATTAATCAGTCAAAACACATTCCACCAATTAAACTTTGTACCAAAGGTGTAGTCAAATTGCTCATTAATATCTATAATTAGGTGACAAAAGCAATTAACTACAAGGACAAGCATGCAAAAGTTTAAAAATCCTCTAAAATACCCGACTTTTTCCTATTTACCATCCCCCACACACTTGAGTTGGACAATGCCCTCAATGTCCAATGAACTAAGGCAAACTATGGGAAATAGGGGAAAGTAAACAAAAGACAAAATCAAGAACAAGAAAAACTTGTCGGGTATGACGGGTGTTCCATGCTTGAATCATGCCAACAAGAATATGGCGCTGAACTTACTGCCAGCATATGCATATGACAAACTTGCTATTCAACATGAACACACGATTAACGGCAACAGATTATATAAAAAGCATGCAAATCATATCCCTACTTATTAAATGAAATGAAAAGAAAATACGAACACGGGTTGCCTCCCGAGAAGCACTTAATTTATTAACGAGTCGTTAGCTAGACTCGTCCTTCACAAATTACCGGTTGGGTCTCCGACTACCTGTTGACTTCAACTCAACCTCCTTTTTCTCTAGCTTCTCGTCCAACCATTCATCAATCTGTGATACCAAAGAACTAACACAAGCAGTTTCAACAGAGTTAGCAACATTAGGTAAAGAAACAGAACACGTGTTCAAAAATGTCACTGACTCATTTCCTGCTCTCAATGTAAGCTTGCCACGACCAACCTCAAGTTTAGCATCGGCCGTAGCAAGGAACGGTCTTCCTAGAATAAGGGGCACATTCAATGCTTCATCTGCTTCAATAATTACAAAGTCTACAGGAAAAACCAAACCACCCACCTTGACTAACACATCTTCTAAGATCCCCACAGGTCTTATTTCAGATTTATCGGCCAAATGAATTTTCATGTTAATCGGTTTCGGTTCTCCTAAGTTCAGCTTAGAATAAATAGATGAAGGCATTAAGTTAATACTTGCACCTGAATCTGTTAATGAACGTTTTACAGATAAATTACCAATCTTACAAGGGATAGTAAAACTACCTGGATCCTTACGTTTCTCGGGTAACTTACCTGTTACTGCTGCTGAACAAACATCCTCAAGCACTGTAGTTGCCGCCTTCGCCAGATTTTTCTTATTCATCAAAATTTGCCTCAAACACTTCGCATAACCTGGCATCTGCACAATTGCATCTAAAAATGGTATATTAATATGCAACTTACTTAGATGACTTACAAATTTCTCCATTTGCTCCTTCATCTTATCTTTCACCAATCGCTGAGGAAATGGGATCTTAGGCTTGTAAGGCTTCACTTCCGGTTTTTCAGCCGGTTTAGATGGAACGGCCGGAGTCTGCACGGCTGGGTTCGGCTCCATCTCTATCTCATCATCAACCGCCTCCTCGTCTTCATGTACCTGCACAACTGGGGTAACATCATCAGGTAAAGGATTAGCTGAGTTATAAGTATTACCTGCTCGAGTTGTGATGGCATTGACATGCTCATTTCTAGCATTAGGAGAGGTGTATTTCTGCCCTTGGTTGTTTGATGGAGGCTTCGGGTTTTGTTGAGTGTTACTCGGTAAAGTACCGAGTGGTCTATTAGAGTTCCCGAGCCTCTCAATCCTTCCTTCCAAATCTTTGATTGTAGCTTGCTGGTTCTTGGTTCCTTGATCCAACTTGTATGCGAGCCCATCCAACGAGTAGTCAAAGCATCCAACACAGAACTCACCTTCTTTGACTCTTCTGCAACATGCTCATTAGTTGCTCTCTGGGTATGTAAGTCCCAACTCAATAGATGGTACTACCTGAAGACACCTCAATGTCAATGGTGGGGTTACTTTGCAATATAAACACAGAACTGGAGACGACCAGTTGCAGTGAGTGTATACCAAGTTCTTGGATAGATTACTTATTTAAGTGACAATAAGTAAATAACAATGCAATAATAGAAAGTACTTGTAAAGTAAATTGGTGAGACAATATGTAATTTTCAAGTGTAATTTATTTATTAACTTTAAATAAATTACAAGGTTGTTGCGGAACCAAGATAATACAAAGTATGTAAATATCCTAACAACCTATGAACTACAATTGATCTACACTTGGAAATTCTCTTGACAATCGAAACACTTAAAGTTGTGAAATGTTCCTTTTAGCGATTGAGAGAATATTGCACAAGTTCACCAAGAATATTGCAGGTTTGCAAAGTCTATTTTTGTGTTGTGCAAAGACCTTTATTTATAGGCAAAGTTGACATTGGGATGTCAACTTTGGCCGTACAAATATGGTTGAGAACATTTAAGGAATAGCATTTAATTCCTTAAACGTTGTGAAAAGTTACAGAATAAAGTAACTTTTCTCAACCTGCTTTATGTACCTTTTTGTACTTTATACATAGATAAATCCTTTTATCCGTGTAATAGCACATAAAGCATAAAAGTCTTTTCCTCGTAATCAGTGTAAAGCTTTGTAAGTACTTTACACTGATGGTCTCCATTTGTAACTGAGTAGAATGTCAATGGGCCTCGCTGCCATTGTCATTCTCTATCTTCCACTTGTTGTCTTCGACTTCAACTGGAATGATTTCTTCAACTGGTCAGTTCTCAACTGGAGGAAGTCTTCAGTTGCGTTAACTGTACGCTGCAACTGGACTTCAATATATTTCTGGACAAATCTTCTTAGTCTCCAGATGCAACTGGAGACTGGCCAGTTTCAGCAAAACTGGTCCTAACAGGTGCTAATGAATTCCTTCATGATCTCTCTTAATTCTGAATTTGAACCTTGTTGATTACTGAACCTGCTAAACCTGTTACCACCAAAACCAGAACTGTTAGTATTAAAAGAAGAAGATGAGGGATAAGAATTACCTGACTGCCGGTTTTGATAACCGGTGTTTTGGTTGAAATTTCCCTGTTGTTGGTTTTGAACATAGTTAACATCTTGAGGTGGTTTTTGGGGGCAATCCTCGGTATAATGCAAATCTCCGCAGGTATCACATCCGTCAGCCATAACCTTCACATCCCTTTCAAGGCTCTTGAACCTGCTTTCTTGGCCATCAAACCTCTCATCCATTCGCTTAGAGAGAGCCTTAACCTCAGCAACAAGCTTCGAATCTTCTATCCAGTCCATCGTAGAAAATCTCAAAAATCACTTCAGTACCCATATTGTGTCCAGGGCAATTCCTTAGCATCTCCTTGAATCTCTTCCAAGCATCTACAACATCCTCACCACTGTCTTGAGTAAAGGCCCTGATTTGATTCTCCAGCTGCCTTTGAGTTCTTACAGAATAAAACTCATCAATAAATCCTTCCCTGAGTTCAGCCCAAGTTGAGAATGAATTATCCGGTAACTCCTTAAACCATGCAGATGCCTCTCCAACAAGAGTCAATGGAAAGAGCTCTAATTTCACAGCTTCAGCTTGCCCTTGCCCATACTGATATAATCGGCAAATCTTTTCAAATCTCTCAAGATGGGCGTAAGGGTCATTTCTTCTAATCCCGTCAAACTTATCCTCTCGACACTCTTGAGATGATTACCTTTTAAAGAAAAGTCTACCGAAATTGCAGGAGGGCGAATGACTGTGCCCCTATTAGCCGGTATGACCCTTCTTCGTTCTCCGTAAGGAATGTTGTTCACATTTCTCGGCTGTTCTTCACCCATTCCGTTTACCCTTTGTTGTTGATTTATATTCCTGTTGGTTCGAGGTATGATAATGCTGCTTGGTTCAGGTGTCTGAACTTTCTCTTCGGTGTCCGAGTCTTCTCCTGATCGAAAGATCCAAGCTGTGTCTTCCGAGCTATTAACCACTTTATCTTTTAAGGCTTGGTCCGGTGGAGCTTGATTTGCGGTTTCTGAATCTATTTTGACTGATGTGGATGGTTCCTGGTTGTCTCTTGACACTAGACGACGTCTGACTTTCTCTGGATTAGATAAAGGGCTAAGCAAAGGTCGGCCAGAAGCTCTTGTGTTCATCAACTAGCAAGAACCTGCACAATCACCACAAACAAACCGTCAACCGCACCTGATACAAATGAAATGAAATAAAATACAATCTATCTATTGAAGCAATAACTTTCTCACAAATGAATGTGAAAAAGGATCGAACTACAAAATAAAACAACTACTAAACAAAAGTCCCCGGCAACGGCGCCAAAAACTTGATGTGTGAAATCGAGTAATAAAATTTATAAACACGAACTACCAAAAGACTGACTACAACACACTCACAGGCAGTGAACCTGATCGTATGCAGTATAGTAAACTTGGTAAATCCGAGGTCGATCACAAGGACTAAGTAAGCAATTGTTAAAATAAAGTAGTTCAAGTAGAAATGAGGGGGTTTTGTGACCGAATTGTCACTTTGCTCAAATTAAAGTAAAAGAAGAATAATTAAATCCGGTATTACCGGGGCAGGGATCGTCCTCAAACGATAGAGAAAATTGATTATAAACAATAATATTTAAAGGTCATCCATCTCGAATCCGCTCAACAACATGGTCAGATTGCACATAAATGAAGTTCAATTTCAATTTAAGTTGATTAAATAACCGAGACTCAAACAAAGCACCAACCCCGTACCCGTCAAGTTAATGACATTATTTGACTCTCTTGCTTAAACTAGTTTCATTACAAAGACCGGTACCCCAAGACATCTTTTATAACTTCCCTAATCAAACAATGGTTTTGGTTATTAAGATAACAATTATATCTACCGATTGTACCCAACCGTTAACACATTACTTCCTATTATCATTGAATGATTATCTACCGTACCCGTCATAGATCCAATATTTGTACCCAAATAATCAAAATGATATATGTATAAACAATAATTACCATTAAAGACACACATACACCATCAATCGATTCAAGATAAATTAAAAGGAAGAAATACGCTAAGATCACGATATAATGTAACACCCGTTTCGTAAAAATATGGATTTCCAAAAATTTTCGCCTAACGGCGTTAAATCATGCGGAAACGATTTAGGAAAAATACTCAACTAAGGAAAACAGTTGAGAAACATAGGTGGTGTTACTAATAGCATCAAATCAGTAATAAAAGAAATCCATAAGATTGCCCAACATAAAGCAATCATAACATAGTCATTACACAAGTTCCATAAAGGAAATCAATAACATAAGGTTTATGCGAAGCTATTGGGTAAACTAAAGCCAGCTTGATCATCTACCCATCTCTCGCCAAAGCTTCACACGTCATCTCAATGCCTAACCTGAGGGGTGTCAACACATTAAAAGAAACAAGTGTTAGCTATAAAGCTAAGTAAGATAACACCAGGTTTAAGCAAAACATTTCATCCATTTAAATCGTCACTTTAAAACATTACGTCATTTTAATTAGGCATTCATACCACCGTATAAACATATCCACATCACATATCCACATCACATATCCACATCACATATAAGCATAGAGTTCATGACCCTAAGCGTGCCTAATCAATTTCGTCATCTCATCTCATTAAGTTGTGACAAGGTCACCGTTAAGTTGTAACCGAAGTTACCGCTACCACCGTTTCAACTCATCTCATTATACATACCTATAACCACCGTCAGGCATGCCGTACCTATTACCACCGTAAGGCACGATGTACCTATTACCACCGTAAGGCACGATGTACCTATTACCACCGTAAGGCACGATGTACCTATTACCACCGTAAGGCACGATGTACCTATTACCACCGTAAGGCACAGGTTATGCATAACACTTATCATCTAATTAGCTCGAGCATTTATCATATTTAGTTTAGATTTCCACCTTTAACCTAAACTAATCCATACTATCATCTTTTCACGTTAGGGCCCTTAAAACGTGCACGTGTCATGGCAACCTAAAAAGGTCTAGTGTTCTAGATGAACAAGCCACATATACATGCACATAACAACATTACAACATATCATTAACCACCGTCATCATAACATATCATATCGTAAACATATCATTAACCACCGTCATCATAACATATCATATCGTAAACATATCATTAACCACCGTCATCATAACATATCATATCGTAAACATATCATTAACCACCGTCATCATAACATATCATATCGTAAACATATCATTAACCACCGTCATCATAACATATCATATCGTAAACATATCATTAACCACCGTCATCATAACATATCATATCGTAAACATATCATTAACCACCGTCATCATAACATATCATATCGTAAACATATCATTAACCACCGTCATCATAACATATCATATCGTAAACATATCATTAACCACCGTCATCATAACATATCATATCGTAAACATATCATTAACCACCGTCATCATAACATATCATATCGTAAACATATCATTAACCACCGTCATCATAACATATCATATCGTAAACATATCATTAACCACCGTCATCATAACATATCATATCGTAAACATATCATTAACCACCGTCATCATAACATATCATATCGTAAACATATCATTAACCACCGTCATCATAACATATCATATCGTAAACATATCATTAACCACCGTCATCATAACATATCATATCGTAAACATATCATTAACCACCGTCATCATAACATATCATATCGTAAACATATCATTAACCACCGTCATCATAACATATCATATCGTAAACATATCATTAACCACCGTCATCATAACATATCATATCGTAAACATATCATTAACCACCGTCATCATAACATATCATATCGTAAACATATCATTAACCACCGTCATCATAACATATCATATCGTAAACATATCATTAACCACCGTCATCATAACATATCATATCGTAAACATATCATTAACCACCGTCATCATAACATATCATATCGTAAACATATCATTAACCACCGTCATCATAACATATCATATCGTAAACATATCATTAACCACCGTCATCATAACATATCATATCGTAAACATATCATTAACCACCGTCATCATAACATATCATATCGTAAACATATCATTAACCACCGTCATCATAACATATCATATCGTAAACATATCATTAACCACCGTCATCATAACATATCATATCGTAAACATATCATTAACCACCGTCATCATAACATATCATATCGTAAACATATCATTAACCACCGTCATCATAACATATCATATCGTAAACATATCATTAACCACCGTCATCATAACATATCATATCGTAAACATATCATTAACCACCGTCATCATAACATATCATATCGTAAACATATCATTAACCACCGTCATCATAACATATCATATCGTAAACATATCATTAACCACCGTCATCATAACATATCATATCGTAAACATATCATTAACCACCGTCATCATAACATATCATATCGTAAACATATCATTAACCACCGTCATCATAACATATCATATCGTAAACATATCATTAACCACCGTCATCATAACATATCATATCGTAAACATATCATTAACCACCGTCATCATAACATATCATATCGTAAACATATCATTAACCACCGTCATCATAACATATCATATCGTAAACATATCATTAACCACCGTCATCATAACATATCATATCGTAAACATATCATTAACCACCGTCATCATAACATATCATATCGTAAACATATCATTAACCACCGTCATCATAACATATCATATCGTAAACATATCATTAACCACCGTCATCATAACATATCATATCGTAGACATATCATTAACCACCGTCATCATAACATATCATATCGTAACCACATGTACGGGGAAACATTTTAGGCATAAAATCCCGACCACATTACGGCGGATAGGTATGTGGAGACCAGTTACCCGTTTACGGTGGAGCTAGTGAGTAGGGTAGCACGGAGGTTCTAGGTTATACATTACCGTTATGGAGGTTATAGTTTATGAAACCATTTATGTTGCACCCTCAGCGTGACAAAAGTAGTGTATCTTACCTCGTAGTAGTATGTGCGCGCAAACAAAAGCTAACAGTGCTTAATAGTAATCCCCCGACACCTATCGTACATTAACATATGAAGTATAAGTCATTAGGGACATTAAATGGACTTTCGTACGACTTTAGGACTCATAGAATCCGTCGAAACTCGACCTTCACTCACTAATTCAACCTTTCAGAAACTTGACCTCAAAATCATCCTTTAAAATCATTACCATTAGAAAATAGACTCTCTCACGATTCTAGGGATAGCTTATTTGTCAAAAACGGAGTTACGGTTCAAAAGATATGGCCATTTGAAAAATCAAACGAATTTAGCTTCCAGAAAACGAATTTAACTGCTTCATATGAACTTAGTTGCCTTCAAACGAATTTAGACCATTATGAACGAATTTAGCAAGTTTTGAACGAACTTAGGACTCCCAAACGAAGTTAAACTTCGTTGGTTTGAACGAACTTAAGCTTTCAATAAACGAATTTAAACCTTAGAACAACTTAGACATCACTTAAGTTTCAAAACGAATTTAGCTCCTTAATGCCCAACGAATTTAAGTCCAAACGAACTTAGGGATGTTTCAAACGAACTTAGGCTGATGCCAAACGAAGTTAGAAGCTTACAAACGAATTTTAAGTTCGTTCCAGAGCTGAAGAACACAGAAAACGAATTTAAGACTCAATTTCGAACAGAATTCATAAAACGACTTTGTTCTTCGATTTTTCCAGAAACAAACGACTTGGGCTTCACCCAAACATGATTTTGACATTGTTAAACATATTTTGATCATTCATATCGATTACAAACTCGTTTGACACCGTTTATGATCATTAATTTGCTTAAACACAACATAAACCCTAATTTATCAAAAACCCTTGTTATAATCAGATTTAATCCTTTATAAAACTTCATTAGATCTGAAAATACATCAATGAATCATTAGTTACCTGATAATACAATGGCCGATTAGATTCAACACCAAAACACACGATCGATTGACCCAAAAATCTTGAAGATTGCTTAAGAAATCGATATGGAATTGAAAGAACAGTATGTTTGTGCTTAGGAATGTAATTAGGCTGCAAAACAATGAGATTAGGCTTAACCTAATCCCTAATCCCGTTTTTCAAGTTTCACATATGTCAATTTTAGTCCCTGGACTTCATATTAGCTTTATTTCGCATTTAAACACCTATTGGGGATATACGTAACACATTAAGCACTTTCGCACACTACATGGGCCATTTACTCATCATTAAGTCCACTTTATTGTCACTCATTAAAGACATTCAAGTCTTACAATTAGGGCACATAAACATATAAACACGTATTTCCACGTAAACATATCACGGACTTAGAATTTGACCTAACGACGTTAGTCAACATATACGTTTAAGTTTTGGGATGTTACAATTACCTCCCCCTTAAGAGGATTCCGTCCCCGGAATCACTTCAACATCAAAAAGGTAGGGATAGGTCTCCCGCATTACGGACTCGGTCTCCCAAGTCATACTTTCGCCGTGATTGTGTTTCCACTTTATGAGAACTAGATCAATAGTCTTTCGTCGTAGCTTCTTTTGTTTCCTTCCCAATATAGCAACAGGTTCATCGACAATCTGCTTGTTGGGATTAATACTTACGTCCTCGAGTGGAATGACATCCGTTTCATTCGCATAGCACTTACGTAGATAACACACATGAAATGTGTTGTGAATTCCATTAAGTTCTGGAGGTAAGTCCAGCTTAAATGCCTGTTCATTAACCTTCTTAATGATCTTAAAAGGTCCAATGAATCTGGGGCTTAACTTTCCACGTTTTCCAAAACGTAATACACCTTTCCAAGGCGACACCTTGAGTAAAACCATTTCGCCTTCTTTAAAATCGAACGGCCTCCTTTTCTTATCAGCATATGACTTTTGCCTTTCACGAGCAACACGTAAGGCCTTCTTTGCTACGTTAACTTTAGCGGCCGTAAGTTGTACTAATTCGGGTCCAGCAAATTGCTTTTCCCCGGGCTCCAACCAACAACTAGGAGTCCGACACTTCCTACCATATAACATCTCATAAGGTGGCATTCCAATGCTCGCATGATAACTATTGTTATACGCAATCTCAATAAGAGGTAGGTGTTTATCCCACGAACCACCATAATCCATTACACAAGCTCTGAGCATATCTTCGAGCGTTTGAATAGTCCTTTCACTTTGCCCATCGGTTTGCGGATGGTAGGCTGTGCTCAGACGAACTTGCGTACCAACTTCCCGTTGAAAACTCTTCCAAAAGTTGGAAACGAATCGAGCATCACGATCGGACACAATCGATATCGGAACACCATGTTTAGTAACCACTTCATCAATATACAACGTAGCGAAGTTCTCCATAGGAGCAGTCTCACGAACTGGAGAAAGTGAGCACTCTTCGTTAATCGATCGACAATAACCCATATCATATCGTGACCACGAGGCGTCCTCGGAAGTTTAGTCACAAAATCCATCGTAATGTGATCCCATTTCCACTCAGGGATCTCAAGTTGCTGAAATTTCCCGTAAGGCTTTTGGTGTTCAGCTTTCACTTTAGCACACGTCAAACACTTCTGCACATACATCATCACATCATTCTTAATACTGGGCCACCAATAAATTGGCTTCAAGTCTGCATGCATCTTTGTGGCACCAGGGTGTACAGAATACTTAGTTTTGTGAGCTTCATCCATTACTACTCACGATTGCCTCCATAGAGAGGAACCCATATTCTACCTTTGTAGGTTCGAAGGCCACGACTATTTCTTCCATTTGGAGTCTGTTCTTCTTCTTTTTCCCAATAGACTCCGCTTTCACATTATCATCCTTTAACGCTTCGATTTGAGCTAATCGTATAGGTTCCAGTAAATTCGACTCAATCCTTGTAATCATCGCACATAATCTACTCTTCGCATATCCTTTGCGGCTTAAGGCATCAGCAACCACATTAGCTTTGCCTGGGTGATATTTAATCTCACAATCGTAATCCTTTAATAACTCCATCCACCGTCGTTGTCTAACATTCATGTCCTTCTGAGTAAACACGTACTGTAAGCTCTTATGATCCGTATAAAGGGTGCACTTTGTACCATACAGATAATGTCGCCATAACTTCAGAGCAAAAACAACAGCAGCCAGCTCAAGGTCATGAGTAGGATAATTCCGCTCATGAGGCTTCAGCTGTCGAGAGGCGTAAGCGATAACTTTGTCTCGTTGCATTAATACACACCCTAACCCCGTGATGGATGCGTCACTATAGACAAACTAAATCATCGGTTCCTTCGGGTAAAGCTAAGACTGGAGCTTCACACAACTTCTTTTTCAACGTTGTGAAGGCTTTCTCTTGAGCATCGGTCCACACAAACTTCACACCTTTCTTCGTTAATTCAGTCATTGGCTTGGCAATGCGCGAGAAATCTTGAATAAAACGTCGATAATAGCCAGCCAAACCGAGAAAACTTTTGATTTCAGTAGGAGACTTAGGCTGCTCCCACTTCGACACTGCTTCTATCTTCGAAGGATCTACTTTTATACCATCAGAGGAGACGACATGGCCTAGGAAATGAACTTCCTTTAGCCAGAACTCGCACTTGGAGAACTTAGCATATAGCTTTTTCTCTCTGAGGACTTGAAGGACAGCTCTCAAATGCTCTCTATGTTCCTCTTCCGACTTTGAATACACAAGAATGTCGTCGATAAAAACAATGACGAAATGATCCAAAAATGGTCGACAGACACGGTTCATCAAATCCATAAACTTCGCTGGAGCATTTGTCAAACCGAATGGCATGACAAGGAACTCGTAATGACCATAACGAGTTCGGAACGCCGTTTTGGCTACACTTTCTTCTTCAACCTTCAATTGATGATAGCCAGACCGTAAATCAATCTTTGAGAAATAAGAAGCACCTTGAAGTTGATCGAACAAATCATCAATGCGAGGGAGTGGATACTTATTCTTCACCGTTCTTTTATTCAGCTCGCGATAATCGATACACATGCGCATGGATCCATCTTTCTTCTTTACGAAAAGGATAGGAGCACCCCAAGGAGAGGAACTCGGACGGATAAAACCTTTATCTAAGTAGTCATACATAAGATTCCGTTCAAATATAGGATATCAATATCACTTTCACATTCTTGTAATAAGGAAGAATCTCCCCAGTAGACAATCGTCTCAATCGTCACATGTCGTCCCGTAGCGAAATCAAAACTACGCGAGTCGCAAATCTAAAACAGTCCAAAGTATGCGCCGCATCTTTCGTCAAATTCCATCCTCTAATCGAATCCTATACGAACTCAAACCTTCAATCTTAATCCCAAGCACTACTTCCACATTTAACAGCTCGAATAAAACCTCACATCATATCATAGTGCTCTTGGAATGGACGTGTTTCATGTTTAAGGGTTGAATCAACCGTTGAGTCGACTTCTTTACTTGTTTCAACTTCATCCTTCATTACTTCATTCATACGTGTCTACTCTTCACGTGATCAAATGGAATACCATTCAATGATTCCACCTTTGTCATCTTCACTTCATTTGGATCAACACAGACACAGTCTCACAAACACACACATGTCGTGATACATTTACAATTACGTTCGCGACCGGAATTGTAACTATATCCTTTCATACGTGTGCCCGGTAACCCTTCTGTGCATCACCTACTTATCACCCTTCAAATGTCCATCATTAACTCTACTTGTCAGGTTCAAGTACAAGTCCTTTGAACTAGTAGACTCAACAACATTGTCTACCGATCACTTCACTCCTCACCTACCTTTAAACTTCATTTAACTTCATGTACTTCATAGTCATCATACACATTTATCCGGCTATAAATGACTCACGAATTTTATCTTCTCCATGAAGGAACGAGCATACTCGTTGACTTTTCCAACTTCAGCCGTCAAGGCACGAAACTCCTTTTCCATCTTACGCTGCTCATGAACCCCAATATATTCATCAATAAATTTCTACTTAAAGTTAGCCCACGAGATAGCAGATACCATAACTGGAGTCATCGAAATAGTAATGCTCTTCCACCAATCCTGAGCACCTTCTTTCAACATTCGACTAGCGCACAACACCTTCTTATCCTCGGGATAGTCCATCGTAGCATTCGGATAACTTAGCGATGAAGAAACGAGATATAGAGGAATAAGGCTAAAACATATCATCGTAACGTAAACATCTCATAAGCCCTATCGCACTCGCACTCGTCCCAACCCATCCTATATCATCTTTCATTAAAGCTAAGGCATCCTACAATACCTAGCATGCACATCTTAAGTTTAAGTCCAAATCCTATGGTCAAATAGGCCTTGGTTCACTTAAACTACTTCTCTGATACCAACTTGTAACACCCGTTTCGTAAAAATATGGATTTCCAAAAATTTTCGCCTAACGGCGTTAAATCATGCGGAAACGATTTAGGAAAATACTCAACTAAGGAAAACAGTTGAGAAACATAGGTGGTGTTACTAATAGCATCAAATCAGTAATAAAAGAAATCCATAAGATTGCCCAACATAAAGCAATCATAACATAGTCATTACACAAGTTCCATAAAGGAAATCAATAACATAAGGTTTATGCGAAGCTATTGGGTAAACTAAAGCCAGCTTGATCATCTACCCATCTCTCGCCAAAGCTTCACACGTCATCTCAATGCCTAACCTGAGGGGTGTCAACACATTAAAAGAAACAAGTGTTAGCTATAAAGCTAAGTAAGATAACACCAGGTTTAAGCAAAACATTTCATCCATTTAAATCGTCACTTTAAAACATTACGTCATTTTAATTAGGCATTCATACCACCGTATAAACATATCCACATCACATATCCACATCACATATAAGCATAGAGTTCATGACCCTAAGCGTGCCTAATCAATTTCGTCATCTCATCTCATTAAGTTGTGACTAGGTCACCGTTAAGTTGTAACCGAAGTTACCGCTACCACCGTTTCAACTCATCTCATTATACATACCTATAACCACCGTCGTCATAACATATCATTCTTAACATACCTATAACCACCGTCAGGCATGACGTACCTATTACCACCGTTAGGCACGATTTATACGTACCTATTACCACCGTAAGGCACGATGTACCTATTACCACCGTAAGGCACGATGTACCTATTACCACCGTAAGGCACGATGTACCTATTACCACCGTAAGGCACAGGTTATGCATAACACTTATCATCTAATTAGCTCGAGCATTTATCATATTTAGTTTAGATTTCCACCTTTAACCTAAACTAATCCATACTATCATCTTTTCACGTTAGGGCCCTTAAAACGTGCACGTGTCATGGCAACCTAAAAAGGTCTAGTGTTCTAGATGAACAAGCCACATATACATGCACATAACAACATTACAACATATCATTAACCACCGTAATCATTACATATCATATCGTAAACATATCATTAACCACCGTCATCATAACATATCATATCGTAAACATATCATTAACCACCGTCATCATAACATATCATATCGTAAACATATCATTAACCACCGTCATCATAACATATCATATCGTAAACATATCATTAACCACCGTCATCATAACATATCATATCGTAAACATATCATTAACCACCGTCATCATAACATATCATATCGTAAACATATCATTAACCACCGTCATCATAACATATCATATCGTAAACATATCATTAACCACCGTCATCATAACATATCATATCGTAAACATATCATTAACCACCGTCATCATAACATATCATATCGTAAACATATCATTAACCACCGTCATCATAACATATCATATCGTAAACATATCATTAACCACCGTCATCATAACATATCATATCGTAAACATATCATTAACCACCGTCATCATAACATATCATATCGTAAACATATCATTAACCACCGTCATCATAACATATCATATCGTAAACATATCATTAACCACCGTCATCATAACATATCATATCGTAAACATATCATTAACCACCGTCATCATAACATATCATATCGTAAACATATCATTAACCACCGTCATCATAACATATCATATCGTAAACATATCATTAACCACCGTCATCATAACATATCATATCGTAAACATATCATTAACCACCGTCATCATAACATATCATATCGTAAACATATCATTAACCACCGTCATCATAACATATCATATCGTAAACATATCATTAACCACCGTCATCATAACATATCATATCGTAAACATATCATTAACCACCGTCATCATAACATATCATATCGTAAACATATCATTAACCACCGTCATCATAACATATCATATCGTAAACATATCATTAACCACCGTCATCATAACATATCATATCGTAAACATATCATTAACCACCGTCATCATAACATATCATATCGTAAACATATCATTAACCACCGTCATCATAACATATCATATCGTAAACATATCATTAACCACCGTCATCATAACATATCATATCGTAAACATATCATTAACCACCGTCATCATAACATATCATATCGTAAACATATCATTAACCACCGTCATCATAACATATCATATCGTAAACATATCATTAACCACCGTCATCATAACATATCATATCGTAAACATATCATTAACCACCGTCATCATAACATATCATATCGTAAACATATCATTAACCACCGTCATCATAACATATCATATCGTAAACATATCATTAACCACCGTCATCATAACATATCATATCGTAAACATATCATTAACCACCGTCATCATAACATATCATATCGTAAACATATCATTAACCACCGTCATCATAACATATCATATCGTAAACATATCATTAACCACCGTCATCATAACATATCATATCGTAAACATATCATTAACCACCGTCATCATAACATATCATATCGTAAACATATCATTAACCACCGTCATCATAACATATCATATCGTAAACATATCATTAACCACCGTCATCATAACATATCATATCGTAAACATATCATTAACCACCGTCATCATAACATATCATATCGATTACAAACTCGTTTGACACCGTTTATGATCATTAATTTGCTTAAACACAACATAAACCCTAATTTATCAAAAACCCTTGTTATAATCAGATTTAATCCTTTATAAAACTTCATTAGATCTGAAAATACATCAATGAATCATTAGTTACCTGATAATACAATGGCCGATTAGATTCAACACCAAAACACACGATCGATTGACCCAAAAATCTTGAAGATTGCTTAAGAAATCGATATGGAATTGAAAGAACAGTATGTTTGTGCTTAGGAATGTAATTAGGCTGCAAAACAATGAGATTAGGCTTAACCTAATCCTAATCCCGTTTTTCAAGTTTCACATATGTCAATTTTAGTCCCTGGACTTCATATTAGCTTTATTTCGCATTTAAACACCTATTGGGGATATACGTAACACATTAAAGCACTTTCGCACACTACATGGGCCATTTACTCATCATTAAGTCCACTTTATTGTCACTCATTAAAGACATTCAAGTCTTACAATTAGGGCACATAAACATATAAACACGTATTTCCACGTAAACATATCACGGACTTAGAATTTGACCTAACGACGTTAGTCAACATATACGTTTAAGTTTTGGGATGTTACATATAACGTTAAATGAAATCAACATTGAATTAATAAAATTGTGCAATCCTTACATATTGTCTCACTTCATCAAGATGGATGATGAAGTGATTAGCCACTCATATTAAAATAAGAATAACAAATCAAATATGAAGAATTCATCGTTACCGAATACAAAGTAATGAAACGTTTCGGTATGGATAATTCCAAGAAAGGAGAACTGCCCATCCAGAGTAATACCAAAATGAGTAAGACTCATAGTCCGAGTACAGATGAAGAGATAGCAGAAATGAGTAGAATTCCGTACGCTTCCGCTGTTGGTTCTATCATGTATGCTATGACATGTACTCGTCCTGATGTGTCCTTTGCTTTGAGCATGGTCAGTCGTTATCAGGGAAATCCAGGTAAAGCTCATTGGGTAGCGGTTAAGAATATTCTCAAGTATCTGCGAAGGACTAAGGACTGGGTTCTAGTACTTGGTGGCTGTGATACATTGAGAGTAACTGGGTATAGTGACGCCAGCTTTCAAACAGATAGAGACAACTTCGTTCCCAATCTGGCTGGGTCTTTACCTTAAATGGAGGAGCAGTTACTTGGAAAAGTTCCAAGCAAGACACAGTGGCTGATTCTACTTGTGAATCAGAGTACATAGCGGTGAGCGAAGCATCAAAGGAGGCAATTTGGTTGAAGAACTTCATCGAAGATCTTGGAGTTGTGCCAACCATCAAGGAGCCAATGGAAATTTTCTGTGATAATAAAGGAGCGGTTGCATTGACAAAGGAACCAAGAGATCATGGCAGATCTAGACATATCGACAGAAAATACCATTTTATTAGACACAAGATAGAAGAAGGTCACCTCGTAGTGAAGAGGGTTTCATCTGAAGAGAATCCTGCAGATCCACTCACAAAGGGTCTGAGTAGGGTTAAACACAATCAGCATGCTAGGAGCATTGGGCTGAGAGATGATGTTAGTTTTAGTAGCTAGATAGTTAGTTTGAAACTTATAACAAAATAAATGTGATTGACTTTTGGTGATTAAATAATAGAGAATTATTTGTTTACTACCTTTTGTCAATTGTTTATTATTGTGTTTCATTTTGCATGTTTTACTTCCCGAATAATTTGATTATTCGAATTCCACAGTCGATCATACTTTTGGAAGTAAGTAGTGAATAAAGACTGTCATGAATGGATTTGTAGATTGTCTAAAGAGTTTTTAGACATAGCAATGGTATTGCTGCAATGTTCGTGAGTACTTTGAAATGGAGATTTAAGTATTGGATTAACCCACGCTCAGAGAATTACTTCATGGAACTTATCACGAGTAATTCTGAGACGATAATATCTTATAATCTTTAAATGGAGATATATGAGTTGTGGTTTACAAGTCAGTTGTGCATTGATAATATGTAAACGCATTAGTAACTTGATGTTATAAAACGTATTGTTGTGCATGATTTGATGAGTAAATGGTGCAAGCATATAAGTCAAAGTTTATTCGTTCCTTTTGCCCTAACGGGAAAAGCGATATCTTTGGGCCCCTCGATGATTTGATGTTGACATATAGTGTCGGGCCCGACCAGGACTAAATTGATGTGTTCAATTAGAAGTTCTATGTCATTACAAATCAGAAATCGGGAAACAACGTACTGGACAATGAGATTGATTATGTTCCATGTCTCATGTTCAAATGATATCTTGTAGAACGAAGGATTATATGATCTCTTATCTTAGGACACATGTGTAATATCGAGTTTATAAATTTTTAAACAAGTAATACCAAATAACGACTACCACACACTATTGGGCAGTGGACCCAATCGTATATAGTATAGCTAAGTGGTAAGACCAGGTCGAACACAAGGACTTTGAAAGCAATTGTTAAAATTAAGTAATTCAAATGAAAGGGGGTTTTGTGACCGAATTGTCACTTTGCTCAACTTAAAGTAAAAGAAGAATAATTAAATCCGGTATTACCGGGGCAAGGATCGTCCTAAAACGATAGTAAAAATTGATTTAAAACAATAATTTAAAGGATCATCTACCTCGACTCCATGACACATTTCATTTTGGTTGCATTAAGTTAATACCAATTCAAATATGTTGATTTTAATAACTAAGTTTAGACAAGGAACTCACTAGTTGGCCACCTAGCTTATTACCCTATCCGAACCCATTAACCAATTAATTCAATCCTAAAGATCCGGCTACCACCTTCTCTATTAAGATCTCCCTAACGGACTAATTTGTCTTGTTATTATCAAACAATTCCATCTATCGATTCTACCAAATCGTTAACACGTTGAATTCTCTTACCTATTGTTGTTTATCAACTCGCTACCACGAATTAACACCTATTGATTCTACCAAATCAACTAGAACAATGAATTCTTGGACTTAGCTACCACTAAAACCATTCATACATCATCAACAAACAATAGAATAAATAATAAGAATTCAATATATTAAGATCTCGATGAAACGTTTAATTATCAACTTGAATTCAAAATATATGCAACCAATATTCATTGTGTCACTTCATCTCAGTAGATGATGAAGTGTTTAGCCACTCATAATCATAATCATATCACAATGAGTAAAAGAAATAGAAAACATCTTGTACCAAAGTGAAGAAAACAATCGAAAAGCTAAGAAATACGATGTTTGAATGCCTTGGATCTCACGAGCAATCCTATAATCTTCAAAGATGTAAAAACTGCTTGAAAAGTCTCCAAAGAACCCTAAATTCGTCTGGTGGTAAAAGTCTCTCGAATGGGAGGGTTTTAGCTTTGTATTTATAGTGTTATCCAAAAGGGTTTTATGCCGACCTAATTTGTGCGCCGCATGGACATTCTGTGCGCCGCACAAACTGAGTTTCCAAATCTGAAACACCCCGATATGCGCCGCATGATTATCTTGTGCGCCGCATAAACTCATCCCAAAATTCTAAACTGCCCGTTATGCACCGCATGAACAATCCATGCGCCGCATAAACACTTTGGTTCGATTTTTCCAAACTTTCTGCCCAAAATTCTTTCTTGATATGCGCCGCATATCCTTGCCATGCGCCGCATATGTCTTCAGACTTCACAAAACTTGTATTTTTTCACTCGGTCTTCACACGAACTCGTCCATGAACCATCTTAATGCATCTTTTAACCTTCCAAATGCCATTTCTAACCATTGTACCTGTTCTAAGCCTGAAATCACTAACAATACCATCAAAGCATCGAATATATATGTAATTTGCACATAATTAAGCTTAAAATGACTTAGAAACGATATGGGAATGTATATATAAATGGACATATCAAATTCCCCCATACTTAAGCCTTGCTTGTCCTCAAGCAAATTCAGAATTCAAAACAATCTTTCCTTTGGTTCTCGATCGCAAACATATGACAATAATCAAAAAGAAGCTAAACCATGAAAGTTAGAAAACAAATGAGAATGGTTAAGCAGTTTTAATCTTAAATGAAAATTGAAATGTTTGACAATATTTGAATGATCCACAAGCCTCGAAAACACGACTAAGCACTTTAATCAAATGAAAGAAGAACATCTCAACTAACTTACTCCAACTAACAAACTATTGGGGTTGAAATATTTGTATCAATCACTCAAAGCCTAGTCGTGATGCATAATCTTTTACCATAGGCTTGTACTAGGTTCGTTCCTTCACCGCCATGATGCAAGCACCACAACGTCTATCAGAAGAGGTCTTAAAGGGTTGTAATGAACATCTGAGGCTAAACAGGGTATTTAAAAGGGTATGGAAATTTGGGATAACAAAGGGTGTTAAAAAGAAATAACACAACACTTAACAAAGTTTCACAAAATAGTCTAATCCATTAAATCCCATGTCATTAGTTGCCAATGTAACATCCCAAACTTTTCGAGTTTGACTTATTGACTTGACCGTTAGTCAACGTTAGGTTCGTTAAGTTTATGTGCCCTAAATGGGATTATGTGATTAAATGCTTATGCGTTTAATATAATATGATTAAAGTATGTTAAATGAAAGTAATTAAAGGAAAGTCGTGAAAGTTAAGTGCTCGTTAAGTCGTTAAGTGTTCCGGTGAGAAAGTTAAGCCAACAAAGTAACGTTTAAAGAGTCGAGGGGCTTAAGATGGAATTTATTAAGGATGGCCAGGGGTTGTATGACAATTAGGCTACCCTAATTGTCATTCTCCAGATTGGAGTGTGTGAGAAAAACCCCCAAGCAGCCCCCTTCCCTTCTCCAAGCAAGTTTCTCTCAAGATCCAATTGTTTCGGGCCGATTCGATCAAGTTTTGTTTAGATCTTGGATCCTCTAAGTCATCTACAGGTAATATAGGTAATATTATCTTTGAAATCTGATCTTATGAGTCTTAGTTGAGTTTTCAATCCAGGCCATGGGGTTTGGGTTGGGTTATTTGATTAAATGTTTACCGATTTCATGTTATTCGGTTGATTGAATGGTTGATTCATGTGGTAAAGGATTAAAGGATCAATTGATTGATTTGAGTCATCAAAAGTATCATTAAAAAAGGTCAATTTTATGTCCCCAGGTCGGGCTAACGGTTTGAGATCGAATGGGTATCGTTTGGAACAAGTTGAAAATTGAGTTGCTGGTCTGCACCCCAGGTGCGGTGCACCAAGGGAGTGGTGCGGCGCACCATAGCCCAGTTTTGGGAATTTGATTTTCTTAAGAAGCCCGATATGCGACGCACCAAAGGGTAGGTGCGGCGCACCTATAGGTGATCTGAAATTTCTGAAGGGTTGGTGCGACGCACCACTTGGCAGGTGCGGCGCACCACATGCCCAGATTTCACAAAACGTTTCGTTTAGCTTATATTTCGATCTTATACTCGTTCTAGGTTGTCGGGAGCACTTAGCAAGCACTGTAATACCTACGTAACTCATTGTTTAGCTGTACCCAGGTAAGATAACATCTTTTACCACATGAGGGACAACAAAATATAAGGTTTTCATAAGTTAACTTCCCCAAATGAATGTTTGTATGTTTATATGTATTCAGGAATGAATGGGAGGTTACTATGGGAATGATTACGTTACCATTGATGATGAACGGTAAGCTTATGCATGCTACGATGAAATGATGATATGTTTATGTTATAAAATGATGTTATGATGAAATAAGGAAAATGATAAACTGAAATGTATAAGTTGTTAATACGATAAGATGCTATGATGATATAAACGTATGATGCTATGATGCGATATATGACATGATGACGCATTGTTATGATGCTATGCTTATGAAATGATATGATGACGCATTGTTATGACGTTATGCTTATGAAATGATATGACGATACGTTGCTATCACTTTAAGATGATATGATGCTTATATGACATGATGATACGATGTTATGATGATACGTTGACATGGATCTTTTATGATATGATGATGTGATGTTAATATGCGATGACGATATGTTGATGCATATATGTCTTATGATTGATTGCATGGCTTGAACACCTAGTCACTAGACTTCTATAGGTTTGCCATGACAGTGCACGATTAAGGGCCCTAAAGTAAAGAAAGATGGATGTGATTAGTTTAGGTGAAAGTGTAGCCTAAGCTAATAAAAAGTAAAGAAAGATACACGTGGTTAGTTTAGGTGAAAGTGTAGCCTAAACTAATATAATAAAGAAGTCTCGAGCATATGTAAAGTCTTGTGTTAAGCTTAACCCATGCTAGTTCTTCGGAGCTAGTGTGTACGTGGTCACGTGGTGTGGGAATCTAGATACCTCCCCGTGGCATAGTTATGTATGAGTGTATCCGGGTGGAGTAACTAACCACTACACGCGCAAAGTTCAAATGGTATGCTCAGTTGGATTGACTTTGTCTTTCCTTAACGACGACGATGGACCACTGTAAGGTCTACCCATCTAGTCGGGTGTGAGGACTCCATGTAAGGTTTTATGACCGCCTACACACAACCCCACATCCCTAAGTATGTGTGGCTTATGTCACATAGCCTATGTCTAGGCAAAAGAAAAGAAAGATAAGAAAGATAAGAAAAGAAAGAAAGTAAAGAAATGTAAGAAAAGAAAGACGAAACGTAAGGATCTATGATGTTAGGCACATTTAGGATTACGATGAATTCCTAATGTGTTAATTTATGTATGTTGCTTTAATGTTGATGATATGTTCTTGTTGACGTGTGATATGATAGACACCATAGTATTGTGGTGATCTTAACGTGCTATGCCTAATATGTGATATTAACGATTATGAAAGGTTTTTGTTAATATATAAAGAATTGGCAACGTTTTCTTAAACTCATGTTATCTTACTTAGCTTTTAAAGCTAACACTTGCTCTTTTGAAAAACGTTGTTCCCTCAGGTTAAGCAGGTTGAGCTAGTGAAAGACTTAGCTTAGTCATTTATGTTAGCCTTGATGATTGGCTACTTTTAATATGACTTATGTATTGTTTTTATTGGCATTTATGTTGGTGTCACATCTGGATTATCTTACACTATTTTAATGATATGAATGCTGTAACACCACTTTTATAAATGAACTATCCATTAAGGGTTAGTTATGTTCTAAGGATTCTGTATTCCGCATTTCTAAACGCCGTTAGGCAAAAGTTTTTGAAAATCCAGATTTTAAAATGATGGGTGTTACAAGTTGGTATCAGAGAAATGGTTTAAGTGAACCAAGGACTATAGGTTGGCCATAGGAATTGGACTTAAACCGATAGATGACAAGATAGGCATAAGTAAGTATGCTTGGCCTTTGAGATGAAATGTTTTTAGGACGGGTTGGGATGAGTGAGAGTGTAGGATTAAGGCTTCATGTTCATTGATGTGTTTTATGTGTATACACTTGTTTGTGTAGCCCTTATTCCTCTGTTTCTCGCGCTCCCCGTCGCCAAACTAATCTATTGCTATGAAAGACGTCCTGTGAAAGGTAAGGTGTTAATTCTCTATTTGAATTTGATAAACTTGTGCTTTATATTACGTGAGAAATTGTTGAGATGCACAAAAGTTGAAGGATTTGGGTAAAAAGAAGACGATACACAAATGTGGTAACGAACGTGTGAGTGAAAGGATACGATTACAATTATGGTCCGGAACATAATTGCAAGCGTATCACAACACGAACGTGTTTGTATGGCCATGCTTGTGTTGACCGGTGTACAAAGTAATAAAGTTGGGGGATTTCTATGTATTGTATCCCTATTTGTTGAAAGTAAACACCGTGTTACAACTTTAGTGATGTTGATGTTGCAAGTGTGTGGAAACGTGTGAAGATCGGTGGAAAGTGATAGCCGGATTAAAAGTTTATGATGCTTATGATGGTAGTCAATGTCGTTGGGTCTACTAGTTTAAAAGACATGGATTCGAAGTTTGAAGAGTAGAGTTGATGCTGGATACTTAAAGGATTATAAGTAGGTGATGCATAGAAGGGTTACCGGGCACACGAATGAAAGGATATAGTTACAATTCCGGTCGCGAACGTAATTGTAAATGTATCACGACATGTGTGTGTTTGTGAGACTGTGTCTGTGTTGATCCGAATGAAGTGAAGATGAGAATGATGGAATCACTGAATGGTATCATATTTAACCACGCGAAGAGTAGACACGGATGAATGAAATAAAGGAGGATGAAGTTGAGGCAAGTAAAGAAGTTAACACTACGGTTGATTGAACCTTTTAACCATGAAGCTCTTCTATTCTATGAACGCTATGATATGATGTGAAGCTACAATCAGGCTGTGAAGTGTTAACATTGTGCTTGGGTGTAAGGAAAATGTTTAGGTTTCGTTTGAAATTATTTTTACTGATGATAGATGATATGCGACGCATGAACCATCCATGCGGCGAATATTCTGGCCTGTTTTGGATTTATGACCCGTTTAATTTTGATTTCGCTATGGGACAATATGTGACGATCGGGACGAGTATCTTAAGGGCGAGGTAATTGCTATATCTCAAATTTTTGTGTAACGGTTGACTTGAGTCGTTAAGTCAACACCTTGCTACCGTTAAGTCTCTTAACGAGTTAATGCTTACGTGGGTTTAATATGCTATATGTGAGAGGCTTTAATGCCTTAAAGATATATACGTTTATGTGTTTAAGATGCCAAGATGTGTTTAATATGTCGATAGAATTCCCGGAGGATGATTTAAGCTATATATGTGTCGTATAGAAGTCTAGGGACCATTCTTGCCATTCCTGGAACTTCAAAACATGATTGGGAGTAATTAGGTAAGATTATTATCCCCTAATTCAGATTATTCATTCCTCCTAAGAACCCTAAACCGCTTTCTTTTTCTGGAATGATCCTCGTGCGATTTCTTGCGTTTTTGGGTGGATTAAAGATCAATCGGTGCACGTAAATGATCCGTTTACCATCCTCCAAGGTAAAGAACAAAATCTTTGCAGAATATGAGTCATATCCATCCATATATTTTGCCCATACCTGGACTTGTTGGGTAATGATGGATAATAAACGTTTTGTTGTTAAATTAGCGATTTCGGGTCATTCGGCGAATGTTATTGCAATTGATGTGTGTCATGAGATTTCCTACAGGTATGAAGTTGTTTCTAGTGTCATTTTAATGTTCAAATAGAACCAATAAAGGGTTCACATCTGGTCTTGAAGTTTGATATGGATTCGATTGCGTTTGTGAGTCGATTAAGGTCATTCGGGTGTCAAACCGATTGTAAAATGAGTATAATGAATCTACGAATCAAATGAAGATTTCATAATGATAACTATGTCATAATTTGATGTGTATGAGCTGTAGGGGTCGTGGTGGCTTGACATGGATGTTGATGGAGGAAAATTGTTTGCAAAACAAAGAGTTTATTAGGTCTGAAAATTCAGTCATCTTGAAAAAATCATATCTTCCTCATATGAACGATTTAGGAGATGAATCTTACATTTCTGAAAACCTCTATGTGTCCCCTAAATTCTGTATGAACAAAGTTTCCAGTGATTTTGCCCAGAAATATGCAAAAAACGTCGATCTCCAGAAGTGGTCAGGTTACGGACGAATTCTGCAGACTTGTATTGCAAACATCATATCTTATTCATTAGAGCTCTTCAAGAGTCAAACCTTGCATTTTTGGAAAGGTCTTTGAGTCTGCTACATTTGTTAAGAACTGAGTTTTGTCTCATCCGGTCATCTTATGACCCAAAAGTTGTACTTGAGGAGGCTTATGAACCGTGGTGACATGCTTATGTGGATGTCGCCTGAAATGTGATACGATCTAATATGATACGCGGTGTAGTAAGTCTTATACGTTGATGTGTGATAAGGGTTAAAAGCCAAGACCAGACACCGAAAGTTTTGTAGCCAAATAAAGTATTTAATGACCTTTTAACGGAAGTGTGAAGTCACGTTATCATGGACTAAGAGACGAAGTTGCGTGGGAAGTTAAAGGTAATGATATGACATGAGTAGTTGGCAGGAAAGTTGTTCAAGAATGCTTATCTCTTGGTGAGATATTACACTATTTCATTGGACAAGGAAGAAAGGATGTATGATAAAGAAGTGATCTTAAAGTGTGGAAGTTAATTGTTGAATGTTTCGAATCGAGACGGCCGTAAGGTAATTAATTCTTAAAGATGTTTGTCAAAGTATGAAAGAAATGGAGAACTCAAGTGATGCCTATCACCCTTAGATTGATGGGAAAGAGAAATGATGATTTAGAAACTTGGAACAGTCATATGATCGTGCGAAAGTGCGTTGAGATTTTCACATTCCATTGTTGAGTTCACATATAAGGACAACTACGATGTAAGTATGGAGGTCACTTCATGTTATGACCTGTTATTGAAAGGAAAGTTGTAGAGCCAAATGACATGAAAATAGCAGCTCATAAAGTTAAAAATTATTGAATGAGTGTTTTGTTTAGCTCAAGATTGACTGAAGGTTTTGTGGTAAGCAAAGAAAGCTTATATTGAACAAGTGAGTATAATGGTTTAACCATAAGACTCTATGGAGGGATATGTTATGCATCGAAAGCCATGGCGAGTCGACCCGTTGTTCAAATGAATTATGTGAGTTATGGTAGCAATTTAATAAGGATACCTGTATGAAGGGCTTAAACGCCAAATGAATAGCCTTCGCCAAATGTAATGTGGGTACTACTTATGAAGGTTGAAGAAATGAGTTGATTACTTGGTTTGATTTAAAAATTGAACCAAGAAATGACGAAACGGTTGAAATGGAAAAGTAAAGGTGGAAAAGACTATGTAAAACGCCGAATGAGTTTGGCTATGCTAAGTTAAAGAACAACTCAAGGAAATCCTGAAATGATATGATAAAGTTAAGGATACGGATAAGTTATTCATGTATGAGTGGCGAAATGATTCTGAGGACAGAATCCTCTTAAGGGGGAGGTAATTGTAACATCCCAAACTTTTCGAGTTTGACTTATTGACTTGACCGTTAGTCAACGTTAGGTTCGTTAAGTTTATGTGCCCTAAATGGGATTATGTGATTAAATGCTTATGCATTTAATATAATATGATTAAAGTATGTTAAATGAAAGTAATTAAAGGAAAGTCATGAAAGTTAAGTGCTCGTTAAGTCGTTAAGTGTTCCGGTGAGAAAGTTAAGCCAACAAAGTAACATTTAAAGAGTCGAGGGGCTTAAGATGGAATTTATTAAGGATGGCCAGGGGTTGTATGACAATTAGGCTACCCTAATTGTCATTCTCCAGATCTGGAGTGTGTGAGAAAAACCCCCAAGCAGCCCCCTTCCCTTCTCCAAGCAAGTTTCTCTCAAGATCCAATTGTTTCGGGCCGATTCGATCAAGTTTTGTTTAGATCTTGGATCCTCTAAGTCATCTACAGGTAATATAGGTAATATTATCTTTGAAATCTGATCTTATGAGTCTTAGTTGAGTTTTCAATCCAGGCCATGGGGTTTGGGTTGGGTTATTTGATTAAACGTTTACCGATTTCATGTTATTCGGTTGATTGAATGGTTGATTCATGTGGTAAAGGATTAAAGGATCAATTGATTGATTTGAGTCATCAAAAGTATCATTAAAAAAGGTCAATTTTATGTCCCCAGGTCGGGCTAAGGGTTTGAGATCGAATGGGTATCGTTTGGAACAAGTTGAAAATTGAGTTGCTGGTCTGCACCCCAGGTGCGGCACACCAAGGGAGTGGTGCGGCGCACCATAGCCCAGTTTTGGGAATTTGATTTTCTTAAGAAGCCCGATATGCGACGCACCAAAGGGTAGGTGCAGCGCACCTATAGGTGATCTGAAATTTCTGAAGGGTTGGTGCGACGCACCACTTGGCAGGTGCGGCGCACCACATGCCCAGATTTCACAAAACGTTTCGTTTAGCTTATATTTCGATCTTATACTCGTTCTAGGTTGTCGGGAGCACTTAGCAAGCACTGTAAGACCTACGTAACTCATTGTTTAGCTGTACCCAGGTAAGATAACATCTTTTACCACATGAGGGACAACAAAATATAAGGTTTTCATAAGTTAACTTCCCCAAATGAATGTTTGTATGTTTATATGTATTCGGGAATGAATGGAGGTTACTATGGGAATGATTACGTTACCATTGATGATGAACGGTAAGCTTATGCATGCTACGATGAAATGATGATATGTTTATGTTATAAAATGATGTTATGATGAAATAAGGGAAATGATAAACTGAAATGTATAAGTTGTTAATACGATAAGATGCTATGATGATATAAACGTATGATGCTATGATGCAATATATGACATGATGACGCATTGTTATGATGCTATGCTTATGAAATGATATGATGACGCATTGTTATGACGTTATGCTTATGAAATGATATGACGATACGTTGCTATCACTTTAAGATGATATGATGCTTATATGACATGATGATACGATGCTATGATGATACGTTGACATGGATCTTTTGTGATATGATGATGTGATGTTAATATGCGATGAGCGATATGTTGATGCATATATGTCTTATGATTGATTGCATGGCTTGAACACCTAGTCACTAGACTTCTATAGGTTTGCCATGACACGTGCACGATTAAGGGCCCTAAAGTAAAGAAAGATGGATGTGATTAGTTTAGGTGAAAGTGTAGCCTAAGCTAATAAAAAGTAAAGAAAGATACACGTGGTTAGTTTAGGTGAAAGTGTAGCCTAAACTAATATAATAAAGAAGTCTCGAGCATATGTAAAGTCTTGTGTTAAGCTTAACCCATGCTAGTTCTTCGGAGCTAGTGTGTACGTGGTCACGTGGTGTGGGAATCTAGATACCTCCCCGTGGCATAGTTATGTATGAGTATATCCGGGTGGAGTAACTAACCACTACACGCGCAAAGTTCAAATGGTATGCTCAGTTGGATTGACTTTGTCTTTCCTTAACGACGACGATGGACCACTGTAAGGTCTACCCATCTAGTCGGGTGTGAGGACTCCATGTAAGGTTTTATGACCGCCTACACACAACCCACATCCCTAAGTATGTGTGGCTTATGTCACATAGCCTATGTCTAGGCAAAAGAAAAGAAAGATAAGAAAGATAAGAAAAGAAAAGAAAGAAAGAAAGTAAAGAAAGAAAGTAAGAAAAGAAAGACGAAACGTAAGGATCTATGATGTTAGGCACATTTAGGATTACGATGAATTCCTAATGTGTTAATTTATGTATGTTGCTTTAATGTTGATGATATGTTCTTGTTGACGTGTGATATTATAGACACCATAGTATTGTGGTGATCTTAACGTGCTATGCCTAATATGTGATATTAACGATTATGAAAGGTTTTTGTTAATATATACAGAATTGGCAACGTTTTCTTAAACTCATGTTATCTTACTTAGCTTTTAAAGCTAACACTTGCTCTTTTGAAAAACGTTGTTCCCTCAGGTTAAGCAGGTTGAGCTAGTGAAAGACTTAGCTTGATGAGACGGGTAGTTTCTATGAAGAAGACATCTAGTTTCCCGCTTAGTCATTTATGTTAGCCTTGATGATTGGCTACTTTTAATATGACTTATGTATTGTTTTTATTGGCATTTATGTTGGTGCCACATCTGGATTATCTTACACTATTTTAATGATATGAATGCTGTAACACCACTTTTATAAATGAACTATCCATTAAGGGTTAGTTATGTTCTAAGGATTCTGTATTCCGCATTTCTAACGCCGTTAGGCAAAAGTTTTTGAAAATCCAGATTTTAAAATGACGGGTGTTACGCCAACGGTCCAAAACCCGGTAAGTTGTCCCGACAATACCCCCAATAGAACGATTAAAAACCGACACCATTGTGGTGTATGACAATAAACAACTCAATCAACCAAAACTAACCATGTTGGCTTAAACGAACTTGCCAACCCAATAATGATACCAAGGAACATAGTATTTCAAGATCCTTTTGTTGGTTTATAAAGATGTACCAACTCAACTCGATAAATTTAAGTAACAATGAAGCTTTTGTTGGTGTAATAGATGAACCAACTTTCAAAAATGATTTGACCAAAAATGAGAAATACCAACTGACAGCCCAAGCTCTTTTTTTTTTTTTTCTATTTTTTTTTCTTTTTCTGTTTTTCAATTCTTTTATTCTTTTTTTTTTGTGAGCTACTTTTACTCTGACTAATTGGTATTCTCTTAAATAATATTGAAACAGTGACAAATCATATACTCATATGCTCAAATGAACGATCCAGACTTTATCCAAACAAACATGACGAAATCAATCTATTCTCAGTAACCGAGAATATCCCAACCCGACATAAAGGACAACCCCAAACCATCCACTAGCATAGGCAACCAATGACCCACCAGGACTTCGACTATCGGTATGGCTAGGAAATGGTGTATATTAAGGGTGGATTTAATAACAAAGAACAGGCTAGTGACAACAAGTTTTCTATTGTTTCTTGCACTAAAAGTGAGTGCAACACAAGGGTTTCACAGGTGGTTCACTAACCAGTGTAGTTAGCTACTAGGCACAATAACAAAACATGCACATAACAAATTTTTACGAAACAAGGGGTGAATATACAAAGAACAAAAGGGTTTTATCCTAAATTTGCCTCTTCTGATAAATAACACGGAACGAACAACCAGGACAAGTTCTAGAATCAACGCAATCACCGGCACACTCATAGCAAATGAAAATAATCCAGAAATGGAAAAACCAACCTCAAACTTGCACATCATAGTTCAAAGTTCAAAATAGAACCCTTACTCTTGAATAAATCCAAAAGCCTATGAGAGGGACAAATTTACAAGGCTAATAAATCCAAAACCGTAACACCTAGCATATCTATAAATGAATCAAGAATCTCACATATTTGGTGTTTTGGTGCTATAAATGTGCTAGCCATGTAATCAATCCAGAAGGGATTTGCCTAATCGATCATTCAAAACACATTTCACAAACTAAAATTTTTACCAAAGGAAGTATAATTCAATTACTTGCTAAATATGATTAAATCTAAGTGACAAAGTAATTAAACTATAAGGACAAGCAAACAAAAGTTCAAAAAGTCTCAAAATTCACCCGGCTTTTTCCTATTTACCTCTCCCCCCATACTTGAGTTGTACAATGCCCTCAATGTACAATGAACTAAAGACAATCTATGGGAAATAGGTAAAAGCAAAAGTAAAAGAAGATAAAAGATCATGAGAACTTGCCGGATGTTGGTAAATGTTCTTATGCTCGGTAGAATCGTCTCAAAATGAATGGGCGCTGAACTTACTGCCAGCATATGCACATGAATCGCTACCTTTCTAAAATGCATAAAACACAACCAAAATAGAAACTAAAACATTAATCATTAGAATATAAAAAAACTAAGCTAAAAACAGAAAAGGAAATTGTTTTAGTCGCCAACAGAGGCGAATACAAACCAAATAAAAATAAAAACTAAAAACGAAAGTGCAGTCCACAACTTCAAAACTCCAAGCTGAAACAAGATGAAATCAAATCAACCACGATGACTCAATGCCCACGGTACCGGCACCGCCATCTACAAACTCTCATCATCAAAATCAACCGACAAACTCTAAGGAGGAGGAAAAACTGAAGGAACACTCCCTCCCGCATGAGCATCATCCTGCTGAGAAAAGAAATCACCACCCAGAATAATGTTAGGTGTACCCGTGGTCGCTCTACCTCCAGCCTCATCACCCTGTGGCGTGTAGTAACTAAAGTAGTCACCACCATAACGAGGTGCACCGGTGTAAGTGCCATAACCCGTGGACTGAGAGGTAGGATCATATGCCGGTGGCTGAAAACTGTACTGCTCCTGCTGGTAAGCCTGCTGAGGAAAGAAAAAGTTAAAGGCAGGCTCACTAGGAGGAATAATCTCTGGTGGATTATATGCAGGAAACTCAGGACGCTCTATCTCTGGCAAATGACCAAACTGCTGCTCATGCTGCTGCGCCAACTGTCTCTCCCATAATGGACGGTAATGCTCCTGAGTGTCCAAAGATCGATGAAGCATACTAGTCATAGTACGCGTCTGATCAAGCAGCATATCAGTAGTCCCCTGCAAACCAAAAATAGACCCCTGCATAGCAGACAAATCAAAGGGAGTGAAAGAAGATGAAGAAGCGCCCCAGTGAACCTAGGCTCACTAGTCCCATCGTCCCGACGCCTCCTACGGTCAGGTCTCTGCGCCTCAGCTAAAGTACCAATAAAAACATCACGGTTATCCACCGTGACAACCAAACCAGCTCTCCTTAAATCATCCAAACCAAAAGAAACATACGGTACTCTGTTCATCCCCCTCAAATTCCTAGCGGTATCCAATCCCAACATCAAATAAATATTCATGATGTACTGCCCACAAAACAACTCTGGATCCCTATGAGTGGCCATATACTTAGCCAAAACAAACGGGGCACAAGCATATCGGTAGGGAGCCCCCTCCTGAAACAATCTCATCAACCAGACATCCTGAGGCGTGACCTTATCAGTGTGATCACCCCGAGCTAAGAAACAGTGGGTAATCATTGTGAGTCCCTTAAGTTCGATGGTTAACCAGGAAAGTGTAAAATACAACAAGTCTAATAAGCACTAGATTGGACTAGTATTACTTTAATATAAATGCAAGAATATATAAACAAAGTAATACAAGACTTAAAGCAATAAACAAGTAAAGTGGACCATTATGTATTTTTCATGGGTATTTTATTTATGATGTTAAATAAAACACAAGGTTGTTGCGGAATCAAGATAATACAATTAAGTATGTATCCTAACAACCTCCGAGTTACAAATGATCTATATTTGTCAAATAACTCTTTAGGATCGAGATACTTAAAGTTGTGAAGTATCCCAGTTTAAGATCAAGAGTATTTGGACAAATTCACTTTCATGCAAAGTGTATGCTAAAAGTATTTATGTCAAGGAAATGACTTTGTATTTATAGGCAACAAAATTCACCAGTGAATTTTGTGCCGTACAAATATGGTTGCATACATTTAATGATCCGACAAGAACATTAAATGTATTGGATAAGGAATAAGTATAAAGTCACATCAAATGCAAGTGTATCCTTTTATCCAACCATCTTTACACACGTATACTTTGGTAAAGAACAAGTGGATTGTTCTTTGGAAAGTGTGTAAAGAGAAAAGTCAATCCTTGATATCAGTGTTCAGACTTGTAGGATCTAGAACACTGACAATCCTCCAGTGTACAGATCTGGTAAGACTTTCCAGTGGACTCCGCCATTTGTTAAGTCTTCTTTCTTCAGACTTCAGTCTTTGACTTCAGTCAGAATGTCTTTAGTAGAGTTGATCTGGACTGGGGTGAAGTCCAGTGAGCTCATCTGGAGAATACTCCAGATTTCCTATACAAGTATTTGCTCACTGGTCTTCAATTATTTCTGGACAAATCTTCAGAGGGACTCCAGATTCCAAGTCTGGAGTAGGTCCAGTAGAACACGTTTCTGGTCAGATCTTCAGTGAGGCTCTAGTAGTCGAGTCTGGAGCGAGTCCAGTAAATCTGGACTAAATCTGGACCTAACAAATTCCCCCTATTTGTTTAGAAATAATGCAAGTGTTTTCAAGCTTGAATCTATACATTTGTAAGCTTGAAAAACACAAGTTTCGATTTGTCTAAAAATCTAAGTTACTGGAAAACACTTTATAGATCATGAGTGTTTTCAGTTTCATCAATTAAGTTCTAACTTAGACTAAATCTGATCATTTACTTATAGGAATAAAAAATTGCAACTATTATTACATTCATCAACTGATAAATAGTATACAATTTTCATAAGACAATAATTTACAATAAGTAAACAATAAGAGTCAAGCCCTTCTTTTCGATGTCCTTTCTGGAGCATCTTTAGTAGCCTTTCTCTTTGGTGATGGAGAAGATGGTATTGAATCTGGTGATCTTATGCCCATTGCAACTTCCATCTGTTGCTTTCTTCTCCATACCTTTTCCACCCTTTTCAGAAATGCCTTAACATCAGTCGACACATTTGTCTTCCCCCTGAACGTTAAAGCGATTTCCTTCAGTTCACTCCATCCAAAGGCTTGGACTGAAGTACTTTTCCTCTCGTCAGTAAAGTTACCCTCCCTGGTCAACTTTACTTCAAACTTTGACATGCCTTCATGATCTTCAGCCAACTTGATTTCAGCACCAGTGATCCTTCTTGCATCAGCCCTGAAATTCAACATCTCATTGTATTTTTCTTTCAGCTTGGCTTGCTGGATCAAAGCTTCAGTATCCTTGGACACTCTCCTTTTGCTCTACAACAGATTGGAGTTCTTGACGATTTATTTTTCGAGAAGTGTCCAGGGGAATGAAAGTACTTACATCAGAATCTTTGATTGCTTTGATCTGTCTGGCAGTCAACTTTGGTAAACCAGTAAGTCTCTTTCTGTACTCTATCTCCAGAGCACCAGCATTCTTTCTTATCTTTTTCTGGAGACTTACCAGTTCATCCTTTCTTTGTCTGATGAGTTCTGGTACACTCACGCCATAAATAATTAAATCATATACCTGTTCTTCTTCAGCGTAGAATGAGCGTACATGAACATCATCTAATGCATTTAGGCATTGATGAACTCTGGGGTCATCCTTCATCCTTTTATATACTTCAATGTTAATGCCTAACCTTCCAGCATTGTAGAGTCCAGAGTACCCATTGTTGCCATCTCCCTTTGATGGGCCATCAGTTCATCCTTTTGATTTCTTTTAAAAATCTCTATCATTATGCATTCTTGCTCTAACTTCCTGGAAGTTTCATCATCAGCATCTTCAGTATGCTCTTCCTCTTCACCAGATACTACTTTTTCTTTTCCTTTAACAGCCTTCAGTGTAGTTGGAATATCTGGGAAGGTTTCAAACTGGGGCTCACTGGCTTCAGTACCAGTAGCTTCTTCAGTTAGCCCGGCTTCAGTGCCATATGCTCTTTGTCTTTCAGTAAGCCCGGCTTCAGTGCCATATGCTCTTTCAGTTTGGTCACCAGACGACCTTTCCCCCTTGGAACGATCTCCAGTTCTTGACTTGAGATCATTCCATAATTCTTCAAGCATAAGTCTGTCCAGTGCACCAAATGTTGTACCTGCTACTGGAGTTGTTTCAGACACAACTTTCTTAAGTGCCTGCACTTCCTTCTGAACATTTTCAACAGCTTTAGGCAAGTGTTTTGGCAACTTCTCATCCAGTAACTTTTCTACTTGGGGTAACACCCCATCATAAATGCTACGCAGAACAGTCCCAGAAACTTCTTCACATAATTCTTTCAACATATTGTTTTTGAACTTCCTTGTACATTCATCACTTATTCTGCTAACAACTGCACCCTGTTCCAGTGTGGGTCTACTCTCCAGAGAGCTTACCCTGAAGACCAAATTCTGAACATCTTCTTTCAGACCTGCCAGTGACTGCAGTCTGAACAGAAGTAACCAACCTATTCTCTAATCCCTGGACTGCCACCTTGATCTTTCAGTGTTGGTGTTTGTGGCCAGTACCAGTTCATCAAGCTTCTCATAAACCAGCTTCTCATTTCCAGCAAAGACATTCATCTCAGATGCCAGGTTATTTGATAATAATGATTTGAAGTCAGAAATAACCTGAGATGAAGTTTGGAGTGATCTCTCCAGGTCCGCCACCTTACTTAAAAGGCCTTGGACCTCGGCAGAAGAAGAAGTGGAGAGACCAGTGGGAGGTTCAAGAGTTGAGGGTAATCTGGTCATTAGAGTAACTTGTGCCCAGTCCTCTTCAGTTGCAGCTTCAGACGTTGCAACTGGTGACTCCGGCGCACGAGGAGGAGGTTGAGATTCTGAAGGTTGAATGGTTGCTGGAGTGAAGTATTGGGTGTTTTCTGGAATTGAAGTGGTGGTGGTGGTGGCATGTTTGGTTCTGGTGGTGGCATTTCTGGTGGATTTTCTTCTTCTTGTACATCTTCACCCAGAAAATTCAAGTTAACATCAAAGCCTTCAGACATTGGGGAGTCAACATCATCCCATTCTGGAGCAATCCCAACTGTCTGTTCACCAGACTGTTCACCAGTCTCTACATTACTTGTTCACCAGCCTCTACATTCAAGTCCAGTGGAGCCTCTTGCTCACCAGAAACATGTTCATCAGTCTGAACATCTTCAACTTCCTCAACAACCTGCTCAACAACCTCTTGTTCATAAATTGGTGACCCATCCAGATTCATAACATCACCAGGATGTCTTTCTGGATTCACCTGGAGTCCAGCTCTCATCAGACGCCTATTAGTTCTAGGTCGTCTGGAAGGTTCAACAACTTCTTGTACATGACCTTCTGGAGCAACTTGTCTAATGGGCTGTACAGCCTCTATTATCTGTACATCATCACCAGATGGTCTTTCAACTGGAGCCATTTCAACTTCTTCCCTTTGCAAGGAAAGCATGGACTGAGGAATATCTACCTCATCCAGTGGAGACCTGAGATTGACCAGATCTCTCATATATTCACTCACAGAAAAGTGAGTAGTATCCATATCATACTGGTCTCCAAGAGCATTTTTAAACATTAGAGAAAGGAAACGAATATAAGGAACGAACGGTTTTCTTCCTTTCACTCTAAGTCGCTCAACCAAGTCATCAAAAAGGATCTGGGCAAAGTCCACCCTAAGCCCAAACCATAAACAGTAGGCAATCTGGAGGTGTGTTTGATTAATCTGGTCTAATCCTCCAGAGCTGCCTCCTAGACACTCAACAATATGTGTAAAGAAATATCTCCATGAGTCTGACAGTTTGCTCATGTAGATAGTCCCTTTTCTGGATAGCTGGCCATGCTCATCCAATATATCTGTATGCCCCATCAATCTGCATACTTCCCTTGTATTTATACCAGTGGGAAGCTCAATCGGCAACTCATTCAGGTCAAGATAGTTCAACTGGAGAACAGACCTGAAAGATTAGCAGTGAAACCAAAGGGATCTGGTACCTCCCTTGAGAGTATAGTTGATCGATGAAGTATCATCGTCATATGTAGCCGTGTACCAGAATTCACACAAATACTCGTGGTACATCCTTCCTGGATTCAATGTTAATGCACTATATAATGGGCAAGAGAGAAAGAACGAGTTTAATCTCCCAATAATCGATTGGGCATCATGAACACTGGACAGAGAGAGTCTTGCCATCCAGTTATTCATATTGATTCTTATGGCACTTGCCTCAAGATTGATATGAGGTGCCCTAGCAACATTTTCCGAAGGAATGTATTCATTGGCAAGCAGATTTTTAGTTCTTGATTGTCTAGGTGCCATTTATAAGGAATAGATGAAAATGAAATTGAATATATAGGTTATGATGAAGATTTGATGAAAGAATGAAGAAAGTGGAGTAAATAAAGAGA
>CM067173.1:104852325-104866072 GCA_034093135.1 Erigeron breviscapus | reverse complement strand
TCATCAGAGTACTCCCATTTTCCCTCAGTTTGTGCCATTAAGCACTGATCCTTTTCCTTTTCATGGACAGGAGGGCAATCTGGGCCTTAAGCTTCTTGTATTTAGCTTTGTAGCTATCATCAGGCCGATTGAAATTAGGGACGGGGGGGCCAGTTTGGTTGTTCAACTGACTAGATCTGCATTCCTTCATAAAGTGACCTTTCTTACCACACTTATAGCATGTAAGATTGGTCTTATCCAGAGAGCTGGAGCTGGAAGCATTGTTAGGGCCATTCCGAATTCGATATGCTCTCTAGTTATTGACCGGGTATGTATACAAGGTGTACCAACGGCTAACCTTCCACCCTATCAACTTCCATTAAGCATATCGGTTCCTTATTATACTTTAAGCCACACGTGCGCAATCCACGATGTCATGAACTTGCTATAATGTTGGGTAACCATAAAAGAGTTGATCGGGTTCTTTTAGGGTTGCCACAATATTATACTAAGTTAATGGCATCACTTCATTTTGCCCTAAATCATCAAATTAGTTCCAACAAATAGCAACAACAAACCATATTAACCACAATTTACATTCATCACATTGAATTCAAGCCATCACATAAGTGGTCTTAACTACGAACTCACACGGGGATTCACATAATTCACATTGCACACGAATTTCCTAACCATGCATGCTATATGAAGAGTTTTAACTTAAGCCGTAGTCTAGGTCAAACCGCCTAATTCTCTACGACCTGCATGGGCAACCATTCTGTAACACCCCAAGCCGAGGCTCGAAATATCACGGAAATCATATAGCACAAGGTGGAATTACAATAGAACAAGAGCTAAATGCAATTAAAGATTCAGTGAATCCAATACAATACGAAACAGGTACCAAAATACACCAGGAGCAAATAGCCATCAAAGTTAACAAACTAACATCCAAAGATGGCAAATCGATCCTAAGTATAATGCAAAAGGAAGGCCAATGAATCCTTGATCCATAAGGTCCAGAGCCCGGGTTAAACAGCCAGCAAGCAACTAAACTCCACGTCCGGGGAGAACCTGATTACCTGAAAAGTGTACTAAGCATAGTCAACACAAGGTTGGTGAGTTCGTAGTAATGGTCCATAAAGAACCAACGTTAATAATCACAATATACGAATAGAGGCTAGACATGACTTACAGCGAGCCTCTACATAACACAACATAGTCCAACAACAAGATTACACAAGACAAGTAAATGTGTAATGAGGAATGCATAAATGATATGAGTATGAATGCAAATGCCGGAATGCATGAATAAGCCAATATGCCTATCCTATGCGTGATCTCCGGTCACCTATGCAACGATACTCGCTTGTCATCACCATGAACAAAGCGGCATCTCAAAAACATTGAGATATATATGTCTATATACTCGGGGTCAAGATCTACATCCAAAATGGGTGCATACATCTATACACCAGGATGTCGGCAATCCCCTGCCGAGGGCTCATCAACAATGTATGCAATGCTTACCATCATTCGCAAATGCATCAATCATGAACCAACAATCAATATCCGCTGAGCATGAACCAACAATCAATATACAATGAACATGAACCAACAATCAATATTAACACCAATTCTATACGTACATACACTTAAGAGGATTCTACTTTTTGAGTCCCAGATGCTTATATATAGGGTCACCCGCAGCCTTCCCACCACATCTAAAACCCAATGAAGGCATAACCGACTTCCATGTATGTACGTCTATCCTAATATTAATGAAACTTAACAAACATAAACCAAGTCATTCAAACGTGATAACCCGTCTCATCAATCCAACATTTAAACCAAATCAATCAATCAATCAACAACTTAAGTAAACACGCAAGTTTACACTTTTCAGCCCGAATCTCAAGCGAGTAGGGAGATACGAAACTCACTTTGATTGGTTAAGAAAAGCTAAGATTGATATAAAGTTAAGTTATCATCGTACAATGTTCTCCTCGCGTCCAACACCTAAATATCGATCATATACATTCACATCAACATACGTAAACACATATACGTAACTTAACAATTCTCGACAAAACCCTAATTAGGTTCTTAAAGTGCTTCTCGGCGTTAAATGACTTCTAAGACTCTTAATGATCGTTAAATAAGTTAAGAAGTGATTTAGAACGATGCTCGAAGCGTTATAGGGTTCTGGAAGTCAAACTAGGTCAAACAGGAAATTCAGCAACAAAGGGGGCGTAACCTACGCCCTAAACTGGCGTAGGTTACGGTGGTTCAAAACCACCAGGCGTAAGCTACGGTCAAAAGGGCGTAAGGTACGGTGGTCAGAAAACAACTGGCGTAAGTTACGGTCAACAAGGGCGTAACCTACGGTCCTCTAGAAATGTCATTTTTGGCGTAAAAGTTGGCGTAAACAGTTAGATTTTGGCGTAAGGTCCAATTTGAAGATAGGGATAGGCGTAAGCTACGGCCAAACTGGCGTAACCTACGCTCAAGAAAATTAGACCTGGCGTAACCTACGGCCCTAAGGGGCGTAGGTTACGCCCCTTACTGGGCAGCAACACGACCAGCAGCAACAAAGTGCAGAAAAACAAGAACCCAAACCCTTAAATCGACATCTAAGGTTACAAGACTCATTTTGAAGCTACATTTGACATTCCAATGCATAAATACACTTACCCAAACCCATATTTCCATCCATAACATCACAATCGCTTCCAAATCATTCAAACCCTAATTTAAACCGTAAATTCAATTTTACCATTTTCAAGACTTGGAATCACAACAAATCGACTAGAGACATATAGACAAGTATAAATAGAGTAAAAGAGATGAATTTAACTTACCAAAACTTCTCTTGAGCTCAAACCCAAATTTAGGTCAAAATGGGTTAAAATGCAAGAACTTCCACCTTTGATTCTTCAATATGACGATAATGTGGTATAGATGACTATGACTCTAGTGTTATTTCAGTTTCAAAACACCAATCGATGATAGATTAGAAGAAGGAATGGAATGGTCTTGCTTTTTACTTGAGAGAAAGAGAGAAAGATAGAAAGATAGAAATGAAAGGGGGAGAAAGAGATAAGGAGGGGAAATGGGCATTGGTGGCTGGTGGGTCGTGGACTACCACGGGCCGACCCGTTTCTCTTCTCAAGCCAATTTACAATCGTTAGGCATTTAAACACCAATCAAAACATATTATCGACCCGAAAGTACTACATTGTCATTTAATTCATAAAACGACTCAAAAACTTCGTTAATTTATATTGTTAGTCATATTACACATAAAGTCAATGGGTCAAAATTTACGGATGTTACAATAAACCCAACCCAAACACACACAAAACACACACAAAATAGGACACATCTCTAGCACTCCCACAACACCAAAGATAACTAATAGAAGCAAAATAATGTTCTTGTATTAGAAACAAAAACTGACACAAAGAATACCAGTCTATACAAATACTGATATAGACAACAAACTCAAAGAAAGACCAGAACACTTCAGTGCATGAGGTACAAAAGAGAACACTACTCAACAGTAAACTTATAGTAGCTTGATACGAGATAAAGCAAAGCATTAAAATTAGTTTAAAATACAGCACAATGTTTCAAAAGAGAACACTACACAATCCAGATTGATGCTTAAGCTAATAGAGAATTACATCAGCATATCACAAAATGGAAAGTTTGATACTAAAATATCCATAAACATTGTTTGAGCAAAAGACGTAGACTACTTGGATGCATTACAAAACATTGATTCTGAAATCATTGTTTTTGTCACTCAGAATCTGAACCTTCAACTTCAGAATCAGCATAGTACATTGAAGAAGTATCTACACCGACAACGTTTGGTGGAAGCTTGAACCCTTTGGCAGCCATACGACATAGAGCCTGTTAAGCAATAAACATCAAATAAGAGAAAAAGAAATCAATTAAAAGCCACGCGGCTGGTTTAAAAAAGGACATACTTCATAAAATAGGACAGGAATTTACCGGATAACAAGAAATCCCAAGTTGTACTTCTTTGACATGCTTCAAATCTGTAATAACTTCACCGAGTACCAGCTCTTCATTCCTCTTTTTAATGTTATGATAGAAACGGGGAAAGTCGAAATTCAGGTATGCTTTAACCAAAGAGGAGACATTTTTAAGAGAAATGGTTGTTATCCACAAACTATCAACGATTTTAAGATATGTAATATAAGGAGCGTTGATCTCAACAAAGCTTTCAATTTCATCAGACTCATATCCAAGTATTTCCAAATTCTTAACACTAGGGGAAGTGATCTCAATCAAATAACCATGACACTCACAAAGTATCAAAGTATGCAACAAAGGACTGCCAGATACAATGTTTGGGATCAAGTCTTGTTGCAATCTGGATTTTGAAATAGTTAAATTCTTAAGGTTTTTCCAAGCAATTCCAACACTAGGCTGAAGCAAACAGTATCCTATATCGATACTTGTGAAATGGGAACTCTTGTAGAATGATTCATCTTCAATGCAGTAGGTATCATCATCTCCCAAATGCCTTAAGTACAATGTAAAATCTTTGACATACCTACTAAGAGCAAATTGTATCCAATTTTTGACATCTCAGGCAAACCTAGTGTCGTAATTGGCATCCACCTCAAACTTAGTGATACTTTCTAATCGATAATGACCAAGGGTACTATTAACACCATTATAAAACTCTAAAAAAGCCTTATCCCCAAAACCAAAATCAACTAGAGCTTCTGCTGCCTTCTTACAAAATGATACATCACTAAAAATAAGAAAAGGAACATATTTCCAAAGATGTTGCCATCGTTTAGAAATGATACCTGTTGAAATAAGGAATTTCGTATCCAAGAAGCGAGAAAGGATCATGTAGTAATTAGTTTTAATTCGTGTTATGATGCGGAAGTAAGGTGTTCAACAATGGTGGAAAGTGTGTGTTCTTGAGAGAGAAAGGTGTGTGTGTGGAAAGCTTATTTCATATTTCAGCAAAAGTGTGGAAAAAAGTCTTACAAGATTGAAGGCTTGAGGGGTATTTATACTCCAAGTATATTACATAAGCTCCCCCTCAACCTTACAATGTATACACAAAATGCAATATTTGGAAATACAACTAAGCACTATTTTATATTTCTAACATTCTCCCCCTTAGTGCTTGGTTGTCCATCATTACTTCCTTTGTTGTCTTCTCCTCTTGTTTGCACGTCTTTGCTTGTTCTTCTTTTTCTGATATCGTTGTGCAGCATTTGAGTGATGGCTTATCAATCTTTGAACTCCAGAAGGCTCTCTTCTTGTAATTGTTCCATGAGTCATTTCAAAACTTCTTAGGGATGAAGTGCCAGTTATCACCTTCAGGACGTTCATCTGGCAATTTGATATTATCTTGGAAGTTACAGGAGGAATGTTATGAGGACCACGTTCATGGCTAGGATTCCAACGAACCCATGAACCTGTCTTGGTATGAATAATTCCTTCTTGTGGCTTGGGAGTTCTTGTGATAATGAGATCTCTAATCCTCTGACGCATATCAATAGTATCTTTGATACGTCTTATATGATCTTCTCTCTGAGACTTTATTTGTTCATCTTCTTCATTGTCAGAATCTTCATCTATTGCATTCAGAATGGATTGGCAATATTTCAAAGTACCATCTGAATATTTGGAAAAATCAGAGGCACGAATGAAGATCTTTTTCTTCAGTCGATTGATGAAGACAAATCCATCCAAGTCTTCAATTGGATCTCCAATCTGAAATGAATCTAGCTCATAACCTTCGGCTCTTTGGTTTGGTCTTGTAAGGTTAATCCTGCTAGTTCTTCTTTCTAAACCAATCTGGAAGTCATTGAATTCATAGAATCTAATCAAGGCTTGAATATGACTTTTCAATACTTCATAGGCTAGAAGTTGATCTGGAGTCTTGATTATCAGATAAGCATATTGATTGTAGAGAAATAGGATGTCTGAGATCGTCATATGTTGAAAAGATTCTTCTTGAACAACATAGATATTGCCATCAGCTCGGCGAACTCTAAATCAAACAAGTCTGAGATTGTGATTCTTGAGAGGAGTAAACAACTGAAGGACTTTAGTGATTGGAATCTGAAATTGCTGATACCACCATTCAGCTCTTACAGAACTTTCTGCATTCATCAGCTCCATGTATGCATCTCTTTGACCTTGATGTCTGAATAAGAAGAATGCTCTTAATCTGTTCAATGTCATGTTAAGTCTTTCACTTGGTGAGCAATAAATTTGAAAGGCTCTTTCTTCAAGATATCTAGCTCTGCACACAATTTCTTCCGGTCTTGTGCTCAAATCCAAGATTTGTTCATAATTCTCAGCAAAATAACCCTCATTGATCTGCCATAACTTATTTCTTGAGATCCTTGGATGTCTAACTCCTTGTCCAAGTTCATTGGGAGTCTCAAGATTTTCAGCATTTCTGAGATGATAGACTATCTCTTCAAAGATATCTTCTCCATTTACTTCTTGAGTAGGATGCTGAGATCGAGAAACAGTATTTCCTGGTTGAAATGGATCAGGATCACTTGACTCATCAGAACTTGATGTGGTAGAATAATAATGAGAAATGTGTCTGATGAGTGGAGGTAAGTCATCCGAATCTTCTTGATTTTGAGTTCCTCCTTGATTTTGAGTTTCTGTAATAACTTCTTGAGCACTTTCTTGATCAACTTGAGCTTGTGTCTCATGACCTTCTCTAATATCTCTAATGTTCTCCCCCTCGGGTTGATCATCAGGATCTTGATCATCCCGACACCTTAAGATATTAGCCAGTCTACATTGTTGATCAAGCTCTTGAACTCGCTTTTGAAGAGTTTCAATTTCAGCTTGTTATTCAAGTTGAGTACCTTTGGCTGACAAATATGCAAGAAGTGAGTGAAAAATAGATCTTTTATGTGAAGACAGATTTGGTTCTTTAGATCTCAACCGATTCATAAGTGCAACAATAAGAGTATCGATAGATAAACCACTGGTAGCAATTCTGTTTGGGGAACAATCACTTAAGTATTCAGACGAATCAGAATCAGAAGAAGAAATGGAAGAATTATGTGGTGAATTTGGATCAGGAAATGATTGTGTTCTTGGTGTCGGTGGTATTGTTGTTGTTGTTGTTGTTGATATATGTGGGGGTGTTGGTGTTGTTTGTGTTGGTGTTGTAGTCACTACTGGAGAACGAATGCGTAAAGTACCTCCAGTAAGCAATCTAGGTGTTTGAGATGTTGTTTGTGATGCAGGAAGTTTACCAGTGATAGTGTTTCTCGAGATAAGTAGCGCACTTCTTTGTCCTTCTTCAATACCTTCAACAAAATGAGTGACTAATCTTTGAGCCTCTAGTGGTAAAGGAATATCAGAATTTGGCACATCAGTAGTCTCAAGTGACTCTACTGAGTGACCTGAAGACATCATGACTGTCTCAGGATTTCCTGTTGGTTCAAGAGTATGAGCAACAGTTGATGATTCGGCTTTGCAACCAGAATCTTTTGGGAAATGGAGGTAAATAACACCGGAGTCACTTAGACGAACCGTTAAGCCCATAGCACGAAGAGCTGATGCAACAGATTGAGCTTGTAAGAATTCAGACTGTCGCACAACTAGGGCGCCTTCGTTCAAAGCTGGCGTAATGTTAGCAATGGAAGGATTTCCAAACAATCTTCGAGAGGGCACAAGAGCCGATCTCTCTATGTTTGTTCCGGCAGCATCACTTAGATGTGCAAAGGGTATCATAATTGGTGTCCTAAGGGTACTAGACACACGTGCAGAAATGAAATTCAAGAGAGGGGCAGGTGTTTCTTTTGCTTCAACATTCACAGACTCTGAAGGAGAATGGAATGGAGTACGTGGTTTTTGCCCGTGCGAAAATGAGACGTCAGTCTATAGAGAGACTTCCGAATGGCTAGTAGTGGTTTGTTCATGCGAGAGTTGGGAGCTCTCGTCTTCTACCCTACGGCGAACCCGGCGTTGATATAGGTTTGTAACTAATTGGAGGCCAACGTTTTCTTTTTGCCTTTCACCTAATCCTGACCTCTCAACCTCTCTGGTATTTTCAACCCCTCCCTCATTCCTTCCTTGTTCCTCCGGGATGTCTATGACATCATTAGCAAACTGATTTGCATCATCATCAGATGCATCATTATCAGGAGTAATCATATCTTCTGGTTCGGGTTCTTGAAATCGGTCATACTCAAAGCGAGATCTTTTAAAAGTTTTACGGATATTTACAGGAATTGATTTCTTTCGGCCTTGAGTATATGTTGGTGGAGGAGATCGGACAAAAGATGATGAAGGTATGGTTGAGGTAGATTGAGGTATGATAGGTGGTTCAGGTGTTGTAATTTCAGGAAGTGGTGAAGATTGATGAATTGGTGTTATAGGTGATGGAGGTAATTTGGGTGAAGATGGAGATGATGGTTTTTGAGGTGTTTGTGTTCTGGGGGGTGGTGATCGGATTGGTCTTGGAGACCCAGAAACAGATATTGTCTCCTCAGAAGATTTTGGTGAAGAAGATTCAGCTGGAGCTTTTCTTTTGAGTTTCTTTGATGAACTCCTTTTCTTCTTCTTTTGATGCACTTGTTTACTCAATCTTAACACAAACATTTCACCTTTTTGTTTCTTTCTTTTGGACTTACTGGAACTGGATTCACCCTCACGCTCTTTTATTTTTCTACTTGACCCCTCACCAGGTATCCTATGTACAGTTTGGGTAGGAACCGGGAGGATTTCCGGTCCCAAAGCTGTTCTAATCCAGTCCAGATAAGTAATCTTATCTTCATCAGAATCTGAAACCATATCTAGCAGGAAAGATGGAATCAGATAAGTATATTTAGCAGCTCCTGAATCTCTGACATACTTGTAAAAATGTATGGTCACTTGGCTACTGTCTAGAAGCCTTGGAATGCTTCTTTCATGTCTGACTGCACTGTAGACGATTGCTGTGAGAAATCTGATGAATGGAATATACTTCTTGGGAGCAGATACTTTGCCATTTACCAATACAATCAATTGGTCCCACAGAAGTTGAGCAATGTCATAGTGTTTGTTGAAGACAACACCATAGAAAATGTGCAGCATTGGCTGTGTCAGATTGTCCATTCCTCTTGTGTACGGAGTTAAGCAATTGCTGAGGATGGAATACACATAGAACCAAATCTTTGGTAAATTTTTCAACTTGAAATCTTTTGTCTTGGATAAAGGACCTTCATAACCAATAGAAATCAAGGCAGCAAACATCTCTTCATTGGATTCAAAATTATCATAATCAGCATGTCCATTGAAGTTTGCTTCAGGAAGTCTTAGAATCCTTCTGAAGTCATCAAGATTGAACTCAAACTCATACGTTCTATCTCCTGAATTCAACTGATATTGAAAGTAGCCTTGACGACGAAGTTCAGGTGATTTCAGTTTGGTTTTGGCTTTTGGAATTGTTGGGTTTTGAGGTTGAATGAAGGTAATGGATCTCCACATATCAAAAAGATAGACTTCAGCTAAGTCTTGTTCAACGGTAAGTACATATGTGAGAGGGTGATTATGAAGAATTCTTGGAACAATTTGAAAGCCGGAGCCATGAAAGGATCAAACAATGCTCTGTTATTTCTCATGTTACTTGTGTTTCCGGCAATAAGAATTTCTTCAATCGATTCGTTTAGAGCAACCTCTTCATCATGTTCAATAACTTCTTGAGGATCCATTTTTTTTATTTTTCTGATTTGAAGACATAAAACAATTTAACGCACACATAAAATAAAGTTTGAATAGCAAATAACAAGGTTCACTCAAATGATTTATATAAAATACTAAGAGGTTCATAAAGGTGATCAGCTCAGTGTATTCTATATAAACAATTTGAAATGAGAAGATAAACTCAGAAAAGTTAAATACATATTTCCATATATAAACTTACAAAGAAGTTCACAAAGGCGATCAATTCTCTGTACTTTTATATATTTTCATATGTATATAACTTGAAAAATTAAGTATAATCATATAAGTACAAGATATTTGAAAATAGTAAGGAAGTACACAAAGGCGTTCGATTCCCCGTATTTCAAATATATTGTGATTATATGATAATACAAAGCACTTTGTCACACCACACAAAATTTAAGAGAAAATTTTTTTTTATTTTTTTTTAAAAAACTTAGGTTTTGGACTCAGGTTTTGGAAAAATAAGACGATTAAGGTGAAGATCGTCTTAACATTTGTTATTGAAAAAGGTTAAGGAAAGAAAAAGGAACGATCTTGTTCAAGATCGTCTTAACATTAATTATTGAAAAAAATGTTAAGTATGGAAAAAATGAACATGGGACGATCTTGTTCAAGATCGTCTCAACATTCAATATGTTGACAAAGTTTAAGTATGAAAAAAAAATGGGACGATCTTAGTCAAGATCGTCTTAATGTTTGATCTTTTGAAAGTTTTTGAAGTGAAGGAAATGAACATGAGACGATCTTGGCAAGATCGTTTTGGAAATTAAGTGTTAAAAAAAAACTTCACTTCCCTTTTGAAACATTCTAACACTTAGAAATATAAAGTGAAATCATCTCAATGATTTCCCTTATATTTATAAGTATTAGTTTTGAGCAAACCGATCTCTTACAAGTTCAGTTACCCATTCATCCGATTTTCAACTCAAATCATCTACCACGCATCGTTCAGACCCTAGAACGATCTTGACAAGATCGTCTTGGTCTTGGTCTTGGTCTCAAGGGTTACAAGGCAAATATATGTGAAAGTGGAACTAAGACGGTCTTGGCAAGATCGTATTATTTCCAAGTCGTTCTAGAACCAAGACGATCTTGGACAAGATCGTCTTAGAACAAAATGACTTGAAATTAAGAAGACTTTGCCAAGGTCGTTTTATTTCCAACCAGATTTCACAAAACACAACATGATTCATTTTAACATCTAGGCATGGCAAAATATTTATAAGAAACATTATTAGCAAGTTTTCACTACTCAAATCAAATAAAAAATAACCTAGACTAAATCGAAGATCGTCTTAAGTCATCTTCTTAAAAAAAAATGCAGGTTTTTGAATTTTCGAAAACACGACATTAAGCATTTGAACATGTAACAAACATACACATATAACCTAAACATGCTTCTAAATCATTCAATCATCACATAATCATCAACAGAAGCAGAAATTTCGAGTAAAAATGAAAGAAAAATTCTACATTCTAAGTCGAAATCCAACCTGAAGATGTGATTAGATGACAATGTTGTTATGGAATGAAATGCTCAGCGTGAAAGCGGCAACAAAACCCTTATCTTGTTTCAATGATCAGCACAATTTTAATTTTGAAGTGATTATGAGAGTGTAACTGTGTGTGTTTATGGGAAACTGAAATGAATAAAGAAAGAAAAGAAAGAAAATAAAAATAATTTCCCTCCTTATGGAAGAAGAAAGGTAATTTATTTTTATTTTTGTTTGTTTGTTTTTTTTTATTTTTTTTTTATTATTATTTTTTTTTAAATTAACTTTTCAAATTTTATATTTGTTTTTCTAAAATAAACAATGAGTTTCTCTTCAAATAATGCAAATACACAAACTCCCCCTAGATTCATGAATTATCCTTTTTCTCCCCCTCAAACATTGCATGATATTTAAGCACATTGCACATAAGCATAGCATCAATGTTTGACAGATAATGAATGAAAGAGAAAGAGATGAAGGATTTGTACAAAACATGCAGAGGCAAGTAAGTGCATTGGTAATGAGCACTTATTTGAGATTGTTTCTTGAAAAGAAACTCATTCCAGGATCATGTGTTGAACAATATCCGAGATTTGGAGTACTAAACACAGACCTTTATTTCCTGCAAAACACAATCAAGGTTTTCTAGGTACCCACCTTTGAATGGGTCCTTTTGGGTTAGTGGAATCATTCAAAGTATACAAATGAGGTTTTCGAACAAGAGGTTTATTCTTAAGATTCATCACAATCCCATTAGAATCAACAATCAAAGGTTTAGAAATCACAGTAGAAGATTTAGAATTTCTTATAGACCATGGTTTAGCTAAATTACTCAAATTTGAATCAAATTTCCTATCAGGAACTTTCTTCTTGTAATCATTAGCTATCCAACTTCTTCTAACTGATGATTTATCATACTCTTGTGTTTTAGCATAGCTAGTAGATTTTATCAATGATGATTTAGAAATCCACTTATGATTACTAGCTAAGCTCTTCTCTCCTGTACCAGATAAATTCTTAGAATTAGTTCGAGGAGTTAAAAACACATTCTGATTTTTGCTTTGCTTGGTGGAAGATTTGATATTCTGTTTCTTTTGAGTTGCAATAGTGAACCAACCATACTGATCTCTATAACTAGTTATACCATTAGATGTATCTTTTATTAGCAAATCTTGGCTAGTTTTAGACATCTTAGGTAAATAACTAGATTGAGAGATAGCTTTAGAAGCAGAGGTTCTAGAAACAGATGAAATATCAACTTTAAGATTTGAGTTAGCAGAAATGGTATTCTTACCTTTGACAGCTGGGGCATGCTGACCTTTGGGTGAATAAAATGAAGTTGGAGCAAACTTATATTTAGATTCCTTCTTTGGTTTAGGCTTTTTGGGTGAGAGTTTTTCAAGCTCTTTTTCAACTTCTGGTGCAAAAACATGATCAGTTTCCAAAAACTTATCAAATTCTTCAACAGAAAGATCTGGATAAGTAAACTGTAATTCTTTTGATTGAACTTCTGGTTTGAAAACAGTTTTGTTAGTCAATTTTTCAATCAATGCTTTTGCTTTAGCCTTAAGATCAGTAGGGATCTCAATCTTTTGCTCTAAGTTCAATTTATTTTGGTCAACAGGGGTGATCACAGGGGTATTAAAAGAAAGTATCTTCTTGACAGAAGCAAGATGTTTAGCTTTTAAAGCTTGAACTTTCTCTTCAATATGGAAAAATGATGATAGCATTGAGGTGGACATATCATGAATCTCTTGAGGAGAGATGCTATCACCCTGCATATCTTTGTTAAAATTCTCACTCCCATTGGATGGAGTGGAGCAATCAACAGAAGTTAGATCATGCAACATTTGAGTCTTGGTGGTCTCACTTACCTTTGGAGAATGATTTTGAGTTTTCAGGTGTTCAATGACTTGTTGTTGAGACTCAATCTTTTGTTTTAAAACTTCAATTTCTTTTTCCAATATGGTAGTTGGAATGTAAAATCTTTCTGAAATTTGTTTTGAACAATCTTTTTGAGACTCATTTTCAGGAATTGAAATGTTGTCTATTTCTTCTAACTCATAGATGGATCTTTTATGAGTTTTCTTGTATGTGTCATTAATAGCAACATAATCAATCTGAAATCTGTTTTGTTTTTGTCTTTCAACATCATCTGACTCAAAGTCATCCTCAGATGGTCTGATGAACTCTTGAATCATGCCAAGTCTAAAACATTTTTCATCATAAATTTGACCAAGGTCTTCTTTTTTGATTTTTTCTAAATGTACTGGATTCTCATAACCCAACCCAAGAAGAAGTTTTGATCTATTAATCTTCGACTTATTGTAATAAGCAGTGAAATTCAGAAGAGGATTTTGTTCAATTTTATAGATTTTTTCTTGATAAAACAAAATGTTTGTTCAAATCCTCAACTTGTTTTTGAAGAGTCTCAATTTCAACTCCTTTGAGAAAACAAGTACTGTTTAGATCAGAAATCTGTCTTTCATGTTTTTCACAGTTGGGTCTAAAATCTTTCATTTATTTGT
>CM067173.1:104838858-104851325 GCA_034093135.1 Erigeron breviscapus | reverse complement strand
CTTTTCATGCCTACTTCTTTGGCCGATGCTGTTAACCGAGCCGGGAGTGTGACTGAAGACTTGTTGAGGAGCGGTGTCTTAAGCAAATCCTCAACAAACAAGAGGAAAGAAGTGGGAGAGTCAAGTGGGGCGAAGAAAGTGGGGAGGTTTGACCCCAAGAATGCACATAGGGGTAGAGTAATGGCGGCGGTGGAACCAACTAGGAAAGCTTACCAGGGACCCCATCCTTTCTGTGGGAGATGCAACCAACATCACCCCGCCAATGCCCAATGCAGAGCATGCTTTAATTGTAACCAAGTCGGACACCTCTCCAGAGATTGTAGAGCTCCAAGAGCGGGCCCAATAAATGTGGCTCCTGTTCGGGCCGTTCCTTCCCAAGGTAATCAAAGAAGAGGCGAGTGTTTTGAATGTGGTAGTCGTGACCACTACCGTAATAATTGTCCTCGATGGGTGGGGCAACAAGTGCAAGTAGCCGTCCACCCCAACCAACTACAAATGGTCGGGCCTAACCAAAACCGGGGACAACTGTCACACCCCGTTGTAGCGGAAATACAGGGTTAACAAATAATTGCGTACTAATCAGAAGGTAAATAGAGATTACATCCATTAATCCAAATACGAGTTTATTACAAGTATAATCGTTCAGATGTGGACCCCAATACACGGATACAAACTATCCTCAATTGGAAAATGGGCCCACAAATACTATAATAACATTTGGACAGTCTAGTACAATTAGGACTAAAAAAAATACGATAGTCCTCAGAGGTCTGACGCTAATTGTACGTCCAAAGTTCAAAAGATGGCTTCTAAAATGCCACATATGATTCCAATACTTACTGTTGGTTCCCTGAAAAGCATAAAATTTGAGAGGATCAACTATCGAAATAGTTGGTGAGTTTACAGTATGTTTGACCAATGTTTATTCGTCATTGTGAGCACACAAATGACATACAATTATAAAAGACCAGACATTCAGTATATCTAAATCTGACAACACTTTTATAACAAGATAGCCAGTATATCTAAATCTGGACACATCTTATATCACAATTTATAATAAGATAGTCAGTATATCTAAATCTGAACTCATCTTATATCACGTCAATCAGTATATCTAGATCTGATGATAGCATATGCCTCGCACAGGATTTCCCTTCAACAATGGGGTGCGGACCATAACCTCGCACAGGATTTCCCTTCGACAATGGGGTGCGGACCACAACAATGTCTATACTCGCACAGGATTTCCCTTCGACAATGGGGTGCGGACCAGAACCAAGACAGTCGAGATATCTAGATCCGACAACACAACCAATAGGGGAAACATTTTAGTTTGTCAAACACAAGAAACCATTTAATCAGCCATCACACGGCAATTCAACGTCATTTCATTCAACATTTAATAAATGACACGTATACACATTTTCGACAGCCCAACATGGCAAATTTAAGTCAAATGATTTAAGCATCCATATCACATGGCATACACGAAAACAATCATTTATTTAATAAATAGTGTATACAACAGTACATGCTTTTCAGGCCCAAAGTAAAAGGAAAAGGGCGCCATAAACTCACCTTAGCGATCAAGAGCTAACAGGGTGAGCAAACTTGAGAATGAGCAAAGTCTAGTCTCCACGTCTATCCAAAACCTAGGATATGAGTACCAATGGTGAAGATCAAATCTCACGACGACAAGTATCCTACGTACAACTACTTAGCTATCAATCCTATAATGCCTTAACCGAGAATGTGTTACAAACTTTCGTTTTATTTGACTCGAAATATTAATGTCATTGACATTGTTATAACAATGTAGTCTCAAATACTAATTCGTATAAACAAAGTTCAAGTTCATAAGTAAATCGTCTTTTGAAAATGTCAAACAGTTCCAGAAATCGCGGCGCGACCCTGCTATGCTCCTCACGGCGCGACCTGGAGGGATCGCGGCGCGAGTCACAGCCTCAAAAACGTTCTGCTTCAAATTTTTGTTGGTCTCGCGGCGCGACCATGGGAGCTCGCGGAGCGAGTCCTGACCTGTACGAGTAAAAAGTGCAGTTTCTGACCATTTGCCGTAACCAAATCGTTTTCAACTCAAGTCCTTTCATTTCAAAGACTATATACATGTTCAATAACCTGGAAGCAATTCATATTGCTAACCATAAACGAATCCAACTCTTTTTGATTTCAAAGACCCATTTCAAAACAAATTTCATTTATTACCGAGAACCCTAAATACATAACAAATTTAAAGTCCTCTAATTCCGTTTACAAAACTAAAACAAACCCTTAGTTGAATTTAAATCAAATCAAAAGTTTGAAGAAGAAAGTTACTTACCAAAATTTGGTGTTCTTGAGAAATAGGAAGAAAATGGTGAATATGATGATGATAAGCCCTTGAAACTAATAGATGATTACTTCTCTTGCCAAAAATACGATTCTTGAAGATGATAGTACAAAGATTTGAGAGAGTTTGAGAGTAAGAGTTTTTGTGTGGTGTGTGTGTTTGTATGTGTGTGTGTCGAATCAAAGAAGCAGGGGAGGGGGGGTTTTGTTGGTCAATTTCCCTCCTTACAAATCTTAAATCAGCCCATGTGGCTTCTTTTGATATTTTATATCCCTTAATTTGGTAAAATGCTTACGATTAAATACCGTTTGACCTAAAGGTCAAAATTTAAAGTAAAGGTATTTTCCCTCGTCTTATTTAAATTAAGATAAGTCAATAAAGTTTCGCCAAAGTGAACTTTATAATATTAAGTCTAGACAGTCTAATTATTTTGTACAAGACATAACCTTTAAATATTCATTTAAAGTTATTTTTAAGACTCGGCATTCATCTAAATAGCTAATAGTCTACGTCATCAAGATACGTCTAATTTGACAAAGTCAAAAGTCCAAAAGTCTGATAATTTCTACGTCAAATGACTGTCTAATTGAGATTAAGACTAACCCGATGTTAATTAATTACGAGTTGTCACAACAACAAGGCCATCAAGTGCAACCATGCGGCCGAGCCTTTGCGGCCAATGCAAATGAAGCCCGCAACGACCCCAACGTAGTAGCAGGTACCTTTCTCTTTAATGTTCTCTATGCAACCGTCCTATTTGATTCCGGGGCCGATTATAGCCTCGTGTCTTCTAACTTTGTTCCTTTGATGTGCATCCTTGTGCTCTAAACTATGTGCCTGACATTGAAATGGTAAACGGGTCACTAACTAGAGTTAGTCAAATACTTCGCGACTGTGTCTTGACTTTAGAAGATGTCGACTTCTTCATTGACCTCATGCCTCTTGACATTGGTAGTTTTGATATTATAGTGGGTATGGATTGGTTAGCGGCGGTAAATGCGACGATTGATTGTGGTGAGAGAGTTGTTAAGATACCTTTGACTAACGGTAGAATTCTTAGGGTTCAAGGCGAAATCTCCGATTCCTCTAATTCTAAAGTCTTTAGTGCTAAAGGTAGGATTAAAGACCGTTCCTATTGTTTGTGAATTTCCCGATGTTTTTCCGGATGACTTACCGGGATTACCTCCAACTCTGAACTTGATTTTCGTATTAATCTTATTCCCGAAGCCGCGCCCGTAGCAAAAGCTCCGTATAGACTAGCCTTAACCGAAATGCAAGAATTACAAACTCAACTCAAGGAGCTCCAAGGGAAGGGTTTCATTCGCCCTAGTCAATCTCCTTGGGGTGCTCCTGTTCTATTCGTCAAAAAGAAAGATGGATCTTTCAGAATGTGTATTGATTACCGGGAATTAAACAAGCTCACTGTGAAGAACCGATATCCTCTCCCTAGAATCGATGACTTATTTGATCAACTTCAAGGTGCTAAGCACTTCTCAAAAATAGATCTTCGCTCGGGTTATCATCAACTCCGAGTACATGAAGATGATATTCCCAAGACGGCTTTTCGCTCAAGGTATGGTCACTTTGAATTCACCGTAATGCCTTTTGGGTTGACTAATGCACCGGCGGTGTTCATGGACTTGATGAACCGGGTGTGTCAACCATACTTAGACAAGCCTGGCATCGTGTTCATTGATGACATACTTGTATACTCGAAGACGAAGGAGGAGCATGTTGAGCACTTGCGTGAAGTGCTTGAATTACTAAGGAAGGAGAAATTGTATGCAAAATTCTCCAAGTGTGAGTTTTGGTTGGAGGAGGTCCACTTCCTTGGTCACGTAGTGAGCAAGGATGGTATTCATGTGGACCCAAGCAAGATTGAAGCGGTCAAGAATTGGAGAAGACCCAAAACGCCATCCGAGATCCGCCAATTCCTTGGATTGGCGGGTTACTATAGAAGATTTATTGAAAATTTCTCCCGTATTGCACAACCACTCACTCTTGACTCAAAAGGAGAGAAATTTTGAATAGGGCGAAAGACAAGAGAACGCCTTCCAAACTCTTAAAGATATGCTATGTGATGCTCCTATTTTGACACTACCAGATGGAATGGAAGATTTTGTTGTTTATTGTGATGCCTCGGGACAAGGGTTGGGTTGTGTTCTTATGCAAAGGGGTAAAGTTATTGCTTATGCCTCCCGTCAATTGAAGGTGCATGAGAAGAACTACCCGATACATGATTTGGAATTGGGAGCGGTGGTGTTTGCTTAGAAGTGTTGGAGACATTATCTCTATGGCACCAAATGTGTGATTTATACCGATCACAAAAGTCTTCAACACATCTTTAACCAAAGTGAATTGAATATGAGGCAAAGGCGTTGGCTTGAGCTATTTAGTGATTATGACTGTGACATCTGTTATCATCTGGGCAAGGCAAATGTAGTAGCCGATGCCTTGAGTAGAAAGGAGAGAGTAAAGCCGAGACGGGCTAGAGCTATGAGCCTCACGGTGAGGCCAAATATTCGTGACCGGATCATTGAAGCCCAAATTCAAGCCATCCTACCGGAAAACTTTGGAGACGAGAACCTAGATGGCATGGAACAACAATTCGACCGAAAGAATGATAATGGGCTATACATGGTTGAAAGACTTTGGGTTCCTATTTTCGGAGACTTAAGAACACTTATTATGAATGAAGCTCACCTATCGCCTTATTCGGTCCATCCCGGGTCGGATAAGATGTACTTTGACTTGAAAAACTTGTATTGGTGGCCGGGCATGAAGCGTGATGTGGCTAAGTATGTGAGTGAGTGTCTTACTTGCTTACAAGTTAAGGCCGATCACAAGAAACCACCCGATTGTTGGTACAACCGGTGATGCCCGAATGGAAGTGGGAGCATATTTCAATGGACTTCATTACTAAACTACCGAAGACGAGAAGCGGCCGTGACACGATTTGGGTGATAGTAGATCGGTTAACGAAGTCGGCTCACTTTTTAGCCATTCGTGAAACCGATAAATTTGACACTTTGGCTCGTTTGTACATCAAGGAAGTAATATCTAAGCATGGAGTGTCGATTTCTATCATTTCCGATAGAGATGCCCGTTTCAAATCAAAATTTTGGGAAGCCTTTCAAAAAGCAATGGGTACTCGACTCGACATGAGCACGGCTTTTCATCCTCAAACGGATGGGCAAACTGAGAGAACCATTCAAACAGTTGAAGACATGTTGAGGGCTTGTGCAATTGATTTTGGTGGAAGTTGGGAAGACCATTTGCCGCTAGTTGAGTTTTCATACAACAATAGTTATCATGTTACCATTCAAATGGCGCCCTTTAAAGCATTGTATGGTAGGATATGTCGTTCTCCTCTAGCTTGGGCGGAAATTGGAGAGAGTCAACTTATCGGGCCAGAAATTGTGATTGAAACCACTAAGGTAATATCTCAAATTAAGGAGAAGTTGCAATTGGCCCGTGAACGTCAAAAGAAGTATGCCGATGTGAGGCAGAGACCGTTGGAGTTTGAAATTGGGGATTATGTACTTTTGAAAGTGTCACCTTGGAAAGCTGTTGTGCGTTTTGTGAAGCGGGGAAAACTTGAGCCTAGGTATATTGGTCCTTTCAAGATTCTTGAACGGGTTGGGAAAGTTGCTTATTGGCTAGAATTGCCTCAAGAGCTTAACGGTGTGCATGATGTGTTTCATATTTGTTACTTGCGCAAGTGTTTGGCGGATCCTACACATCATGTGCCTATGGACGAAATTAGGGTTGATTCGAATTTGAACTTTGTTGAAGAACCGGTAGAGATCTTGGATCGTCAAGAAAGAAACTCAAGAACAAACGCTACACAATTGTCAAGGTTAGATGGAATGCTAGACGTGGAGCCGAGTTCACTTGGGAACGAGAAGATCATATGAAGTCTAAGTATCCGCATTTATTTAGTAATTAGTGTTTTGTTGAATTTCGGGACGAAATTCTTTTAACGGGGGAATAATGTAACATCCGTGAATTTTGACCCGTTGACTTTATGTGTAATATGACTAACAATATAAGTTAACGAAGTTTTTGAGTCGTTTTATGAATTAAATGACAATGTAGTACTTTCGGGTCGATAATATGTTTTGATTGGTGTTTAAATGCCTAACGATTGTAAATTGGCTTGAGAGAGAAACGGGTCGGCCCGTGGCGTAGTCCACGACCCACCAGCCACCCAATGACCCACTCCCCTCCCCCCTTATCTTCTTCTCCCCCTTTCATTTCTATCTTTCTATCTTTCTCTCTTTCTCTCAAGTAAAAAGCAAGACCATTCCATTCCTTCTTCTAATCTATCATCGATTGGTGTTTTGAAACTGAAATAACACTAGAATCATAGTCATCTATACCACATTATCGTCATATTGAAGAATCAAAGGTGGAAGTTCTTGCATTTTTACCCTTTTGACCTAAATTTGGGTTTGAGCTCAAGGAGAAGTTTTGGTAAGTTAAATTCATCTCTTTTACTCTATTTATACTTGTTTATATGTTTCTAGTCGATTTGTTGTGATTCCAAGTCTTGAAATTGGTAAAATTGAATTTAGGGTTTAAATTAGGGTTTGATCGATTTGGTGAATTTGATGATGTTATGGATGGAAATATGGGTTTGGGTAAGTGTATTTATGCATTGGAATGTCAAATGTAGCTTCAAAACGAGTCTTGTAACCTTAGATGTCGATTTAAGGGTTTGGGTTCTTGTTTTTCTGCACTTTGTTGCTGCTGGTCGTGTTGCTGCCCAGTAAGGGGCGTAACCTACGCCCCTTAGGGCCGTAGGTTACGCCAGGTCTAATTTTCTTGAGCGTAGGTTACGCCAGTTTGGCCGTAGCTTACGCCTATCCCTATCTTCAAAATGGACCTTACGCCAAAATCTAACTGTTTACGCCAACTTCTACGCCAAAAATGACTTTTCTAGAGGGCCGTAGGTTACGCCCTTGTTGACCGTAACTTACGCCAGTTGTTTTCTGACCACCGTACCTTATGCCCCTTTTGACCGTAGCTTACGCCTGGTGGTTTTGAACCACCGTAACCTACGCCAGTTTAGGGCATAGGTTACGCCCCCTTTGTTGCTGAATTTCCTGTTTGACCTAGTTTGACTTCCAGAACCCTAATAACGCTTCGGCTTCGATCTAATTCACTTCTTAACTTATTTAACGTGATTAAGAGTCTTAGAAGTCATTTAACGTCGAGAAGCACTTTGAGAACCTAATTAGGGTTTTGTCGAGAATTGTTAAGTTACGTATATGTGTTTATGTATGTTGATGTGAATGTATATGATCGATATTTAGGTGTTGGACGTGAATCGACTTTATATCAATCTTAGCTTTTCTTACACAGGGTGGAGTTTCGTATCTCCCTACTCGCTTGAGATTTCGGGCTGAAAAGTGTAAACTGCGTGTTTACTTGTTATTGATTTGATTTGATTGGTGTGATTGTTGGTTTGATGTGATGATTTATCACATTTGATTGACTTGGTTTATGTTTTGTTAAGTATTTCATTATATTAGGATAGACGTACATACATGGAAGTCGGTTATGCCTTCATTGGGTTTTAGATGTGGTGGGAAGGCTGCGGGTGACCCTATATATAAGCATCTGAGACTTCAAGAAAGTAGAATCCTCTGAAGTATATGTACGTATAGTGGTGTTAATATTGATTGTTGGTTCATGTTCATTGTATATTGATTGTTGGTTCATGCTTAGCGGATATTGATTGTTGGTTCATGATTGATGCATTTGCGAATGATGGTAAGCATTGCATACATTGTTGATGAGCCCTCGGCAGGGGATTGCCGACATCCTGGTGTATAGATGTATGCACCCATTTTGGATGTAGTTCCTGACTCCGAGTATATAGACATATATATCTCGATGATTTTGAGATACAGCCTTGTTCATTGTGATGACAGAAGGGTATCGTTGCATAGGTGACGGAGTTCACGCATAGGATAGGCATGTTGGCTTATTCATGCATTGGCACTTACATTGATTCGTATATCTTTGTGCATTCTTATTACACATTTACTTGTCTTGTGTAATCTTGTTGTTGGACCTTATTGGGTTACTTAGAGGCTCGCTGTAAGTCATGTCTAGCCTCTACTCGTATATTGTGATTATTGACGTTGGTTCTTATGGACCATTACTACGAACTCACCAACCTTGTGTTGACTATGCTTAGTACACTTTTCAGGTAATCAGGTTCTCCCCGGACGTGGAGTTTAGTTGCTTGCTGTGGTTAACCCGGGCTTGGACCTTATGGATCAAGGATTCATTGGCCTTCCTGTTGCATTATACTTAGGATCGTTTTGCCATCTTTGGATGTTATTTGTTGACTTGATGGCTATTTGCTTCTTATGTATTTTGGTACCTGTTTCGTCTGTATTGGATTCACTGAATCTTTAATTGCATTTAGTTGTTCTATTGTAATTCCACCTTGCGCTATATGATTTCCGTGATATTTCGAGCCTCGGCTTTGGGTGTTACATTTATTGTGTGCTTTGTGGAGTGTATGTTTTGTGGTCTAGCATATCTGCAAACTGTCTTATTCTTCGTGATTAAGTACCAATCCCATGGGGATTATTTGTTTTTGTTCTTTGTAAATTTTTTAGCCAGTTACGGTTTAAATCTCTTAGTGATTATGTGCCAATCCCATGGGGATTATGTGTCAATCCAATGGGGATTATGTGCCAATCCCATGTGGATATCAGTCATGTGGTAATTAGAATGTAATAATTGAATCTCTTCGTGATTAAGTACCAATCCCATGGGAATTATTTGTTTTTGTTAGTTTGCTTTGATTATTACTGCTTGTATGAAATAAAAAGTTTTGCTAATTTGATTTTGAGTTGTTTTTGGTTCAAGGTGAGTAGTTTAGTGTTAAGTGTATATGTGGATGGATTTGTTATCTTGAAAGTCCTTGGCTTAACATATACTTTAATATGCTTTATTATGTTGTTTGTTTGAAAAAATCATTAGAATTATTACAAATAATTAATTAAAGACTCCAAATATGATCTGAAAATATTATTACAAATACTTAATTAAAGACTCCAAATATCTATACTATATTATAAAGCAAATCCACTTTTCAACTTTTTACTTTCAATTTCAACAATGTACACATGATAATGCATGATGTATTATACATCAATGCACCACAACTTCCAACTTTCAACTTTCATTTTCATATGCATCCAACTAGTACCACTAACGAAGAACACACATGCCACCAATATCATAATAATATATAAAAAGGAATTAAATCATCAAGATCTCGACACAACGATAATTGAAATCAACTCTTTGGATTAAAACATATAGCAATCACATCATTCGTCTAGTTTTCTCAAGGTGGATGATTGAATGTTTAGCCACTCATGATTAATTTAAAATAACAATCAAAATAAAAGAAGAACATGATGTACCAATCGTTCTTGAAATTGAAATTGCAAGACAATAAAATAGATACGATCTAAGTGGGTGCCCGTGAATCTTCAATGAATTGGACGAAGAAATCTACCCTTGATCCTTGAAGGAATCCCTTGGAGAGCAGCTCTTAGAAAGAATTTGGATAAATTGGGAATTAGGTTTTTGTTTCTTTTTATACCTCCCCAAAAATCTGCTGCAAAAGGCTGAAACCCTGATTTTCCCGTGCACTCACTGCGGCGCAGTGGGCCTTGTGCACCCCCACTGCGGCGCAGTGAGAAGTCCCTGGAATTGTTTATTCTTTGTTGACTGCGGCGCAGTGGTGTGTGAATGTTCCCACTGCGGCGCAGTGATAATTCACTGAAATCTTGTATCTTTGGTACCCAACGACTGCAGCGCAGTGGGGCAATAACCCTCCCACTGCGGCGCAGTGCATATCTGCTGAAATCTTTGTTCTTCATTATCAACATCACTCGAACACTCGGGTCAACTTCTTGGCCAAAAATCGTCAGAAAATGTACCAAATGGACGCGCAACCTGCTAAGAACCTGAAAGCACTAACAAACACCATAAACGCGCCAAATGCATACAAAATTGACTCAAAACACATACGAAAAAGGCCAATAATGATGTGGACGATCTATATAAATTGGTCACATCAAACACACTTTTATGAAGATTAAAAAATCTTTATTTCGTTTATTTGTTGACTTTGATTGACTAGTCAACCGTGCTTTGACTTGTCTAGGTTCCACTCGACTTTACAAATCAATTTAAAATATGATTTAATATATATTTATGTGTAAGAATTATGTGTAAATATAATTAATCATATGTATATATGGGTATACATTTTGGTTAGTTATCATATATGTATTATTTGTGCTTATATGTTTATATGCAATTATGTACCTAAATTAGCTACTAATCAATATATATATACTTGTAATTGAATTATAACTAAATGAATAAAAGTAAACAAACTTACATTAACTAGTTACAACACATAATTACACAAATAATAATCAAGAATCAAAGTTTAGAGTCAACCAAAGTCAATTAGTCAAGTCAAGTTTGTGTTCTTGACATAAACCCCACACAAACTAACCAAGACTTGGATTATAGCTTGTAATCATGTAATGAACATGTTCTAGTTTTGTCTTAAGGCCAAAGTTTCAGCCATTACACTCAAGGATGAGTTGTAAACACATGGGTTAGATTTAAATACACATAATGGTCAAGACTAGTAGTCTTGACTTCTTAACACTTAGTTGCCACTTAGGGGCTATATAAACAAGCCTTTGATGATCAATTCTATCATCCCTCTCTGCTCTTTCCTCTCTCTCACACATTCATAACACAAAACAATCAAGTTCATAAAGTCTTGGGTTCATCACTTGAAGTTTCAAGTTGAATTTAAGGGCTCTATACGACTGAAATTTTCAGTCATCTTGCAAACATCATAGAAGATTCATCTGGACGAATTAGAAGTCGAATCTTATATTTTTGGAAAGGTCCAAGTGTCAGTAAAATTTGATAAGAACGAAGTTTCTTCTGGTTTTGCTCAAAAGAGTGTCAAAAACAATGATTTTCAGAACTGGTCTGATTTCTGACGAGGCTACAGGTTTGTTTTTGTAAAAATCATAACTCTTTCATTAAAGCTCTTCAAGAGCCAAACCTTACATTTTTGAAAAGGCCTTTGAGTGCCCAACAAATGTCTAGAACTAAGTTTTGTTGTATCTGGTCTTCCTGACTTCCCAAAGTCGTTGTCAAGAGATGGCGCAAAGCTGGGAACATGCTGAAATTTCCCTATTTTGCACTTAGGCTTTGTGGTAGTTTATAAGTTGATCTTATATCATATGTATAGGTTACGGGAACACCTAGCAAGCTTGAAGAACTTGTTTAAGTGCCATTATACACGTGCTAAGGTAAGATATTGGTTATCCCTGCGAACACAATCAAAATGTCCATTTTAAAGTGTCAAACATAGTTTAAACAAACTTTCATGTCCTATATGATGGATTGGGCATTGGGGGAAGGGTTTAATCTATATTGGGTGACTTTGGGACTATAATTTATGTATGCATGTGGGTGGGATTGTTGTTTAACCCTTATGATTACTAATGACTCAACCATAGCTTAATTATGTTAGTTAATCTATTGCGGGTTGAAATGAATGATTATTGGTCCTTGGATTTGTTGACACCCTATGATTATATGATTGAACCATGTTGGGAGGGTGATTATGGGCTATTGTAATGTTTGTATCAATAGTAGAATGATACCGTTATTATGCTACATATACTTGACTTGTTGTTAAGATTGATTGCATGATTATATGATCTAGCTCTTATGTTGATGAGTTGAATGATAGTGACACTAGTAATCATAGGATGGTATGATCACTTGTGCACATTACTAAGGGCCTTGTTATGTTGAACATAGATAGCTTATGAGTTAGCTTGCCTTTAGAAAATGAACTCGAGTATAAATGATAAAGAGATAAGCTTATCCCATAGTGTATTCGGAGTTGACACTATGAACCTACGAGTTCCACGGGTATTCTAGACATAACCCAAAGTGGAATACGATTGATTGAATGTGTGTATAGGTTAGCTCCCTATTCGTTGCATAGCACATATTCCGGGATTTGGTTATGCAT
>CM067173.1:104744822-104829274 GCA_034093135.1 Erigeron breviscapus | reverse complement strand
CTTATAAGCTACCACAAAGCCTAAGTGCAAAATAGGTAAATTTCAGCATGTTCCCAGCTTTGCGCCATCTACTAGACAACGACTATGGGAAGTCAAGAAGACTAGATACAACAAAACTTAGTTCTAGACATTTGTTGGACACTCAATGGCCTTTTCAAAAATGTAAGGTTTGGTTCTTGAAGAGCTTTAATGAAAGAGTTATGATTTTTATAAAAACAAACCTGTAGCCTCGTCAGAAATCAGACCAGTTCTGAAAATCGTCGCTTTTGGCACTCTTCTGAGCAAAACCAGAAGAAATTTCGTTCTTATCAAATTTTACTGACACTTGGACCTTTCCAAAAATATAAGATACGTCTCCTAATTCGTTCAGATGAATCTTCTATGATGTTTGCAAGATGACTGAAAATTTCAGTCCTATAGAGTCCTTAAATTCATCTTGAAACTTCAAGTGATGAACCCAAGACTTTATGAACTTGATTGTTTTGTGTTATGAATGTGTGAGAGAGAGAAAAGAGCAGAGATGGATGATAGAATGATCATCAAATGCTTGCTTATATAGCCCAAGAGTTGCAACTAAGTGCCAAGAACACACACCTTGGCCATGAGGTGTTCATCATGTGTTTACAACTCATCCTTGAGTGTAATGGCTGAAACTTTGGCCTTAAAACAATCTAGAATTCAGTAGGAACATGTTCATTGCATGATTACAAGCTATAATCCAAGTCTTGGTTAGTTTGTGTAGGGTTTATGTCAAGAACACAAACTTGACTTGACTAATTGACTTTGGTTGACTTTAAACTTTGATTCTTGATTTATTATTTGTGTAATTAAGTGTAGTAACTAGTTTATATAAGTATAATTACTTTTATCTATGTGGTTATAAATCAATTACATGTATTTATATATTTATTAGTTAACTAATTTAAGTTACACAATTGCATATTTATTTTACTAGTATGTACAATATATCTAGTTAGTTAATTGATTCCGAAATTAATAACACAAACAAAATATTCACGAGCGTACAACTTTTATTATTATAAATCCATAATATGGATAAATCATTTCATATAATATAAAGGTTGTGTCTGTTTTTGTCATATTAATGGAATTATCATCTAGCCACCGACACTGTTCCACCGACACTGTTTCACCGTCACTGTTCCACCGACACTGTTGGAACCGTTCATTATACTTAAGGCTTCTCATATACGTTTCTTCCTGTTAGCATAGTTACTCAATTATCGTCTTATAATATATTTTCCTTATCACATATGGGCCAACATCATGGTCTTACAACATGGGCTTAATTCTAGAAATTCAAATATGACATTTTAATTGGCCCAATTTACAGATAAATGTACACAATTATGTCCAAATTTCCGTTTATTGAAATAGTTAATCAAATTACATGCACAGTCAAACGGTAAAAATCATGAATGTTACAATCATAGGAGTATTTTATATGGTTTTAGGATTTTGCATTATCAAATTTCATTTGCAAAAATATAAGAGATTAGGTTTCAGTTAGATGTTTTTACAGAGTTAAAAACAAGTGACTTAAGAAACGGAATCTATATAAGTTTGCGTTGGAAGACCTTAGTTTAGGTTATCCATAGAATGATAAGACAGAGATCTTAAGATTCTAGAATTTGTGATATGTATCCGTAGAATGATAAGACAGAGATCTTAAGATTCTAGATAAGTATCGATAGAATGATAAGACAGAGATCTTAAGATTCTAGAATTTGTGATAAGTATCCGTAGAATGATAAGACAGAGATCTTAAGATTCTATTTTTTCTGATAAGTTGACGGATAAACAAAGAGTTTATAGGTCCTTATTTTAAACCTTAAGATTTCAATAAGAAGTATAAGGTTTTGATTATTGAACGATAAAACAGGGTTTTTAAGATTCAAGTTCTTGAAGATTTGTAGTTCTAGACTAAGATAATTTCATATGTTTATGACTTATGATAGTAAAGAATAACAAATTTGGAGAAGAAAATGAAGAATGTAGTTCTAGATTAAGTCGTTACTATCGTATATTATAGTGATGAAATAATGAAGAATAACATTATCATTTTTATCTCGTTTATGTGTTTTGTTAACAGCTTACTGACATGCGCTGTATTTTATATGTTTTGTCTGAAGATGTTGATCATAATCAGAAGAAACATTTTTGGAGACAAAGAATTGCTTTTGAAATAGGTTCCATGTTCCTGAAGTTTGTGATTCAAGTTTCAAAGTTTCTGGTTTTCATGGGAGTCAACTAGTTCGGGATTGATTGTTGGAAATTTTACCTCTCTATTACATGCCGGTTAGGCAAGGCGAGCAGGGACTCGAGATATGCTTAATTCGGAGAGATTTATTGTTGAGGGGGAGAACTACAACAAGCAATGGTGCATTAGGTGATTGTTATGACGATACAGAGAGTTTGAAGTTTGCTTCTCAAATCTGAAGTTTCAGAGGATCAAGTTTCGGGTATGGCAATTATATTTTGTTGTCTCGAAATTTCTTTTTCATTATATTTGCAGAGAAGTCAATCCAAAGGAAGGGTTTCTAAGCAAAAGACTGAAGTATTCAAGACAATGCTAAGAACATCAGGTTTTTATTATTTATATAGTAATTACAGATGTTGATAGCAAGGTCATTATTAGTTGAAGATCTTAGATATAGAAATAATTTTATTTTAATATGAAAGATTATCAACTATGTTAGTAAAACCTTAGACATAGACATATGTGAATGTAGAAGGTTATGTGAAACCTTAGACATAGACATTAAGTAAATGTAGAAGGTTATGTGAAACCTTAGACATAGACATTAAGTAAATGTAGAAGGTTATGTGAAACCTTAGACATAGACATAATGTGAATGTAGAAGGTTAAATAAATCCTTAGATATAGACTTAATGTGAATGAAGAAGATTAAGAAAATCTTAGTCATAGATGTTAAGTGAATATGAAAGGTTATTGACTATATTATGCCTTAGACATAGAAATGTCATGTTTGAATGTGAAAGGCTACATAGTTAATATTTTATGCCTTAGACATAGATATATTGTTTGAATATGAAAGGTTTTGCTATGTCACCTTAGATATAGAAACATATATGAATGTGAAAGGCTTAAGCATTGATTATTTAGATCATATAGTTATGAAAACATGTCTTAAATTGAGGATGAGTATCTAGTCAATTGTGTTTTCATAAGAATATGAAGTATTTAATCAATATTCTGTTCTATCATAGTTATGTATCCCAGTCATTAATTGAGGGGGAGTACATAAGAATGATAGTGGTTATAATGATTAGTCATCGTTATACTTCCTAGTCATAAAATTGAGGGGGAGTACATAAGAATGATAGTGGTTATAATGATTAGTCATCGTTATACTTCCTAGTCATAAAATTGAGGGGGAGTACATAAGAATGATAGTGGTTATAATGATTAGTCATCGTTATACTTCCTAGTCATAAAATTGAGGGGGAGTACATAAGAATGATAGTGGTTATAATGATTAGTCATCGTTATACTTCCTAGTCATAAAATTGAGGGGGAGTACATAAGAATGATAGTGGTTATAATGATTAGTCATCGTTATACTTCCTAGTCATAAAATTGAGGGGGAGTACATAAGAATGATAGTGGTTATAATGATTAGTCATCGTTATACTTCCTAGTCATAAAATTGAGGGGGAGTACATAAGAATGATAGTGGTTATAATGATTAGTCATCGTTATACTTCCTAGTCATAAAATTGAGGGGGAGTACATAAGAATGATAGTGGTTATAATGATTAGTCATCGTTATACTTCCTAGTCATAAAATTGAGGGGGAGTACATAAGAATGATAGTGGTTATAATGATTAGTCATCGTTATACTTCCTAGTCATAAAATTGAGGGGGAGTACATAAGAATGATAGTGGTTATAATGATTAGTCATCGTTATACTTCCTAGTCATAAAATTGAGGGGGAGTACATAAGAATGATAGTGGTTATAATGATTAGTCATCGTTATACTTCCTAGTCATAAAATTGAGGGGGAGTACATAAGAATGATAGTGGTTATAATGATTAGTCATCGTTATACTTCCTAGTCATAAAATTGAGGGGGAGTACATAAGAATGATAGTGGTTATAATGATTAGTCATCGTTATACTTCCTAGTCATAAAATTGAGGGGGAGTACATAAGAATGATAGTGGTTATAATGATTAGTCATCGTTATACTTCCTAGTCATAAAATTGAGGGGGAGTACATAAGAATGATAGTGGTTATAATGATTAGTCATCGTTATACTTCCTAGTCATAAAATTGAGGGGGAGTACATAAGAATGATAGTGGTTATAATGATTAGTCATCGTTATACTTCCTAGTCATAAAATTGAGGGGGAGTACATAAGAATGATAGTGGTTATAATGATTAGTCATCGTTATACTTCCTAGTCATAAAATTGAGGGGGAGTACATAAGAATGATAGTGGTTATAATGATTAGTCATCGTTATACTTCCTAGTCATAAAATTGAGGGGGAGTACATAAGAATGATAGTGGTTATAATGATTAGTCATCGTTATACTTCCTAGTCATAAAATTGAGGGGGAGTACATAAGAATGATAGTGGTTATAATGATTAGTCATCGTTATACTTCCTAGTCATAAAATTGAGGGGGAGTATAAGAATGATAGTGGTTATAATGATTAGTCATCGTTATACTTCTAGTCATAAAAAATTTGAAAATGAGTTAATTTATCTTTAACTTAATTACAGGGATAATTTAAGTTAATTTAACAGATTTTCAAAAGTTTATAATTTATAAAGATTTGAAAATGAGTTAATTATCTATAACTAAATTACAGAGATAATTTTAGTTGTGTATGTTATGCATATGAATTTTTATGTCTATTTGAGTAATTAATTATTTGTTATTGATTACAGAAATGGCAAGAAATTTCATAGCAGGTCATAATTATGTGATGAACTTCAATGATAATCAGGAGGGAACTGCGTATTATCATGAGATATTCGCTTTCTTCAGAAGATCAAGGATTCATCATGTTCTTACACATTCTCCAGTTATATATTTAGATTATCTCAGAGATTTCTGGAATAATGCTAACTGCGTGAAGGCAGGAGATGTGTATATATTTCATACCATACTTCTTGGGCAGCAGATACAGTTCACAACTGCTGACCTTGTAAACATTCTTAATCTGGGCACAGTTGATCAAGAAGGTGGTACTACAGGTCTTACCAAGTTCAGACATGAAGTCATTCAAGGTGCTTTCAGAAGAATGGGGTTTGCTGCAGATATGTCAAGTAAAACTCTGTTCAAGAAGGGTTTTTATGGCAGGTGGAGGTATCTTGCACATGTGTTGCTGGTTAGTTTAAGCAACAAGAAGTCTGGTTATGATACGTTGAACCAGGAAGCCCAAGCACAGATGGTGGGCTTGGTATTTAACAAGCCGTATAGTTTCTCGAAATTCTTCTTCGATGAGATGAAAAATCAGATCATAGCCACGGGAAAGAGGAGGTTTTTGATGTATCCTCGGTTCGTGATGATGATAGTCAATGCTCGACTTCCAAATCTACCTGCTGTAGGAGAAGTAAAGCAAGTGAGCTCGATCATCCGACGTGGTTATGATGAGTTTGTGTCTCGATACCATAATGATCTAAATGCTCAAGATGTAGCATTATTTGGTGCAATCATTAATACCAACTACATAGCACCTACCGATGGGGTCATATCAGCTTTTGAAGGGCCTCAGCCAGAGGGTGGTGAAACTGCTGAGAATGTTGAGCAGTTACATGCGTAGTGGTTCAGGTAGATGCACCAGAAGAGCCTGAAGTTGTTGTATAGGTTGCAGATGATGTGATAAACCAACCTGGAGCTAATCCTGAGACTGTAGATGATTTATTGGAAGAGATGGCTGATCCAGATGGTGATATTGCTCAAGTGCAAAGGTACAATGCCAATGTTGATGACCTAGTAGATGCGGATCTTGACCAAGACATAGATGATTATGTAGCTGAAGTTGCAGTTGGTTCTGAAGCAGTTAGAGCTAGTGGGTCAGGTACTAGAGAAGCTAGTGGGTCAGGAGCAGGTCAGGCTAGTGGATCTGGTATGGATGCTGGAGATAGAGGAAAGGTTGCTGTTGATATTGAAGCAGATAGAGAGCCTTCTGTTCATTCTGATGATGAGTCTAATAGTGATGGAGATGAGGATCCTTACAGATCTCATGCTTTCGTCAGAGTTAGATCTCAGATGGTTCCTAGATCTTTGGTTGAAGCTCAAGGAAGAAGAAGGGTGAGAGAAACAGATGAAGATTGGGTGCCAGAGCAGCCTATGCCTAAGAGAAGAACACTTGTCAGGGAACAAGAGACTTATGCTGCTGCTAGTGGTTCTCAAAGTGTGCCTATTGTTCTTGAGACTACACAGCCACAACCACAGCGACAAACAAGTGAAGAAACTAATGTTGGTGATCTGCAGAGACAGATGAATGAAATGAGAGATTTGATCACTCGTTTAGCTGGTGAGTTTAAGGTTGTTAGTGACAAGAATAAGTTTTTGGAAGATAAGCTGGTCAAGGCTGAGGTGGTAGTGTCCAGTATGTATAAGAAGTATTTGGCTCTAGATGAGAAGGTTATCAGGATGGAAGATGCATTGAAGAAGGGAGTCAAGATCTCCGAAGAAAAACTGCATGATCTCATCGATAACTATCTCAAGTTAGAGCTGAGAGAGATAACTTAGGTTGCAGAGGTGATGAGCTGGCTAAGGCAAGGCATGATGATGATCAGAATGAAGATCCTGATGCAGCCAGAGCTACTCAAGAGCTAGGAGGGAGTTCTATTTTAAGAACAGAGACTCAAGGAGAGTCTAGCCAGGCTGGTATTGCTGGCAAGGCAACCTCAGAAGCTCCACAAGCTCAAGAACAGATGTCTACAGAGATAAACATGGTAGTTGAGCTTGAGGCACCTCAAACCAAACTCCTTACAGAAGATGTTAACGTTGATCGATTAGATAAGGATAAGGATTTGGTAGGGCAATCTGATGTTGTTGCTCTTGAAACTGATAATGCTAGTGCTCAGGATAGTGAGTCTACCAAGACCGATTCTACCAATAATACTTCTACCGAGTCAGATTTGCATCCAATTATTGTGCATAGACTGGAGAAGAGGTTGGGATATGATCCACAAGCTCATTTGAGAGCTAGGGCAGAGATTGCGGATTATTATTATTATGATCCAGGATCTTTGAGGAATCAAAAGAAGAGAAGGTCAGGGTTAACTCATACTTCTTCAAAGTCAGAGTCAGAGTCAGATTCTGATTTCTAGACTGAGACTGAGACTGATCTTCAGAGTCAGAGTCAGAGTCAGATTCTGATTTCTGAGACTGAGACTGAGACTGAGAAGGAGCAGAGCAGGAGCAAGAAGAAAAAGCAGAGGAAGTAGATTAAGGACAAAGACAAGACGAAGACATATGTATGTTAACGTCTAGAAGCTATTGCCAAGGGGGAGTCTGTAAGTGCACGTCTATGTCAATAGCAGTCTAGATTGTTTCGGCTTATATTGTTATATGTCTTTATAATGTGATTGTCATTAATGAACTTAGTATTATGCATAGAATACTAGATTAAGTTTAAGTATTGAATGTATAGTAAATCTGCTAAGTGTGAATTGCGAGTTCGCAATTCACAAAGGAAATGCGACCACGTATTTACAGGGATAAATACGAGGTTACATAAATAGGTAATACGACCCCGTATTTGCAGGGACAAATACGAGGTCAATCACAGTTACGACCTCGTAAAAGTGACGGGCTGGGCTGGGTTTGCGAGGCCGATGTGCTGAAGCCCATGTCGGGTGTTACCTATATAAACCGAACCCTAACAGAGTTTGGGGTTGAACATTTGTCGAAATATCAAGCATTCTTGTGCAGGTTAAGACGTCAAAGGTTGTTCCGCTAGCCCGAAGAAGATCTGTGAGGCCGTAGATGATCTAGGGGCTTTTTGTTGATCACCAAGTTATTGTGAGAGATTCCGCACCTCAAGATAACTGGATCAAGCTATTAACGATCCGTACCAGTGGACTTACACAACACACATTACACACACTACCATCATTGTTACACCTTTCAAGCTCAAATTCTGATTATATCATTTTGGAAAATACACCATGACCATTATGAACAAGTTAAACTATCATAATACAATGGAAACAGATCGGAAGAGAATGCTACTATTTAGTATAACGAAACAATGGTTAAGTAAAGGTGTTTAAACTTGAATTCGGAAATTGGTCAGACAAAACCGAATGTAAATGAAATTTGGGATGAAAGAGAATTGAATTCGGAAATTGGTGAGACAAAACCGAATGTAATTGAAATTTGGGATGAAAGGGAATGTATATATATAGTCTATATATATATATAATACTTCATTATTTCTAAACAAATAGGGGGAATTTGTTAGGTCCAGATTGACTGGACTTACTCCAGACTTGACGACTGGAGTCCTCCTGAAGATTTGTCCAGAAATAATGGAAGACCAGTGAGCAAATTACTTGTATAGGAAATCTGGAGGATTCCAGATTTCAGCTCACTGGACTTCACTCTAGTCCTGATCTACTCTACTGAAGACTTTCTCACTGAAGTCAAAGACTGAAGTTAGAAGAAAGAAGACTGACAAATGGCGGAGTCCACTGGCGGTCTTACCAGATCAACGACTGGAGCTTTGTCAGTGTTCTAGACCTTACAAGTCTGAACACTGATTATGAAGTAATGACTTTTTGCCTTTATACACTTTACAAAGAACATTCCACTTGCCTTTGTAAAAGTACATACGTGTGTAAAGGTGGTTGGTTTAAAGGATTTATCCTTATCCTTTAACCAATGCATTTAATGAATTCTAGTCGGTTCATTAAATGCATGCAACCATATTTGTACGGCATAATAAATTCCCCAAGAATTTATTTGCCTATAAATACAAAGTCATTTCCTTGTTAAAATCACTTTTTTAGCAATTAGGTGAATTTATCTAAATACTCCCGATCGTAAAAGGGAATACTTCACAACTTTAAGTATTTCGATCTTGGAGAATATTTAACAAATATAGATCATTTGTAATTCAAAGGTTGTTAGGATATTTACTTATTTGTAATATCTTGATTCCGCACAACCTTGTATTTTATTTAAACATCATAAATAAAATACACTTGAAAAATTACATTGTGTTCCACCTTTACTTTGTTTATTACTTGCATTTATATTAATGTTAATGACCAAAATAATGAACCTCCACCCGTTGTTAATACAAATCCTCCACCTCCTCCTAATCCTGCTCAACCACACGTGCATGTGCATTACTCGAATAATCATGTTCCTAAATTCAGTGGGAACAGTGATGAATTTGGTACGTGGAAAGCTAGGATGATATTGCATATTACTGGTATTGAGAGGAATATGTTAAAAATTTTAAATGAAGGTCCTTATATTCCTACATCTCCTCTCAATGCTCTTCTTGATCCAACTGGATCTAGACAAGGAAGGGAAAAAAGGGAGGAACATTGGTCTGAAGAGGAGAGGAGATTGGTAAATTTAGATACCCTTCTCAAGAACCTGATCCTCGGGGCTGTTCCAGAAACCCTAATTCCCACACTAGTTCTTTTTCCCAGTGCTAAAACCATGTGGGATGAACTGGTGAACCAGTATGAAGGAGGTGATGACACAGTTGTCACCCAAAAAGTCTCCTTAAACAAGAAGTATGAGTCATTTTTTGCTCTTCCTAATGAGTCTCTCACTGGTACTTACACCAGATTTATGAGCATTATTAATCAGTTGAGAGGTCTTGAGGTTGAGAAAGACATGGATATACTTCTGGAGAAATTTTGTGATATTTTACCCACCAAATAGTCTCACATGATTCTGGTCTTAAGACAAGGAAAAACTTTACATTCTCACAATTTTTTAACTTTATATGGAGCCTTCAGATACACTTAAGAAAATTAGGCTCAGAGAATTGTGGCAGAGCAAGATGCCTTAAACCATGCCTCCAGTAGTTCCAATGTAATCAGTCATACTGAAACACATGGTACAGCACTGATGTCTATAGAGAATGTATTTTCTATGAAGAAGATGATGTCTGAACTTATGGAATCTGGAGAAACTACCAGTATCTCTCCAGACTGTGATGAATCTGACAATGATGACCTGGTTGCAATGATTGCTAAAACATTTAACCGTTTCAAAGCAAGAGCATATAGGCTAAATGAACAGTTTGCATCTAGTACTTCCACTGATAAGACTAATTTGACATGCTTTAAGTGTGGCAGAAAGGGTCATTTTATGAAGGATTGCAAGTCCAGTCAGTTTGTATCCCAGCCTGGTCCTTTTTCTTCTAGTAAAAAGCCTGATGATAGCTATATATCTAAATACAAAAAGCTTAAGGCTCAAATTGCTCTCATGTCTCAACAAATAGATAATAATAAATGCATGATTGCTACAACTGAATAAAAATGGGTTCCCTCTAATGATTCTTCAGCAGATGAAGAAGAGGAAAAAGGCTGCTGCTACATGGCTCTGGCAGATCAAGAGCATCTGGTGAAGGAAGATGTCACATCTGGAAGATGGGTGGACATTGTAATCAAAAAGGTTAGTGATTATGATCTCGAAACTGATCATGAATTAAAATTGGACATTGCTGAAGCTCTTAATTCTGATTTAATTTTTGTTGAAACTGTTAGATATGAAAGTTTATATGGTCTAGAAACAGATTTTTCTGAAATATCAATCTTAAAATAAAAATTTAAAGAACTTCAAGATATTGAACTGGCATTTCAAGCCCAAGTTCTGGTAACTGAACAACTGGTTCAAGAAAAACAAGACCTGGAATAATTTTACAAAAAGAGAAACAGGTTATTAAATCATGGCTAGAAACAAGAAAGCCATATGATGCTGGAGTAAATCAATTTCCCTCTCAAAAACGAGCATATTTAGATGGAAATACTCATGTTGCATCCTTGATACCAGTCATTGACCGTTTACCAGAGGAGGTCAGGCCCATTACCATATATGATGAGCCTGTTACTCCCAAGGCCAATACTTTTCCAGTTCATTCCCCTGAGGTTAAAACTGGAGCACCACAGGTGACTGCTCTGGTTAAAAAGGTCAATCTGAAGAAACCTTTGCCTCATTCTGCTTCCAAGGAACCTTCTGTTCCAAAGAAAAAAGAATGTCTCCCTACCTAAACCTATAGTCCAGACAACTGGAAAGGCTCAGGTGTCATCTGATGAAAATGTTTTGTTAAGGTTGGAGAGCCAGTTTCAACTACTGGCTCGTCAAATTCAAAGTTGCAATGCAAGAATGAACAATTTTGAGGGTACTTCATCTGGCCCTAAACAAAATACAACACCTTTTTCAAAAACTAATTATGTTTCTTCAGTCGAGAAGAAAAAGAAAAAGGTTTCAAAATTGTCACTTCCAATTAATTTTGCAGTGATTGAAGAAAGTGAACTCAACCAGATACCTCCAGGGACCTATAAGGGAGGGTCCAGTGAACCCATCAGTCGATGGGTTCTCAAAACTAACTAATTAATCTGGAGGATGTGCAGAGCGATCGAAAGAAATTTATTTGGTATCTTGATAGTGCTGCTGGCATGACGATGACCGGATGTAAGACCCTACTGGAGGAGTTCATAATCTCTGATGGACCCTCCATTACTTTTGGAAATGGTGGTTGTGGAAAAACTGAAGGATATGGTGTCCTGAACAATGGACAAGTCAAATTCAGACGAGTTGCATTTGTGAATGGTTTGAAATACAACCTAATAAGTGTAAGTCAACTGTGTGATGATGGCTATCAAGTTTTGTTCAATATTGCTCAGGGTATTGTATTCAACAAGGACTGGAAGGTAGTATTGATTGCTCCCAGAAGAGGAAATGTGTATGTTATGGATATGGAAAGCTCTCCTTCAGAGAAGTGTTTCTATACTCAAGCTGATGAGGACACAAACTGGTTATGGCATAAAAGGTTATCCCATTTAAATTTCAAAAATATTAACAAGTTGTCTAGAAAACAACTGGCAGATGGGATACCTTCAGTTTCCTTTAAAAAGGAAAGGCCATGTCCAAGATGTGAGATGGGAAAGCAGAAACGTACCAGTTTCAAGACCAAACAGAATTTTAGCATATCTGAACCACTTCATATGCTTCATATGGATCTTTTTGGTCCAGTGAATGTTCAGACTCGTGCTGGTAAAAGATACACCCTGGTGATTGTCGATGAATTTTCCAGATATTGTTGGGTTATCTTTTGTTGATGCACGTTGATGTGACAACAGCAACTTAGATTTGATTATGTCTTATTCGTATATGTAATTGATAGATTATGAACATAATGTTTTGGTAATGATCGATTACATGTTTAGGTGTTATATATGTTTATATATGATGTTTGTTATGTATGTTATACAAGTACAAACATAATATACGTTAGGATTCCTTGTACGTGAAATACTAGGAATATAACTATAAAGCTGATTTACAACTAACGAAGATAATCTTCGTTAGGCACTAACGAAGATAATCTTCGTTAGGCACTAACGAAGATAATCTTCGTTAAGATGGGCTGGGCTGCTAAGCTCATAAGAACAAAGCCCAGCGAGTCTAATATTATCAGAAACATATAAATACGAACATAAACCCTAAAATTGGAATGACGTTCAGTTTAACACACCTAAGGCAACTAAGTTCGTTTGTGATATATACCAAACGAATATAGAGCAATATAAGGCTGATTATACTCTTGTAATTAGCAATATAATAGATAACTAATCAAACAGTTATCTCGTGAGGATTCCGCACTCACGACATAACCATAGACGATCTCGAGAGCGATCCATAGCTATCGAGGGACTCACAAGTGGTATCAGAGCCTATCGATATCTTATCGAAGGTTCGAGATCGTTTGTTTGATCGTTTTCTCTCAAAAACTGTTCGAAAAACCCTTCCAGTCGTTATCTTCGTTCTCTTCTACGAAGATAGTCTTATTTTCGTTCTCTTTCTTATTTTCGTTCTCTTTCTTATTTTCGTTCCGATTTCTTATTTTCGTTTCTTTCTTATTTCGTTCTCTTTCTTATTTTCGTTTCTTTCTTATTTTCGTTCTCTTTCTTATTTTCGTTCTCTTTCTTATTTTCGTTTCTTTCTTATTTTCGTTCTCTTTCTTATTTTCGTTTCTTTCTTATTTTCGTTCTCTTTCTTATTTTCGTTTCTTTCTTATTTTCGTTCTCTTTCTTATTTTCGTTTCTTTCTTATTTTCGTTCTCTTTCTTATTTTCGAATTTTTCTTATTTTCGTTCTCTTTCTTATTTTCGTTCCTTTCTTATTTTCGTTTCTTTCTTATTTTCGTTCTCTTTCTTATTTTCGTTTCTTTCTTATTTCGTTCTCTTTCTTATTTTCGTTTCTTTCTTATTTTCGTTCTCTTTCTTATTTTCGTTTCTTTCTTATTTTCGTTCTCTTTCTTATTTTCGTTCTCTTTCTTATTTTCGTTCCGATTTCTTATTTTCGTTCTCTTTCTTATTTCGTTCCTTTCTTATTTTCGTTTCTTTCTTATTTTCGTTCTCTTTCTTATTTTCGTTTCTTTCTTATTTTCGTTCTCTTTCTTATTTTCGTTTCTTTCTTATTTTCGTTCTCTTTCTTATTTTCGTTTCTTTCTTATTTTCGTTCTCTTTCTTATTTTCGTTCTCTTTCTTATTTTCGTTTCTTTCTTATTTTCGTTCTCTTTCTTATTTTCGTTCTCTTTCTTATTTTCGTTTCTTTCTTATTTTCGTTCTCTTTCTTATTTTCGTTTCTTTCTTATTTTCGTTCTCTTTCTTATTTTCGTTTCTTTCTTATTTTCGTTCTCTTTCTTATTTTCGTTCTTTCTTATTTTCGTTCTCTTTCTTATTTTCGTTCCTTTCTTATTTTCGTTTCTTTCTTATTTTCGTTCTCTTTCTTATTTTCGTTTCTTTCTTATTTTCGTTCTCTTTCTTATTTTCGTTTCTTTCTTATTTTCGTTCTCTTTCTTATTTTCGTTTCTTTCTTATTTTCGTTCTCTTTCTTATTTTCGTTTCTTTCTTATTTTCGTTCTCTTTCTTATTTTCGTTCTCTTTCTTATTTTCGTTTCTTTCTTATTTTCGTTCTCTTTCTTATTTTCGTTTCTTTCTTATTTTCGTTCTCTTTCTTATTTTCGTTCTCTTTCTTATTTTCGTTCCTTTCTTATTTTCGTTCTCTTTCTTATTTCGTTCCTTTCTTATTTTCGTTTCTTTCTTATTTTCGTTCTCTTTCTTATTTTCGTTTCTTTCTTATTTTCGTTCTCTTTCTTATTTTCGTTTCTTTCTTATTTTCGTTCTCTTTCTTATTTTCGTTTCTTTCTTATTTTCGTTCTCTTTCTTATTTTCGTTTCTTTCTTATTTTCGTTCTCTTTCTTATTTTCGTTCTTTCTTATTTTCGTTCTCTTTCTTATTTTCGTTCTCTTTCTTATTTTCGTTTCTTTCTTATTTTCGTTCTCTTTCTTATTTTCGTTCTCTTTCTTATTTTCGTTCTCTTTCTTATTTTCGTTCCTTTCTTATTTTCGTTCTCTTTCTTATTTCGTTCCTTTCTTATTTTCGTTTCTTTCTTATTTTCGTTCTCTTTCTTATTTTCGTTTCTTTCTTATTTTCGTTCTCTTTCTTATTTTCGTTTCTTTCTTATTTTCGTTCTCTTTCTTATTTTCGTTTCTTTCTTATTTTCGTTCTCTTTCTTATTTTCGTTTCTTTCTTATTTTCGTTCTCTTTCTTATTTTCGTTTCTTTCTTATTTCGTTCTCTTTCTTATTTTCGTTTTAGTCTTATTTTCGTTCTCTTTCTTATTTTCGTTCTCTTTCTTATTTTCGAATTTTTTCTTATTTTCGTTCTCTTTCTTATTTTCGTTTTGATCTTATTTTCGTTTCTTTCTTATTTCGTTCCTTTCTTATTTTCGTTTCTTTCTTATTTTCGTTCTCTTTCTTATTTTCGTTTCTTTCTTATTTTCGTTCTCTTTCTTATTTTCGTTCTTTCTTATTTTCGTTCTCTTTCTTATTTTCGTTCTCTTTCTTATTTTCGTTCCTTTCTTATTTTCGTTCTCTTTCTTATTTCGTTCCTTTCTTATTTTCGTTTCTTTCTTATTTTCGTTCTCTTTCTTATTTTCGTTTCTTTCTTATTTTCGTTCTCTTTCTTATTTTCGTTTCTTTCTTATTTTCGTTCTCTTTCTTATTTTCGTTCTCTTTCTTATTTTCGTTTCTTTCTTATTTTCGTTCTCTTTCTTATTTTCGTTTCTTTCTTATTTTCGTTCTCTTTCTTATTTTCGTTTCTTTCTTATTTTCGTTCTCTTTCTTATTTTCGTTTCTTTCTTATTTTCGTTCTCTTTCTTATTTTCGTTCTTTCTTATTTTCGTTCTCTTTCTTATTTTCGTTCCTTTCTTATTTTCGTTTCTTTCTTATTTTCGTTCTCTTTCTTATTTTCGTTTCTTTCTTATTTCGTTCTCTTTCTTATTTTCGTTTCTTTCTTATTTTCGTTCTCTTTCTTATTTTCGTTTCTTTCTTATTTTCGTTCTCTTTCTTATTTTCGTTTCTTTCTTATTTTCGTTCTCTTTCTTATTTTCGTTCTCTTTCTTATTTTCGTTTCTTTCTTATTTTCGTTCTCTTTCTTATTTTCGTTTCTTTCTTATTTTCGTTCTCTTTCTTATTTTCGTTTCTTTCTTATTTTCGTTCTCTTTCTTATTTTCGTTTCTTTCTTATTTTCGTTCTCTTTCTTATTTTCGTTTCTTTCTTATTTTCGTTCTCTTTCTTATTTTCGTTTCTTTCTTATTTTCGTTCTCTTTCTTATTTTCGTTTCTTTCTTATTTTCGTTCTCTTTCTTATTTTCGTTTCTTTCTTATTTTCGTTCTCTTTCTTATTTTCGTTTCTTTCTTATTTTCGTTCTCTTTCTTATTTTCGTTCTTTCTTATTTTCGTTCTCTTTCTTATTTTCGTTCCTTTCTTATTTTCGTTTCTTTCTTATTTTCGTTCTCTTTCTTATTTTCGTTTCTTTCTTATTTTCGTTCTCTTTCTTATTTTAGTATACTCCTACTGAGATTGTGGATAAATTCTTGGATGGACTACCGAAGGCCTACAAGGAGTTTTGTCATGGATTACAAGAAAGAAGTGATTATGCAACCTTGAAGATTGATGGTGTAATTTCCACTCTTAGAAACCGAGTAATGAAGGACAAAGCAAAGGATATTCAAGACAACTTCACTCAAGATCCGTCTTTGTATCATGCTACCATGAAGAATCCAACCGCTGATGCAAACGCATTCTTCTCTGGAGTTGGTAGTTCTGGCGTAACAGAGAATACTGATGGAGATGATCTTGTTGGTTTCATGGCTTCTGATGTTGGGAACAAGGGCAAAAAGACTGCTGAAGGTTTAAAGACTGGAAATTTAAAGATCGGTAACATTACATCTTCTTCAGCTGGTTACAAGTCTATGCCAATGGATATGAAATCAGCTGAGGGGAGGATGAATGTCTTTGCTGCTATGTGTGCTGCACATGAAGCATTTGTTGAAGGTAGGATCACAGATCCATCTCTCATCGAGGAAGATTATGACCAGATTGATCCTGACGATGTTGAAGAAATGGATCTAAAATGGCAACTGGCCATGATTACAAGGAGAGCTGAAAAGTTTATGCGAAGAACGGGAAGACAGCTTACTGGAGGTACTACGGGTTTTGACAAGTCAAAAGTGAAGTGTTACAATTGTGATGGATTTGGACATTTCGCCAGAGAATGTCAACGACCCAAGAGAAATGTTAATGCTACTCCTACACGTCAGGATAATCGTCCGTTCAACAATAATGCGAATAGAGCTCTTCTGTTGACTAATGATCCTACTGTGAATGACAAAGCTATTGTGGCCGTTCAACCTGATGGTTCATATGTCTGGAATCTTCCACAAGACGAGACCAACAATGCTTATTTGGCTGAAATCATTGATGATGTGGCACAGATAGTTGATACTCCGGAAGATTTCTTGGACACTACACATTATCACAGTGATGAGCAATTATATGAGAAGTTTCAAAGTTTGTCATTGGAATCTTCTAAGGCTGCTGAATATGATACTGAGTCTGAGTCTGAGGATGAGTTAGAGGTGAAAGATTCAGAACAAGTGAACGTTGCTGAGATTCAAGAAAATTCTGCTGCTGAAAAGGTCGAGAAGACGATTGAAGAGCAGATGAAAGATTTTGAGATTCCTGAAGGGATGACTGTAGATGACTTTGTTGCCTACATGGCCGATTGTAAAGAAGCTGACCAACAGGTATCTTATTCCTTACATACTATTGTTCATGTTTGTAAAATTGTGAATAAAATGTATGATGAAATTGAATTGAAGAATAATCAAATTAGGAATTTAGAATCTATTGACCCTAAAAGGATTGATAAAGTCTGGGATGTGACTGTTGAGGACATGAAGAAATTAAGTCAGTCACGTCTCACTCCATTGCCTAGGCAGACTAAAACTAGAAAATCTGAGGATAGATCAGCTGTTGATGAAGTAGCTACTAGGACTTTGAAGCAAATCCTTATGCCTGCACTTAAGAAGTCTCCAAGTATAGGTAAGGATGAAATAGTTGATGCTAGAAAGTCTAGGAATTCACCAACTAAACGTGACTTTGATGATAGTAGAAAAACGAGTAAGGCAGTGGACACTAGGACTAAAATTGAATCTGTAGGTACCGATAAAAAGGTAGATACAAAGAATAAGGTCAAGGTCCTTTCTTGTTTTGCGTGTCATGAAAAAGGTCATGTTTACAGTGTATGTCCCAACAGACCTCGGAGATCAGGTTCTCCGTCGAAGGGTTCTACCTCGGAAGATAAAAAGGGGTTGGGTAATGATAAAAAGGTTGATGAGTCACAAGTTGCATCTTCTTCAAAAACGTTTACTATACCTCAACGACGTGAATCTCCATTGAAAGTTTCATCTGGAAATGTTCATAGGAATTTAGAATCTATTGACCCTAAAAGGATTGATAAAGTCTGGGATGTGACTGTTGAGGACATGAAGAAATTAAGTCAGTCACGTCTCACTCCATTGCCTAGGCAGACTAAAACTAGAAAATCTGAGGATAGATCAGCTGTTGATGAAGTAGCTACTAGGACTTTGAAGCAAATCCTTATGCCTGCACTTAAGAAGTCTCCAAGTATAGGTAAGGATAACAAAAGAGTCTGTAGGAGGTTCTTCTCAACCTAAAAAGGAAGAGAAATTGAAAGGTATTGTTCAAAATAAGTCTATTTCTTTTGGTCAGAAAGATAGTGTTACACACTTTACTCTTCACAAGAGTCATAGGGTATATACTGAGTTAGAATTCCCTTTAGAATCTATTGACCCTAAAAGGATTGATAAAGTCTGGGATGTGACTGTTGAGGACATGAAGAAATTAAGTCAGTCACGTCTCACTCCATTGCCTAGGCAGACTAAAACTAGAAAATCTGAGGATAGATCAGCTGTTGATGAAGTAGCTACTAGGACTTTGAAGCAAATCCTTATGCCTGCACTTAAGAAGTCTCCAAGTATAGGTAAGGATGAAATAGTTGATGCTAGAAAGTCTAGGAATTCACCAACTAAACGTGACTTTGATGATAGTAGAAAAACGAGTAAGGCAGTGGACACTAGGACTAAAATTGAATCTGTAGGTACCGATAAAAAGGTAGATACAAAGAATAAGGTCAAGGTCCTTTCTTGTTTTGCGTGTCATGAAAAAGGTCATGTTTACAGTGTATGTCCCAACAGACCTCGGAGATCAGGTTCTCCGTCGAAGGGTTCTACCTCGGAAGATAAAAAGGGGTTGGGTAATGATAAAAAGGTTGATGAGTCACAAGTTGCATCTTCTTCAAAAACGTTTACTATACCTCAACGACGTGAATCTCCATTGAAAGTTTCATCTGGAAATGTTCATAGGAATTCAAATCAAAAGAGGATTGTATCACCTCAATCTAGGAGTATATCACCTAGAGAAGATAGATTCATGAACCATGGTCGTAACTCATATTATGACAAAATTCACTCAAGTGTTCGACCTTCTTTTGGCCCTCATTCTCCTAGAACTTCTCCAACGAGAGGTCCGAAGACTTCTCCAGTGAGAAGACAAGATGAGAAACGTGTTCCATCCAAGGCTTCTAGCAATGGATATTGGACTGAACTTCTTCTCAAGGATGAGAAGGGACGACCCAAACCAATGAAGGTTTGGGTCCCACACGAAAACTAACTTATCTCATTTTATGTGCAGGGAGTTCCTAGGAAACCAATTCATTTGTGGTACCTTGACAGTGGATGCTCCAGGCACATGACAGGGGACAAGAAGCTTTTGTCCAATTATGTTGATATACATGGGTCATATGTTAGTTTTGCTGGATCCAAGGGCGGTAACATCACCGGTCAAGGAGATGTCGTCAATGGACAACTTACTCTAGAACGAGTAAACTATGTGGAACAACTTACTCATAATCTTATGAGTGTCTCACAGATCTGTGACAAGGGCAACAATGTTCATTTCACAGAAAAGGAGGCATTCATCTTGAAGCCGGGTTTTGTTATTCCTGAAGAATGGATTATGCTCAGAGCTCCTAGGAAGAGAGACATCTATGGTTTAGTTTTAGGTGTTGATAATCCAAAGGAGTCCCTTTGTTTGTTGAGCAAGGCCAATGAGTCGGAATCTCTCTTATGGCATCGAAGAATGGGACATATCAACTTTCGGAAGATGAATGAACTTGTCAGTCTTGAATTAGTTGAAGGTGTTCCGGTAAAGAAGTTTGGGATGGAAGATAAATGTGTACCGTGTTTGAAAGGGAAGCAACATAAGAATCCCCATAAATCAAAGGTGCAAAATTCTATATCCAAACCATTCGAGTTACTTCATATGGATCTCTTTGGTCCTGTGAACATAAGAAGCATTGGAGGGATGTCTTACTGTTTGGTGATCACTGATGATTACTCAAGATACTCATGGGTATTCTTTTTGAAGACCAAGGATGAGAAGGGACGACCCAAACCAATGAAGGTTTGGGTCCCACACGAAAACTAACTTATCTCATTTTATGTGCAGGGAGTTCCTAGGAAACCAATTCATTTGTGGTACCTTGACAGTGGATGCTCCAGGCACATGACAGGGGACAAGAAGCTTTTGTCCAATTATGTTGATATACATGGGTCATATGTTAGTTTTGCTGGATCCAAGGGCGGTAACATCACCGGTCAAGGAGATGTCGTCAATGGACAACTTACTCTAGAACGAGTAAACTATGTGGAACAACTTACTCATAATCTTATGAGTGTCTCACAGATCTGTGACAAGGGCAACAATGTTCATTTCACAGAAAAGGAGGCATTCATCTTGAAGCCGGGTTTTGTTATTCCTGAAGAATGGATTATGCTCAGAGCTCCTAGGAAGAGAGACATCTATGGTTTAGTTTTAGGTGTTGATAATCCAAAGGAGTCCCTTTGTTTGTTGAGCAAGGCCAATGAGTCGGAATCTCTCTTATGGCATCGAAGAATGGGACATATCAACTTTCGGAAGATGAATGAACTTGTCAGTCTTGAATTAGTTGAAGGTGTTCCGGTAAAGAAGTTTGGGATGGAAGATAAATGTGTACCGTGTTTGAAAGGGAAGCAACATAAGAATCCCCATAAATCAAAGGTGCAAAATTCTATATCCAAACCATTCGAGTTACTTCATATGGATCTCTTTGGTCCTGTGAACATAAGAAGCATTGGAGGGATGTCTTACTGTTTGGTGATCACTGATGATTACTCAAGATACTCATGGGTATTCTTTTTGAAGACCAAGGATGAGACTGCTACTCGATTTATGGATTTCATTAAACAAGTCGAGAATGTCCATGAGATTAAAGTGAAGAGAATCAGGAGTGACAATGGCACTGAGTTCAAGAATAATACTATTACTGCATTTTGCTTGACCAAAGGAATTCAACATCAATTCAGTGCACCTTATGAGCCACAACAGAATGGAGTAGCTGAAAGGAAGAACAGGACATTGATAGAAACAGCCAGGACGATGCTTGCTGATTCAGGGCTTCCTATTACTTTCTGGGGAGAGGCGGTGAATACAGCTTGCCACATTTTGAATCGGGTTTTAACAGTTAAACGGTTTAAGAAGACTTGTTATGAGCTGTTGCACAACAAAAAGCCCAATTTGCAGAATGTTGAGCCGTTTGGTGTTCCGTGTACTTTTCTGAAAGTTCTTCCTCAAGGGAAATTTGATCCTAAATCTGAGGAGGGATTCTTTTTAGGTTATGTGCCAAGTACACCGATTCGGCGTGTGTACAATCAGAAAACTGGCAAAGTCGATTTTGGTACAAATGTCGTAATTGTCAGTCATAAACCTGCTGTGCACATTGGTCCTGCTAATGACTTCGATTATGATGGTGTTTTCACTTCTTTTCGTGGTCCTGTTTCTTTTACAGGTGTTCCGATTGTGGAAGATGTAGTTACTCTACATGATCCATTTGATGGTGGGCCGGTTCCTGTTTCCACTCCTGTTTCCTCACCATTCATTGAGCCTGCTTCTAAATCTGGTGAATCAAGTGGGACCAAAGAAGCAGATTCTACTTTAGAGATTGCTCCTAAAAATCTTACTGATCCTTTACATATACCTCTACCTGATGATCCTTTCTATGATACTGATGATGAGGAAGGTGAAAATCAGGATGAACCTAAATCTCCAGAGAAACAGGTGCAGACAAACTTGGGAAGTGATCTTACGGTCGATAAGGTTCCTCAGACAAGAGTCAACAAGGATCATCCAGTAGATCAAATTATTGGTGATGCTTCTGCCTCTACTCGCACGAGGAATCAGCATAAGAAGATGTCAAGTATGTTTGCTGAGGTTAAGGATACTGGGGCAATTACTTGGTACTTGTACTATTGCTTCATCTCTCAGGTTGAGCCTAAGAATGTTGGTATGGCTCTTAAAGAACCGTCATGGGTTGAGGCGATGCAAGAAGAATTGGCTCAGTTTCGGAAGCTTGATGTATGGAAGTTAGTTGACTTACCTGAAGGTGAATCTCCTTTAACAACGCGTTGGGTTTTTCGTTGTAAAAGGGATGACAAAGGTGTTGTCACTCGCAATAAGGCTCGGTTGGTAGTTAGAGGATTTGAGCAACAAGAAGGTTTTGATTACGATGAGACTTTTGCACCTGTAGCTAGACTAGAAGCTATTCGATTATTTCTGGCATTTGCTAGCTATCAAGGTATAAAGGTGTATCAACTTGACGTAAAGAGTGCCTTTTTGTATGGAGAAATTAGAGAAGAAGTGTATGTAGATCAACCTCAGGGGTTTGAGGATCCAGATTTTCCCAATAGAGTATATCGTCTTGATAAGGCTCTATATGGTTTACATCAGGCTCCTCGATCATGGTATGAAAAACTGTCTACTCATTTGCATGAAAATGGTTTTACTCGAGGTTCTATTGACAGCACGTTGTTCATCAAATGGAAAGGGAAGGACTACTTGCTTGTACAGGTTTACGTTGATGATATCATTTTTGGTTCATCTGATAAGACCATGTGCAAGGAGTTTGAGCAGAGCATGAAGGCTAAGTTCGAAATGAGTGCTATGGGGGAATTAACTTTCTTCCTTGGATTACAGGTGGATCAACTGAAGGATGGGTTCTTTATTCATCAGAGCAAGTATGTTCAGGATCTTCTCACAAGGTTTCGAATGACCGATGCTAAAGATGCAATTACTCCCATTCAGACTAATCATGGGCTGTGTCCTGATAAGACTAATGATCCAGAAGTCGATGCAACTCAATATCGGGCTATTATTGGTTCCTTGATGTATCTGACGGCTTCACGTCCAGACATTACCTTTGCTGTTTGTATGTGTGCTAGATATCAGGCTAATCCGAAAGAGTCACATATGAAAGCTGCGAAAAGGATTCTTCGTTATGTGAAGGCCAAGCCTCGTCTAGGGCTTTGGTATCCCATGCATGGTTCCTTTGAATTCAAAGCTTATACTGATTCGGATTATGGTGGCTGCAGTTCGGATAGGAAATCAACGTCAGGTGGATGTCAACTTTTAGGGGGGAGAATTATATCGTGGCAGTGCAAAAAGCAGACATCTGTTGCACAGTCTACCTGTGAAGCAGAGTACATAGCTGCTGGTCAATGCTGTTCTCAGGTACTTTGGATACAGCAACAATTGCGCGACTATGGTATGGATATCTCAGACTCTCCTATTTGTATTGATAATAAGTCTGCCATAGATATTACTAAGAATCCGAAAAACTTTAAAGTCACCAAGCACATAGATATAAAGCATCATTTTTTGCGTGACTGTTTTGAGAAAAAGCTTATTCATTTAGAAAAGGTTGTTACTGATGATAACCTTGCTGATCTTTATACTAAAGCTTTTGATAGACCTCGTCATGAGTTGTTATATCAACTCAATGGTATGAAGAATGCCGAGTAGTTTCTCTCAAAGAACTTAAATTTTTCGGTTTTGTGTCTTTGTAGTTTAAGTCGTACATAGATAGAGTCAAAAATACAAAAAGAGTTGTCTTAGTATAAGTCTGTATATATCTAGTGTCAGAAAATAAAAAAAAAAAAAAAAAAAAAAAAAAAAAAAAACAAAAAAAAGAAAAATATTATAAAAAAAAAAAAAAAAAAAAAAAAAAAAAAAAAAAAAAAAAAAAAAAAAAAAAAAAAAAAAAAAAAAAAAAAAAAAAAAAAAAAAAAAAAAAAAAAAAAAAAAAAAAAAAAAAAAAAAAAAAAAAAAAAAAAAAAAAAAAAAAAAAAAAAAAAAAAAAAAAAAAAAAAAAAAAAAAAAAAAAAAAAAAAAAAAAAAAAAAAAAAAAAAAAAAAAAAAAAAAAAAAAAAAAAAAAAAAAAAAAAAAAAAAAAAAAAAAAAAAAAAAAAAAAAAAAAAAAAAAAAAAAAAAAAAAAAAAAAAAAAAAAAAAAAAAAAAAAAAAAAAAAAAAAAAAAAAAAAAAAAAAAAAAAAAAAAAAAAAAAAAAAAAAAAAAAAAAAAAAAAAAAAAAAAAAAAAAAAAAAAAAAAAAAAAAAAAAAAAAAAAAAAAAAAAAAAAAAAAAAAAAAAAAAAAAAAAAAAAAAAAAAAAAAAAAAAAAAAAAAAAAAAAAAAAAAAAAAAAAAAAAAAAAAAAAAAAAAAAAAAAAAAAAAAAAAAAAAAAAAAAAAAAAAAAAAAAAAAAAAAAAAAAAAAAAAAAAAAAAAAAAAAAAAAAAAAAAAAAAAAAAAAAAAAAAAAAAAAAAAAAAAAAAAAAAAAAAAAAAAAAAAAAAAAAAAAAAAAAAAAAAAAAAAAAAAAAAAAAAAAAAAAAAAAAAAAAAAAAAAAAAAAAAAAAAAAAAAAAAAAAAAAAAAAAAAAAAAAAAAAAAAAAAAAAAAAAAAAAAAAAAAAAAAAAAAAAAAAAAAAAAAAAAAAAAAAAAAAAAAAAAAAAAAAAAAAAAAAAAAAAAAAAAAAAAAAAAAAAAAAAAAAAAAAAAAAAAAAAAAAAAAAAAAAAAAAAAAAAAAAAAAAAAAAAAAAAAAAAAAAAAAAAAAAAAAAAAAAAAAAAAAAAAAAAAAAAAAAAAAAAAAAAAAAAAAAAAAAAAAAAAAAAAAAAAAAAAAAAAAAAAAAAAAAAAAAAAAAAAAAAAAAAAAAAAAAAAAAAAAAAAAAAAAAAAAAAAAAAAAAAAAAAAAAAAAAAAAAAAAAAAAAAAAAAAAAAAAAAAAAAAAAAAAAAAAAAAAAAAAAAAAAAAAAAAAAAAAAAAAAAAAAAAAAAAAAAAAAAAAAAAAAAAAAAAAAAAAAAAAAAAAAAAAAAAAAAAAAAAAAAAAAAAAAAAAAAAAAAAAAAAAAAAAAAAAAAAAAAAAAAAAAAAAAAAAAAAAAAAAAAAAAAAAAAAAAAAAAAAAAAAAAAAAAAAAAAAAAAAAAAAAAAAAAAAAAAAAAAAAAAAAAAAAAAAAAAAAAAAAAAAAAAAAAAAAAAAAAAAAAAAAAAAAAAAAAAAAAAAAAAAAAAAAAAAAAAAAAAAAAAAAAAAAAAAAAAAAAAAAAAAAAAAAAAAAAAAAAAAAAAAAAAAAAAAAAAAAAAAAAAAAAAAAAAAAAAAAAAAAAAAAAAAAAAAAAAAAAAAAAAAAAAAAAAAAAAAAAAAAAAAAAAAAAAAAAAAAAAAAAAAAAAAAAAAAAAAAAAAAAAAAAAAAAAAAAAAAAAAAAAAAAAAAAAAAAAAAAAAAAAAAAAAAAAAAAAAAAAAAAAAAAAAAAAAAAAAAAAAAAAAAAAAAAAAAAAAAAAAAAAAAAAAAAAAAAAAAAAAAAAAAAAAAAAAAAAAAAAAAAAAAAAAAAAAAAAAAAAAAAAAAAAAAAAAAAAAAAAAAAAAAAAAAAAAAAAAAAAAAAAAAAAAAAAAAAAAAAAAAAAAAAAAAAAAAAAAAAAAAAAAAAAAAAAAAAAAAAAAAAAAAAAAAAAAAAAAAAAAAAAAAAAAAAAAAAAAAAAAAAAAAAAAAAAAAAAAAAAAAAAAAAAAAAAAAAAAAAAAAAAAAAAAAAAAAAAAAAAAAAAAAAAAAAAAAAAAAAAAAAAAAAAAAAAAAAAAAAAAAAAAAAAAAAAAAAAAAAAAAAAAAAAAAAAAAAAAAAAAAAAAAAAAAAAAAAAAAAAAAAAAAAAAAAAAAAAAAAAAAAAAAAAAAAAAAAAAAAAAAAATAAAGAAAAAAGTGAAAAATTGAAAAACAGAAAAAATAAAAAAAAAATAAAAAGTGCAATGAAAAAAAAAAGAAAAAAAAATGATGAAAAAAAAAAAAAATAGAAAATGCTAATCTGATCTGATCAGCAGTACCCTACTCACATGTGAATAATGAATACATTTAGATAACTATTGTGTATAGTATAGTTTATTATTCTGTTATGCTCTTAATGCGTTAATGAGTTTTCATTAAGTGTGCAGTGTTCAGGTTAAAAAGATTAAGTTGAAGTGCTATATTCTGCAAATACATTGTTATTCGTATGGATGATATCCTAGAGATAAGATCCTTGCTGTGTGATGACAATTTTTGTGATGCAGATATGAGCATGTGAAGGAAGAATACATGAACTTGATATTGGTGTATTTATTTATTTTATGATTCATGTATTTAGTGAAAATAATCAGATCTGTTACTTTTAATCTTCGTACTATAATTTATGATATGATTTCGGAAACCTTATAAGGTTCTTAATTGAATTTTTGGACTACTCATTGTTTGACTGTTTTGTAGACGGCATTTCGTATGGGACTTAAGTGTTTCAAGATCATTTGTCGTTAAGCATCTCAATGATTAGTGGAAAGTTCTTCGTTTCATGGTCATGATTGGTAACATTGTTCATATGTTAATTGATTATTTTCAGGTTTGTTGATGATTTGGTTTGAGAGATGTGGAGTTTTGTTATTATTCAAGATTATAATGTTCGTTGAATACTTACATTATGATGATGATTATGTATGATGGAATTTCTTTGTACAAGGCATGAACAGGTTATTTTTAACAAGTTTTTGCGATGTACAGGATTAGGTAAAAGGTCGAATCATGGTACATTTCGTGATGGATATTCTGAAATTTTCTAAGTCCAGAGTTAGTTCTTACGAAGATATACTTATCTTCGTTCAAATAGTTCTTACGAAGATATACTTATCTTCGTTCAAAATCGTTCTTACGAAGATATACTTATCTTCGTTCAAATAGTTCTTACGAAGATATACTTATCTTCGTTCAAATAGTTCTTACGAAGATATACTTATCTTCGTTCAAATAGTTCTTACGAAGATATACTTATCTTCGTTCAAATAGTTCTTACGAAGATATACTTATCTTCGTTCAAATAGTTCTTACGAAGATATACTTATCTTCGTTCAAATAGTTCTTACGAAGATATACTTATCTTCGTTCAAATAGTTCTTACGAAGATATACTTATCTTCGTTCAAATAGTTCTTACGAAGATATACTTATCTTCGTTCAAATAGTTCTTACGAAGATATACTTATCTTCGTTCAAATTGTTCTTACGAAGATAACATTTATCTTCGTTCATGGTCATGATTGGTAACATTGTTCATATGTTAATTGATTATTTTCAGGTTTGTTGATGATTTGGTTTGAGAGATGTGGAGTTTTGTTATTATTCAAGATTATAATGTTCGTTGAATACTTACATTATGATGATGATTATGTATGATGGAATTTCTTTGTACAAGGCATGAACAGGTTATTTTTAACAAGTTTTTGCGATGTACAGGATTAGGTAAAAGGTCGAATCATGGTACATTTCGTGATGGATATTCTGAAATTTTCTAAGTCCAGAGTTAGTTCTTACGAAGATATACTTATCTTCGTTCAAATAGTTCTTACGAAGATATACTTATCTTCGTTCAAAATCGTTCTTACGAAGATAACATTTATCTTCGTTCTGGAAGATAGAATATGTATGGTCCGATTAGTTCTTACGAAGATATACTTATCTTCGTTCAAATAGTTCTTACGAAGATATACTTATCTTCGTTCAAAATCGTTCTTACGAAGATAACATTTATCTTCGTTCAAAAGTTCTTACGAAGATATACTTATCTTCGTTCAAAATGTTCTTACGAAGATATACTTATCTTCGTTCAATAGTTCTTACGAAGATATACTTATCTTCGTTCAAATAGTTCTTACGAAGATATACTTATCTTCGTTCAAAATCGTTCTTACGAAGATAACATTTATCTTCGTTCAAAAGTTCTTACGAAGATATACTTATCTTCGTTCAAAATGTTCTTACGAAGATATACTTATCTTCGTTCAAAAGTTCTTACGAAGATATACTTATCTTCGTTCAAAATGTTCTTACGAAGATATACTTATCTTCGTTCAAAAGTTCTTACGAAGATATACTTATCTTCGTTCAAAAGTTCTTACGAAGATATACTTATCTTCGTTCAAAATCGTTCTTACGAAGATATACTTATCTTCGTTCAAATAGTTCTTACGAAGATATACTTATCTTCGTTCAAAATCGTTCTTACGAAGATAACATTTATCTTCGTTCAAAATGTTCTTACGAAGATATACTTATCTTCGTTCAAATAGTTCTTACGAAGATATACTTATCTTCGTTCAAAATCGTTCTTACGAATTTAAAACTTAATTGTAATTTACGAACTTAATGTTATCTTCGTACACTTTGTTCTTACGAACTTAATGTTATCTTCGTACACTTTGTTCTTACGAACTTAATGTTATCTTCGTACACTTTGTTCTTACGAACTTAATGTTATCTTCGTACACTTTGTTCTTACGAACTTAATGTTATCTTCGTACACTTTGTTCTTACGAACTTAATGTTATCTTCGTACACTTTGTTCTTACGAACTTAATGTTATCTTCGTACACTTTGTTCTTACGAACTTAATGTTATCTTCGTACACTTTGTTCTTACGAACTTAATGTTATCTTCGTACACTTTGTTCTTACGAACTTAATGTTATCTTCGTACACTTTGTTCTTACGAACTTAATGTTATCTTCGTACACTTTGTTCTTACGAACTTAATGTTATCTTCGTACACTTTGTTCTTACGAACTTAAATTTAAGTTGATAAGTTACGAACTTAGGATTTTTACAAGTGTTTACGAATTTAAAACTTAATTGTAATTTACGAACTTAATGTTATCTTCGTACACTTTGTTCTTACGAACTTAATGTTATCTTCGTACACTTTGTTCTTACGAACTTAATGTTATCTTCGTACACTTTGTTCTTACGAACTTAATGTTATCTTCGTACACTTTGTTCTTACGAACTTAATGTTATCTTCGTACACTTTGTTCTTACGAACTTAATGTTATCTTCGTACACTTTGTTCTTACGAACTTAATGTTATCTTCGTACACTTTGTTCTTACGAACTTAATGTTATCTTCGTACACTTTGTTCTTACGAACTTAATGTTATCTTCGTACACTTTGTTCTTACGAACTTAATGTTATCTTCGTACACTTTGTTCTTACGAACTTAATGTTATCTTCGTACACTTTGTTCTTACGAACTTAATGTTATCTTCGTACACTTTGTTCTTACGAACTTAATGTTATCTTCGTACACTTTGTTCTTACGAACTTAATGTTATCTTCGTACACTTTGTTCTTACGAACTTAATGTTATCTTCGTACACTTTGTTCTTACGAACTTAATGTTATCTTCGTACACTTTGTTCTTACGAACTTAATGTTATCTTCGTACACTTTGTTCTTACGAACTTAATGTTATCTTCGTACACTTTGTTCTTACGAACTTAATGTTATCTTCGTACACTTTGTTCTTACGAACTTAATGTTATCTTCGTACACTTTGTTCTTACGAACTTAAATTTAAGTTGATAAGTTACGAACTTAGGATTTTTACAAGTGTTTACGAATTTAAAACTTAATTGTAATTTACGAACTTAATGTTATCTTCGTACACTTTGTTCTTACGAACTTAATGTTATCTTCGTACACTTTGTTCTTACGAACTTAATGTTATCTTCGTACACTTTGTTCTTACGAACTTAATGTTATCTTCGTACACTTTGTTCTTACGAACTTAATGTTATCTTCGTACACTTTGTTCTTACGAACTTAATGTTATCTTCGTACACTTTGTTCTTACGAACTTAACGACTATTTTCGTACTGATTAATTTATATTTGTTGTTTCGATACTGTGATTTGCTTTGCAGATATGGCTTTAGCACCGCGACAATTCTTTGAGAAGCATAATCTGGCTCTCAACCTTGATCCAGATCAACGCAATAGTGAACATTATCATCAAATGTTTGCATTCATAGCTCGTTCAAGACTATCGTTTGTGTTCACTTTTACACCACGACTTATTAGACAGTACATAGATGAATTCTGGAGTACTGCTCATGAAGTGATGGTTGATGGTCATAGCTTTATTCGAGCTACAGTTGCTGGGATCACTTTTGATTTCAACGCTGCAAATCTACGTCATATTTTGCATTTAGGTGAAGAACCAGAAGAAGCGGTAGATATGACATATTCGTTTCAGCTTCTTTATCAATGTTTTCAGAGGATGGGTTACGTCGGTGCAATTAAATTACCATTTGACAAAAGTGGAATTAAAGGACGATGGAGATATCTGGCGTATGCTTTGCTAGTCTGTTTAAGCAATCGTAAAGCGGGTTTTGATCAACTTTCTGCTCAAATTGCATCGCAGATGGTTGCATTGGTCTACAATCGCCCGTATCCATTTTCTGTCTACTTTTATCAGGAATTTCTTGAACAACTTAGTGCCAAAGGACGAAAGCGATTTCTGCTTTATCCTCGTTTTGTTATGGCCATAGTCAGACACTTCTGTCCAGACTTAGTTTATGATCAAGGTCTTCGTTATAATCTGCATGCTTGGCCTCTACGTCTCTTCGCTGACTTAGAAGCACATACACGCAATGTAGAAGGTCTTACAGATCCACCACTGTTTGGTCACTTGATAAATCCTGACTATCGTTCTCGTCTTGAGGATAATATGTTTGTGGATGATGATGAAGAGTCTGATGATACAGAAGATTCTGAAGATGGTTCAGATGATTCTTCAGATGATGATTCCGATGATGATTCTGATCATGGGAATGACGATGATGAAGCTAGTACCAGTGGTTCAGATAATGTTGTTGTCTCGGAAGACACAGGTGAATATGAGCATCGTACAAAGAGGGCTCATGATGTTCCTGTAGCTTCTGCAAGTGATCATTCTTATCACTTATCTCAAGAAGGTGTATCAGGTGAGCTACGTAGAGAACGTCGAAGCAAGGCATGTCATGCTTCTCCGGTAGTCTCTGATACGGCTCAATCTGTTCATGATAAGTATGATGCAAGTGTTTTACTTCCTCCTGAGGTTGCGGCTCAATTAAATCCTGAATTAGCCAGCCTTTTTGACGATATTGATGATCCGGTCAATGCACCAAGTTCAAGTGATACTAGGAGTTCTAAAAGATCAATGGATGCTACTCTTACTTATCAAAGAGTTAAGCGTGCACGTATCACTGAAGCTACATCAGTTTCAATTCCTGATCCTCCAAGTTCAACTGCTGCTGCTATTCCGGTTGCATCAACAGCACCAGCTCATTCTGTTGCTGTCAGTGTGCCGTTACGACCACTGTTGCCTCCCAGAGTGCCTGTTACTCCTCTTCCTTCAGATTCTCCTCTGGTTCGACGTATTGAGGTTCTAGAGACTCGTGTTCACACGTTAGAGTCTGATCTCTCAGATGTCCGAGCTGCTCTGACCTTTCTTGTCAATTGGGTCAAGAATCAAGGGGGAGATGTGCCTGAAGAGATATGCAGATTATCAGTGCCAAGACGTCAAGATGATGATGATGATGATGATAATGCTGGTGATGATGATGATGATGATGATGATGATGATGATGATGATGATGATGATGATGATGATGATGATGATGATGATGATGATGATGATGATGATGATGATGATGATGATGATGATGATGATGATGATGATGATGATGATGATGATGATGATGATGATGATGATGATGATGATGATGATGATGATGATGATGATGATGATGATGATGATGATGATGATGATGATGATGATGATGATGATGATGATGATGATGATGATGATGATGATGATGATGATGATGATGATGATGATGATGATGATGATGATGATGATGATGATGATGATGATGATGATGATGATGATGATGATGATGATGATGATGATGATGATGATGATGATGATGATGATGATGATGATGATGATGATGATGATGATGATGATGATGATGATGATGATGATGATGATGATGATGATGATGATGATGATGATGATGATGATGATGATGATGATGATGATGATGATGATGATGATGATGATGATGATGATGATGATGATGATGATGATGATGATGATGATGATGATGATGATGATGATGATGATGATGATGATGATGATGATGATGATGATGATGATGATGATGATGATGATGATGATGATGATGATGATGATGATGATGATGATGATGATGATGATGATGATGATGATGATGATGATGATGATGATGATGATGATGATGATGATGATGATGATGATGATGATGATGATGATGATGATGATGATGATGATGATGATGATGATGATGATGATGATGATGATGATGATGATGATGATGATGATGATGATGATGATGATGATGATGATGATGATGATGATGATGATGATGATGATGATGATGATGATGATGATGATGATGATGATGATGATGATGATGATGATGATGATGATGATGATGATGATGATGATGATGATGATGATGATGATGATGATGATGATGATGATGATGATGATGATGATGATGATGATGATGATGATGATGATGATGATTCTGATCATGAGGATGCAGAGAGTTCTGATGGTGATTCTGATTCTGATGACTCTGCTCTGATTCTGATCTGATTCTGATCTGATTGGCTCAGATCTGATTCTGATTCTGATTCTGATTCTGATTCTGATTCTGATTCTGATTCTGATTCTGATTCTGATTCTGATTCTGATTCTGATTCTGATTCTGATTCTGATTCTGATTCTGATTCTGATTCTGATTCTGATTCTGATTCTGATTCTGATTCTGATTCTGATTCTGATTCTGATTCTGATTCTGATTCTGATTCTGATTCTGATTCTGATTCTGATTCTGATTCTGATTCTGATTCTGATTCTGATTCTGATTCTGATTCTGATTCTGATTCTGATTCTGATTCTGATTCTGATTCTGATTCTGATTCTGATTCTGATTCTGATTCTGATTCTGATTCTGATTCTGATTCTGATTCTGATTCTGATTCTGATTCTGATTCTGATTCTGATTCTGATTCTGATTCTGATTCTGATTCTGATTCTGATTCTGATTCTGATTCTGATTCTGATTCTGATTCTGATTCTGATTCTGATTCTGATTCTGATTCTGATTCTGATTCTGATTCTGATTCTGATTCTGATTCTGATTCTGATTCTGATTCTGATTCTGATTCTGATTCTGATTCTGATTCTGATTCTGATTCTGATTCTGATTCTGATTCTGATTCTGATTCTGATTCTGATTCTGATTCTGATTCTGATTCTGATTCTGATTCTGATTCTGATTCTGATTCTGATTCTGATTCTGATTCTGATTCTGATTCTGATTCTGATTCTGATTCTGATTCTGATTCTGATTCTGATTCTGATTCTGATTCTGATTCTGATTCTGATTCTGATTCTGATTCTGATTCTGATTCTGATTCTGATTCTGATTCTGATTCTGATTCTGATTCTGATTCTGATTCTGATTCTGATTCTGATTCTGATTCTGATTCTGATTCTGATTCTGATTCTGATTCTGATTCTGATTCTGATTCTGATTCTGATTCTGATTCTGATTCTGATTCTGATTCTGATTCTGATTCTGATTCTGATTCTGATTCTGATTCTGATTCTGATTCTGATTCTGATTCTGATTCTGATTCTGATTCTGATTCTGATTCTGATTCTGATTCTGATTCTGATTCTGATTCTGATTCTATTCTATATGCTAAGGTTGAAGATAATTTGATTCCTTTTGAGTGTGAGATAAATTTAACAAGACCTTTTAATCCAAACGATCATCCAGTTCCTCTCAGAGATGATGATCCACTACAAGAGGTTGATCGGCTTGTGCCTGGACAAAGACTTGGTGAATATATAGTCACTAGGGATACTTTGAAACCTATCATGTATTGGACTCACATTTCAGATAAAGATGCTGCGAAATATAAGACAATAATCTGGAGTTGGTTCTATGATGAAGAATTGAAGTTGTTCATTCTTAAAAGACCAGAAGGTTGTCAATATTTAGCATGGCGTGAGAGTCACTTCAGAAGTTTGTGTGAAGAGGACTTACATGAACTTGGAAATAACTGGATTATCAATCCAAGTGGATATGGTCTTGCTGATGTTATTGGTAAGAAACTTCATGAGGATTTCAAGTTGAGATTGAATATGAAAGACTCAGAGAAACCGAAGTTTCATATTGAACCAAGACGAAAGAAGAAGGTGGTGAAGCCAGATAAAAGTGTTGAGTATATTCAACGTGATATCAAATGTATGATCAAGGTCCCTGCCAAGAAATGGGCACAAGATGTCTTGGATAAACTGGATAATTGGGAGATTGATCGAGATTCTGGTGAAGCCAAGATGTATGCAGATTCGGAAAAGAAGATTTTGCTGAGAAGGATGTATGATCCAATGTAGTTGGTCAACTTCTCAAGAAATGATCTGAGGAAATTATACGATACAGAATGTTCATTTTTGCCATTTTGGAAATATGAAGAAAGTCGATATCGTAAGATTATCCAAGTCTGCTTACATGAAAATATCCATGCAAATAGCAAGCGATTGTTATTTAATGGATGACAGAATTTTGAAGACTGAAGAAATCGAAGGTGCTGCTGTCAAGGGGGAGTTTGTTGATGCACGTTGATGTGACAACAGCAACTTAGATTTGATTATGTCTTATTCGTATATGTAATTGATAGATTATGAACATAATGTTTTGGTAATGATCGATTACATGTTTAGGTGTTATATATGTTTATATATGATGTTTGTTATGTATGTTATACAAGTACAAACATAATATACGTTAGGATTCCTTGTACGTGAAATACTAGGAATATAACTATAAAGCTGATTTACAACTAACGAAGATAATCTTCGTTAGGCACTAACGAAGATAATCTTCGTTAAGATGGGCTGGGCTGCTAAGTTCGTAAGAACAAAGCCCAGCGAGTCTAATATTATCAGAAACATATAAATACGAACAAAAACCCTAAAATTGGGAATGACGTTCAGTTTAACACACCTAAGGCAACTAAGTTCGTTTGTGATATATACCAAACGAATATAGAGCAATATAAGGCTGATTATACTCTTGTAATTAGCAATATAATAGATAACTAATCAAACAGTTATCTCGTGAGGATTCCGCACTCACGACATAACCATAGACGATCTCGAGAGCGATCCATAGCAATCGAGGGACTCAGATCTTTCTCAGGTCGAAAAATGAAGCTGCTGCTGAAATTATCACTCTTATCAAACAGATTGAACTCAAATATGCGAGAAAAGTGTGTCAGTTAAGATGTGACAATGGAACAGAATTCCAGAATGCTACACTAGAGTCATTCTGTACTGACACTGGCATCTCCCAGAACTTCTCTTCAGCACGATCTCCAGAGCAGAATGGAGTTGTAGAAAGAAAGAATCAAACGCTGATAGAAGCTTCCAGGAGCATGCTTGCTGAATCTAGTCTTTCTACCAGTTTCTGGGCTTAAGCAATTGCTACTGCTTGCCACACCCAGAACAGGTCAATTTATATCAAAAGACATAAAAAGACAGCCTATGAAGTATTAAGAAATAGAAAACCAAATATTGGTTATTTTCACGTTTTTGGATGTCCAGTTTACATCCTGAACGACTCCAGTCAGCTAGGCAAATTTGATGCCAAAGCTGATGAAGGATATTTCTTAGGTTATTCAGCCATTCGCAAAGCCTTTAGAGTCTACAATAAAAAACTAGAGAAGGTCCATGAGTCAATACATGTCACATTTGATGAATCAAACGCTGATAGAAGCTTCCAGGAGCATGCTTGCTGAATCTAGTCTTTCTACCAGTTTCTGGGCTTAAGCAATTGCTACTGCTTGCCACACCCAGAACAGGTCAATTTATATCAAAAGACGTAAAAAGTGCATTTTTGAATGGAAAATTGGAAGAAGAGGTTTATGTCAAGCAACCACCAGGTTTCATTGATAAAAAGCATCCACATTGGGTATATCGTCTGGACAAAGCACTGTATGGTCTAAGACAAGCCCCACGTGCCTGGTATGATACTCTGACTAAACACCTGTTGAAAAATGGTTTTAAAAGAGGTGCAATTGACAATACCTTATTTATTCTTCATGAAAAAGGTAATCTTCTGTTAGTACAAATTTATGTTGATGATATTATTTTTGGCTCTACTGATGAAAATATGTGCAAGAAATTTTCAAAAATAATGGCATCTGAATATGAAATGAGTTTAATGGGTGAATTAACATACTTTCTTGGTCTCCAGATTTAACAAACCAGAGATGGAATTTTTATTAATCAAGAGAAATATGTTAGAGATCTTTTAAAGAAATTTGATATGAATTCTTCACCATCTAAACCCACTCCAATTCCCGCACCACTGACACTGGACTCAGATCCAGATGGGAAACCAGTGAACATCACTGTCTATAGAGGCATGGTTGGTTCACTGATGTATTTAACTGCCATTAGACCAGATATTATGTTTTCAACATGTTTATGTGCCAGATATCAGTCTAATCCAAAGGAATCTCATATGCTTGCTGTAAAGCGCATACTGAAGTACCTTAAAGGTGTCCCCAGTTTGGGTCTTTGGTATCCCAAAGGCTCAGGCTTGGATCTAATGGGTTATTCAGATTCAGATCATGCAGGTTGTAAGATAGACAGGAAATCCACTAATGGTGGATGTCATTTCCTTGGTGGCAAACTGGTCAGTTGGACCAGTAAGAAGCAAACTTTAGTTTCCTTATCCACTGCTGAAGTAGAATATGTGTCTGCAGCCAGTTGTTGTGCTCAGATACTCTGGATGAAGAACCAGTTGCTTGATTATGGTATTCAATATTCAAAGACCCCAATCTTTTGTGATAATACCAGTGCCATTGTTATCTCAAACAATCCAGTCATGCATTCAAAGACAAAGCACATTGATCTTAGGTATCATTTTATTCGTGATCATATTATGAAAAATAACATCGAACTCCATTTTATTCCCACTGACAAACAACTCGCTGACATTTTTACTAAACCACTGGATGTGAAAACCTTTGAATATCTGGTTGGTGAGTTGGGAATGTTAAACCCTTAAATCTGGAACCTTGGTATTGAACGCCTTTGTGTACTATCAGGGATCCTTGATTTAAAGATTTATAAATCTATGAAATGATTGATATTGAACGCCTTTATGTACTATCTTTTCATTATTAGTTTTATGGATCAACATTCCAAGGGAAAGACTTAAGTGAAATATTTTTGTCCTTAACATATTTTAAATTTCAGGGGGAATTTCTTTTCTTATTGGAAGAAAATTTTTGGAAAATATTACTGGTACCTTGTAAATATGTCCCTCTCACTGGTGCTTAGATTAATTGACGTGCATGTTTGAGGAAACTTTGGTCTCTTTGTAAATGTGTCTCTCTCACTTGTCTGTATCAGTTGATGTGCATGTTTGAGGTTGTCAATCTAACTTAAATGGTCTTTTGTTGGTATCTTACTGGAGTGTCCCTCCAGTATATCATCAGTGCATACCCTCACTGGACTAATCCACCAGTGATACTGGAGTGTTCAGTCAACCTCCAGATGCACTAAAATGAGTCTTGGTATATTCATCATAATATTTTAATACTTGGTCATTGTGTTAGCCACGTAAGCAAACCATTTGAATTCACAGTTACTGTTTGGTCCACGTGGCAAAGATATTTTCAAAGAAATGATGGTCTTTTTACCTTGGGTACATAAAAAGTGCAAGTGGGTTAATTTTTGTGGGCTGTCAACCGTCACACATTTATGTGTGATGTGAAACATTAAATGCGGAATTCAAAACCCGATCAAAATTACAGTTTATAATTTCAAATTAACCTTTTGAATTCCACACTCTCTCTCCTATATAAATACCCACATTTACTTCACTTTTTCATTCAATTCGAAAATTTACTCCCAAAATCTCTCAAATTCCTTCATTTACTTCTTCCTACATTCAATTCCAATCATCATCAAATCATCAATATCCTCATAAACCCTAAATTTTAAGTTTCATCTTTCTTCTTTCTATCATATACAATGGCACCCAGACAATCTAATTCTTCCAAAACCTTCTTGCTGCCGAATATGCTCCTGCTGAAAACGTGCAAAAGGCAGAGCATATTACTTTAGAGGCAAAGGCCATTCGTATAAATAGGAATAATTGGATGGCTAAACTTTCAGGCACTCATGAAGCCCAATCCATTATTGGGAGATTGAACACTTTCTTTCTCTCGTGTCCTTTATATGGTGCTCTTACATTAAACCCAGGAAGAATGTACCATGACTATTTGTGTGAATTTTGGTACACATCGTCGTATGTTGAATCAGAAAAGGTCATCACATACACACAGAAACAAGGCACTAGACCTTTGACCTTAACCGTTGATTCACTTCGAACCACTCTCGATTTGAATTATTTTGCACCAAATGAAATGCCCATTGTACTTCCCTCTGGTCTAAATTTAAGGGATGTATGCAGACTGATGGGTCACTCAGATATCCTGGATGAGCATGGCCAGTTGCAAAGAAAAGGCACAATCTACATGCGTAAACTGACGGACTCATGGAGATTTTTCTTCACACATTTAGTTGAGTGCTTAGGAGGTAGATCTGGAGGGTTAGATCGGATAAACCAAACACAACTCCAGATAGCTTATTGTCTTTGGTTTGGACATAGGGTAGACTTTGCACAGATCCTGTTTGATGATCTGGTGGATCGTCTGAAGGTGAGAGGAAGAAAAGCATTCGTACCTTTCATTCGCTTTCTCTCACTGGTGTTTAAAAGAGCCCTTGGTGGCCGGTACAATTTTGAAACGACTCACTTCTCTATCAGTGAGTACATGCGTGATCTGAACTACTTGCAATCATCATAAAATGAGGTAAATATACCTCAAAACATGCTTATAAGTTTTCAAAGAGATGACCTGAAAGAGGGTCCAGGTGGGAATCAACAGGTTGTAGAACCCATTGTCGTACTTGATGCTGAAATGGTGCCACCAGTAAGTCAGGTGGCTCCAGACCAACTGCCAGAAAACCCCTCCAGACGAACAAGAACAAACAGACGTCTTAGGGTGGGAGGTGTACCGGTTGCTTCCAGTAGAACCGAAACTGATCAGCCAGAATCCTCCCAACAAGTGTCTGGAGTTGTAATCAGGGAAATCCCACAAGGAGCCACTCCCATTGATATTGAAGAGGGCAGTGGTGAAGAAAATGTTGTTACTGGTGTCTCAACCTCCATGGTTGGAGACATCATGAATGCTGATGGGTCCTTGATTGTAGAACAAGTGGTTGAACCACTTGATCTAAATGTAGATGTTGGTGATCAGGCTGGTGATCAAACTACTGGAGAAACCTTTGTTTGGGATGAAGCTGATTCACCCATGTCAGACAATAACAACTTTGACACTGACATGAGATTTTTTGGTGATGATGTAAGTATGGAAGTTGAGCAGTTGTCAGATATGCCTCCTCCTCCAGAATCATTGAATGTACCACCACCTCCACCTCTTTCAATTCCACAAGGTACTACATATTTCAATCCTCTTTCACTTCAAATTTTACATATTCAAACTCCACCACTTGAAGCACCACTTGAAATCCCTCGTGTACTGGACTCGACTGCTGTAGCAACTGAAACAATCACTGAGGCAGTCCAGACACAAGTTCCAATGCCAACCAAAATAACTTCAGAACTTCTTCCTACCAGTGGTCTCTCCACTTCTTCTTCAGTCGAGGTCCAAGACCTTTTAAGTAAGGTGGCGGACCTGGAGAGATCACTCCAGTCTTCTTCCCAGGTTGTTTCTGACTTTAAATCTTTATTGTCAAACAACCTTGCATCTGAAATGAATATATTTGCTGGAAATGAGAAGATAGTGTTTGGGAAGCTTGAGGAACTGGTATGTGCCACAAATACAAATGTTGAAAACATTAAAGTGGCAGTCCATGGCTTAGGAGACACGATGGCAACTACTGTTCAGACTGTAGTTCAAGCTGGTATAGCTCAACCACTGGCAGGTCTAACAGAAGAGATTCAAAAGTTGACCACAAGGATTTCAAATGTTGAAAGCAGGCCAACCCTAGACCAGAACTCTGTTGTCAGCAGTTGAAGTAATGAAGTTGCCAGAAAGCTTAGGGCAGATATGTTGAAAGAGATCACTGCAGGGATTTCTGGTTCTGTTCTACGACTATTCAAGATAGGTTGTTGCCTCAAGTTGTGAAGATGATTGATACTGAACTTCCCAAGAACTTGTCTCGAGAAGTTGAAGCTGTGAAAAAGGATGTTCAGATGATCAAACACACTGTCAATATCACTTCTCCAGTTGCAGGCAGAACATTTGGTTCTTCTGAAAGAAATATGCTAACCCAGTTGTGGAATGATCTCCAGTCCAGGGCTGGTGGTCCTTCCAAGGGGGAAAGGGCTATTGCCAGTGAAATTGAAAAGGCCTTTGGCACTGAAGCCATTGTGCAATAAGAAGAAGTGACTGGTACTGATGCTAGTGCACAAGAAGTTATACAAGAAGAAGAGACTGCTGGTACTGATGCCAGTGAGCCCAAGTTTGAGCAATTCCCAGATATCACAACCACTCTAAGGTCAGTAAAAAGAAAGAAGCATGTGGTATCTGGAGATGAAACGACTGAAGGTCCATCAGAATTCTCTACTGCTGATGATGATACTTCAAGGAGACTGGAGCAAGAATTCATTATGATTGAAATCTTCAAGAAAAATCAAAAGAATGAACTGCTTGCCCACAAAAGAGAGATGGAAAACATGGGGACTCTGGATTTTTACAATGCTGGTAGGTTGGGCATACATATTGATGTTTATAAAAGAATGAAGGAAGACCCCAAAGTTCATCAATGTCTAGATGCAATGGATGATGTTCACATTCGCTCCAGGTACTCTTTAGAAGAGAAAACATATGATGCAGTGACTTATGGTGTCAGTGTAGTCGAATTGATCAGACAAAGGACGGAGGAACTGGTGAACCTCCAGAAAAAGATTAGAAAGAATGCTGCTGCTCTGGAGATAGAGTACAGGGAAAAGATAAAAGGCTTACCCAAGTTGACTGCCAAACAAATCAAAGAGATCAAAGATGCAGATCTCAGTACCTTCATTCCCTTGGATACTTTACAAAGAATTAATCATGAAGAATTCCAGTCTGCCATTGAACAGAAGAAAGTGTCCAGGGAAACTGAAGCAATGATCCACATTGCCAAACAAATGGACAAGTATAGTGAACTGATGATGTTCAGGGCAGATGTAAGAAGGATCATTGGTGCTGAAATCCAACTCGCTGAGAATCATGAAGGTATGTCTAAATTTCAAATAAAGTTGACCAGGGAAGGTAACTTTGTGGACGAAGGGAAGAATGCTTCAGTCCACGCTTTTGGTTGGTCTGAATTGAAGGAGATTGGCTTAACATTCAAGGGGAAGACTGATCTTTCTCTAGATGTTAAAGCGTTTTTGAAAAGGATAGAGAAGGTCTGGAAAAGGAAGCAACAGATGGAAGTTGCTTTGGGTATACGACCAGCAGAATCTGTACCATCCTCACCTTCACCAAAGAGAAAGGCCACTGAAGATGCTCCTGGACAGTCTTCAAAGAGAAGGGCCTGAATCGTTTATTTACTTACTTACACTTGTATTTATTTATCAAACTTGTAACTTATTTTGTTGTTGATGGCTGTAAATAAAGTTGCAATTTTTGATTCATTAAGTAAGTAATCAGATTTAGTCTAAGTTAGTACTAAAAGATGAAACTGGAACACTGATGATCTATAAAGTGTTTTCCAGTAACTTAAATTTTTAGACTAAGTCAAAACTAAGTGTTTTTCAAGCATACAAAATGCATTGATATAAGCTTGAAAAACCTTGCATTATTTCTAAACAAATAGGGGGAATTTGTTAGGTCCAGATTGACTGGACTTACTCCAGACTTGACGACTGGAGTCCTCTGAAGATTTGTCTAGAAATAATGGAAGACCAGTGAGCAAATTACTTGTATAGGAAATCTGGAGGATTCCAGATTTTAGCTCACTGGACTTCACTCTAGTCCTAATCTACTCTACTGGAGACTTTCTCACTGAAGTCAAAGACTGAAGTTAGAAGAAAGAAGACTAACAAATGGCGGAGTCCACTGGCGGTCTTACCAGATCAACGACTGGAGCTTTGTCAGTGTTCTAGAGCTTACAAGTCTGAACACTGATTACGAGGTAATGACTTTTTGCCTTTACACACTTTACAAAGAACATTCCACTTGCCTTTGTAAAAGTACATACGTGTGTAAAGGTGGTTGGTTTAAAGGATTTATCCTTATCATTTAACCAATGCATTTAATGAATTCTAGTCGTTTCATTAAATGCATGCAACCATATTTGTACGGCATAATAAATTCCCCAAGAATTTATTTGCCTATAAATACAAAGTCATTTCCTTGTTAAAATCTCTTTTTTAGCAATCAGGTGAATTTGTCTAAATACTCTCGATCGTAAAAGGGAATACTTCACAACTTTAAGTATTTCGATCTTGGAGAATATTTAACAAATATAGATCATTTGTAATTCAAAGGTTGTTAGGATATTTACTTATTTGTAATATCTTGATTCCGCACAACCTTGTATTTTATTTAAACATCATAAATAAAATACACTTGAAAAATTACATTGTGTTCCACCTTTACTTTGTTTATTGCTTTAAGTCTTGTATTACTTTGTTTATATACTTGCATTTATATTTAAGTAATACTAGTCCAATCTAGTGCATAATCGACTTGTGTATTTTACTCTTGTGGGTTAAACCATCAAGTGAGGGACTTAACATATATATATATATAGACAAAAGGGGCATTTGAATTACGAATTAAAATAAGTGTAGTACACCAAACAGTGAGATATTTTTCTGCACAAAATCATATACAAGATATTGTCTGTCCTTTCCCTTTCTTGCTGATTATACATACAGCTGACCGTATATACGGAAACACTCACATGACATAGGCCAAAGTGTGTATAAATCAATGTGGATGGGCCAACAACCTACCAAATCGGGAATTCTGACGCAAGGAAAAACCATGCTTTACTATATGTATAAATGTAATGAATCCTATCACTCCAATTTTATAACCCCCACCATCCACGTTCACCTCACAGGCCCACACCCACACCCACACCCACACCTTTCTTTCTCACCTACATATTTAGTTTTCCATTTTTCAGGCATATATTCCGAAACAAACACACACATTGACATATCAACAAAGAGAATACACACCACCACCACCGGATATTATCAACGACATCAATACACCCACAAAACCATTGTCGGATGTAATTTGGCTTGGTTATATTAAAGAGAATTAGAAGGAAAAAAGAGTGCAAAACGGTTGTCGGTCCAGTAGTCAACATCAGTCACCACCACTGTTGGATACTACTATCAGATTAAATCTCCATCTTCTTCGTTTTTAAGATCTAAAGGTGTTATGATCTTGTATTTTTTGCTACCATAAAATTCTTCCAATATTCCACCATCAAAATCTTTTTCTATCTTTCCTTTTTATTTCTTCTTTTTATAGATGTAGCAAATATTGTTGCTAATGATGATGAGAGTCTAATATTCAGAATTTTAATTTTAATGTTGATCATGTTGATGAATAGAAAATGGAGTTGTATACTTGTATTTGTACCAGATGGAAGGGGATATTTTGACCAAAAAAATGTAATATGCATATATTAGTTGTAGATTGTGCTTCACCAATTGTATTTTGTAGCTATTGTACCTTAGAGGCTAGAGCACCCCCAATATATGAATACATTGACCGTATTCGACTTCTAATATGGTACACACCATTGGGTGTGGACCGTATTGGGCCATATTCTATAGGAGGCGTCCGTGGTGGGCAATACGGAGGATCAAGAGTAATTATTTTTATTTTTATTTTTTTAATCAAAGGTGGTACACAAATTTAAAATTATATCAATTCCAACCGTTGGCAAAGTAAATGGCTAGTTTACTTGTTTTATTTTTCTTTTTTTCTTATTTAAATCATACCACCTTTCACATACCAAACATCATCTTCTACCTCTCAAAACCTTATTCTTCTTCACTACAAACATAAAAATGGCTTTCAACCGTTCCGCTTCCGATGATTTCTTCAACGCGGTTCAAAACTTCGTTCTCGCTAACTCATCAACGGGTGCTCATTCAACCGATAATACACCATCAACACCACAATATCCACCATTTACGCCACCACCTTTCGTACCACCTTATTACTCGGCATACCAAAATGATTCAAACTTCCAACAATATCAACAATACCAACAATGGCTACTATCCCAACAAGCTCGTACGACCCCTCCAAGCCAACCCATACCTGAGACCCCAATACCCGTACCCCAACCTGTCCCCCAACCCTAACCGCAACTCGAACCTGCAACCCAAAAGTAGTACTAAACGTAAGAAGGGAAAAAGGAAGAAAGTCGTGGGTGAGAAAGTCATCAAAAAGCCAAAAGTACCATGGACCGGGGAGGAAGAAAAATACCTAGCCCTTTGTTGGCTCGATGTATCCGAAGATCCAATCATTGGCACTTCACAAACCGGTGACCATTTTGGAACAAAGTTTTCAACATGTACAATGTCGCGGTTCAAATCAAGCGTCGACCTGATCAAATCACGGGTAAATGGCGTGTCATCAAGGAGCAAGTCGGGAAGTTTAACTCTATTTACAAAAAGTATGATGATGACCGACGTAGTGGCGAAAGTGACGCGCAAGTGATGGAACAAGCTAGGCAAGCGTATACTTTGGAAACAGGTGGGAAATTTACAATGTACGAAGCTTGGACCGTTTTAAAAGATAGATCGAAGTTTCTATCTTTTATCGGTGTCGATGGCATGGTGATAAAGAAGAAAAGGATCTCCCGCATCATCGAGTCTAGTGATGAAGACCAACCGCCCGTCAACCTCGACGAAGAAGAGCCACTCGACACCGACCTCTTCGGCCCGGATGCGATTCCACGACCCCCCACAAAGTCGAAAAAGAAAACGCCACGAACATCGGGATCGTCGGATGCGGCCTCATCTCGTTCAAGTGCATCCGACTTGGCCGCGCGTCTCGAACAACTTGGAATGTAACATCCGGATTTCTTTTATTTTATTTCTTTAACTTTAACCGCTAGTCAATGTTGACCACCGTTAAGGGACGTTATATTTTATATGAACAAATATGGTGTTAATTATTAGGTCTTTATGTGGATAACTATGTGGTATTTAAGTCGAAAATTGCGAGAATAATGTGTGTCATTTTGTGGATAAGCCCGGGTGTGTGTTCCCAATTAGTGAGTAATGTCAGTAAATGTTTATCATAAGTGCTTGTTATTGTGGTATATATTCCCTATAGTGTCTGTTGGGTCGAAAATTGACCAAGTATAATTTGTTCAGAAATAGTTGAAGTTCAGTGAAGACACTTGTACAGAATTCTGAAGTCGTTCAGAATTAGTTCACTGAAGCTTCACTTCAGTTCAGATCAACGTCTCAGAATATCGTTCAGAATGAAGTCAAAGACTGAAGTCTGAAGAAAGAGAATCAAGCTCAGATGTGGAGCTCAGAAGATTGATTCTACCTGATCGAAGACTGAAGCATCTCATTGTAAAGTACTTGCACCACTGTACACTGATCACGGGGAAGCCTTTTTACTTTACACTCCTTTACCCAGTTAATAGATTTATCTATTAATAAAAGTACAAGGTAAAGTAAAGGTTGGGATTAAAGTATGACAAGTCACATCAATTGATTTTTATACTTTACCTTAAAACAACGCATGTAAGGAATTAGGTTTAATTCCTTAAATGCTCCCAACAATATTTGTACAACCTAAGTCCACATCAGCATGGACTTGTCCTATAAATATAAGACTTCTCACATCTTGCAAAATGCTTGAAACTTTAAGCATTGCAACTTGTGAGATATACTCTAAGTAAATTTACGAGTATTTCCAAGTTATTTAGATCACCTGTATTTCGGGATTGTTTAGATATTTACACATTGGTGTTTATCTTTGTTCTGCAACAATCCTTGTATTTGTTTATATCAATAAATCAAATACATTGAAAAGTACATCGTGTCTCAATGCTACATACTTGAATATATATATATATATATCTTTATATAGTTTCAGCACTTTTGTTCTTGCATTTACTTTAAGTCATTTATCTTATTGTTCATCCATATCTGGATCGTAAACTGAACTTGTCCTTTCAAGATCAGTTATACTTGCCAGTCGGGTTCTAACCATCTATATTTGGGACTTACAATTGGTATCAGAGCAGCAAGGTTGAATTAACATCAATTCATTAACCTTTGATCTGCAAAGATGGTTGATACTGAACAACAAGAACGACCTGACCCTAATGCTACTACTCCACCTAACCCACCCCCTATCATCAACAACAATATACCTGCGCACAATGTGCATGTCACTTTCTAAATAATCATGTTCCTAAGTTTGATGGGAACAGTGAAAACTTTCAAACATGGAAAGCATGCATGCTTAAATATATTGCTGGTGTTGAAAGACATTTGCCAGACATTCTTAAAGAAGGACCCTTTGCCCCCATGAATGCTTCCCTGTTGTCAGAAATACTGATGGGACTCCTAGGTTATCACCTAAGGAGAAGGACCATTGGTCAGAGGAAGATCATAGACTTGTTGATCTGGATACAAAATTACAAAATATGATCTTATATGTTGTTCCTGAAACTCTCATGCCCACTCTTGTTTTACTTGAAAATTATAAATTAATGTGGGAGGAACTTATGACACAGTTTGAAGGCTCTTCTGAGACAATTGTCACAACAAAGGTTGCTTTAAACAAAAGATATGAGTCTTTCTTTGCTATCCCTGGTGAAATTTTAACTCAAACTTACATCAGATTCACAAATCTGGTAAATCAACTGAAAGCCTTCGGTGTAACTAAAGACAAAGAAATTTTGTTGGAAAAATTTTGTGACATCTTACCTTCTAAATGGGAAAATTTGATCTTGGTTTTAAGACAGGGAAAAACCTTGCACAGTCACACTCTTGCTTCCCTTTATGGAGCCTTCAGATACACTGAAGAGAACAAAGCTGAGAGAGCTGTGGCTGAGCAAGATGCCAGAAATCATGTTTCTACCAGTTCTGGAATGGTTCAGTATTCTGAACCACACAGTACTGCCCTACTATCTTCTGAGAGTGATCAAACTGACTCGATGAAGAAGATGGTTTCTGAAATGTTAAAAACTGGTATCTCTGATAATGTTGCTCATGGTTGTGATGAGGATGACAATGATGATCTGGTTGCCATGCTGGCTAAAACGTTCAATCGTTTTAAGGCCAAATCTAATCGATCTGGCAAACCATTTACTTCCAGCGCTTCTATTGATAAGTCTAATCTTGAATGGATTAAGTGTGGCAAGAAAGGACATTTCATGAAGGAATGCAGATCTAGTCAACCTTCATCATCACAATCTGCCCCTAATCACTCTATTTTTCAGAAATCTGATGACAACTACAAGGCCAAATACAAGAAGTTGAAGGCCCACATGGCTCTAATGGCACAAGACAACTCAACAAACAATAGTTGTATGGTTGCCAAAACTGAAAAATGGGAAGATTCTGATGAATCATCTGATGATGATGAAGAAGTTAGGGATATGTGCTTCATGGCTCGTGAAGATCAAGGTCATTTGGTCAAATCTGATGTTGAATCTGGTCGTTGGGTGGACATAGTGATGAAAAAGGTCAGTGATTTTGGCTTTGAAAGTAATGAGGAACACAAACTGGACCTTTTGGTTCTTTTAGAGGCTGACATCTCATTTGTTGAGACTGTGCGTTCAGAAAGCCTAAAAATGTTTGAAAATAATACTTCTGAACTGAACGCAAGTCAAGTCAGACTAAGGGAACTGAAAGATGTTCAGTTGACTTTAAAAAGTTACCAGTCTATGGTTGCCACTTTAGAACTTAAAAAGGAAGAATTGAAAACCATCCTAGATAAAGAACAGAAAATCATTAAGTCTTGGATGAAAGCACCAAGACCAGATGCTGCTATCAAAAACACTTTTGCAAAACAAAAAACAGCATATGAATCTGGTGATTTTCATTTGGCATCTATAATCACTGATTTAGATGCCCTTCCTAAAGCAATTAAACCTGAAATAACTTTTCCTGAAGTTGGCAATCTGAAAAATGTGACGGAAAAAGCTCAAGAACAATCTGAGGGAAATTCTGAAACAGCTCAGACCACTGTTTCAGAAAAGAAGGCTAAATCCAAAAAGCCATCTTCTCAGTCTTCATCTAAGGTTCCTAAGAATCAAAAGAAGAAGAAAATTGTCTCCCCCACTGGGCCTTCTACCTCTGATTCAGGTAAGGCTCAGGTGTCTAATGATGAATCAATTTTGTTAAGGTTAGAAAGTCAATTTCAACTATTGGCTAGACAAGTGCAAAGTTGTAATGCACGTTTAAAAAATGTTGAAACTTCTCCCCTTCAACCAAAACAAAATAACAAACCTTTTTCAAAACCAATCAAGCAAAAATCTGAAAAGAAAAAGGTTGAAAGCTCCATCAAATCAATTGTTTTTAAGTCAACTAAGATTATGACTGATATCCCATTTGACCCTTCTGTTCCTTATGAACCAAAGAAATCTGAGACTACTAAGGGAGAGTCCAGTGAACCCATCAAGAGATGGGTTCCCAAAAAGAACTAATCTTTGTGTTTATGCAGGGATACCGAAAGAAGAATATATGGTTTCTGGACAGTGCTGCTGGCCGAACCATGACTGGTTATCAGACCCTGCTGGAGAAATATAGGGTGCAAGAGGGGCCCTCAATAACAATTGGTAATGATGAAAATGGAAAAACTGAGGGATCTGGTGTTGTGAATAATGGTCAAGTCAAATTTACACGTGTTGCATATGTGAATGGTTTGAAATATAACCTGATCAGTGTCAGTCAACTGTGTGATGATGGCTTTAAGGTTCTATTTGATATTTCACAAGGCACCATATTCAACAGGGATTGGAAGGTAGTGTTGGTTGCACCAAGGAAAGGAAACATTTATATCATTGATATGAATAGTTCACCCACTGAACAATGTTTCTACACAAAGGCAGATGAAGACAAAAACTGGCTGTGGCACAAAAGGTTATCCCATCTGAACTTCAAGAATATTAATAAGTTGTCTAGAAAACAACTTGTTGATGGGATACCTCAGATATCTTTCAACAAAGATAAGCCATGTCCAGGATGTGAAATGGGCAAGCAGAAGAGAACTTCATTCAAAACAAAACAAAGTTTCAGTATAACTGAACCTCTTCACATGCTTCACATGGATTTGTTTGGACCAGTGAATGTTCAGACAAGAGCAGGAAAGAAGTACACCCTTGTAGTTGTCGATGAATATTCAAGATATTGTTGGGTGATTTTCCTCAGATCCAAGAGTGAAGCTGCTGCTGAAATCATTACTCTCATCAAACAAATTGAACTCAAGCATAAGCGAAAAGTTTGTCAGCTCAGAAGTGACAATGGCACTAAATTCAGAAATGCCACTCTGGAGTCCTTCTGCACTGAAACTGGCATATCTCAGAACTTCTCTTCAGCTCACACACCAGAGCAGAATGGTGTTGTAGAAAGAAAGAATAGAACGCTGATTGAAGCTGTTAGAAGTATGCTTAATGAATCTGGTCTTCCCAAGAGTTTCTGGGCTGAAGCCGTTGCAACTGCTTGCTACACTCAGAACAGATCTGTGTATGTTAAAAGACACAAGAAGACTGCCTATGAAGTACTCAGAAATAGAAAGCCTAATATTGGATATTTCCATGTCTTTGGATGTCCAGTATACATTCTGAATGATTCCAATCAGCTTGGTAAATTCGATGCAAAAGCTGATGAAGGGTACTTTTTAGGATATTCATCTATTCGCAAAGCCTTTAGAGTCTATAACAAGAGACTTGATAAGGTTGATGAGTCAATTCATGTTACCTTTGATGAATCCAATTCTGCAATCGTCAACAAACCAACTCCTGTACCACCCTCAGAAAATCCAATCAGTTTTGGTGAATCTGATCCAACTGTCCAATGTGATCAGTCACCTGAACAAGCTTCTGAACATCTCAGTTCAGAACAAACTAAACTTCAGAAAAGCAACATTCCATTTTTTCCTTCAGTCAATTTTAAACTACCTTCTGAACTGACTATTGGATCAAATGTACGTGCTGCTTCATTTCAGATATCAGCCTCCACTGAAATACCCCAATCTGAAGAGTTTCATGATGCAAGTCATGACCTGTAGGAGGAAGATGATGAGACTATGATAGTCTTTTCTGAAGTCCCTCCTGAAGTAAACCAGAGGAGATCTTGCACTGATATCATTGTACATCCTGGTCATTACACTAAGTGGACAAAAGCACATCCAATTGATCAAATCATTGGAGATTCCACTAGTGGGGTTCAGACTAGAAGAGCCGCTAGCGATGATTGCTTAAACGTTAGCTTCTTGTCACTGATAGAACCGAAGAAGATTGACGAGGCTATGAATGACTCAAGCTGGATTGAAGCCATGCAAGATGAGCTTAACCAGTTCAAAAGGAACGATGTTTGGGAACTTGTTCCGTGTCCTAGTAATTTGAAGAAAGAACCAATTCGAACAAGATGGGTCTTCAGAAACAAGATGGATGAAGATGGTCATGTAATTCGAAACAAGGCAAGATTTGTTGCAAAGGGTTACTCTCAAGAAGAAGGAGTAGACTTTGATGAAACTTTTGCACCAGTTGCTAGACTCGAAGCTATCAGAATTTTCTTAGCTTTTGCAGCTCATCATGAGTTCAAAGTCTATCAGGTGGATGTTAAAAGTGCATTTCTGAATGGTGACTTGGAAGAAGTTGTGTACGTTCATCAGCCACCAGGGTTCATTAATGAAGAAAAACCTCATTGGGTGTACAGACTGAACAAGGCACTGTATGGTCTGAAACAAGCACCTAGAGCCTGGTATGACACTCTTACTAAACACCTTCTGAAAAATGGTTTTAAAAGGGGTCCAATTGATAACACTTTGTTCATTTTACATGACAAAGGTGATATCTTACTTGTACAAATTTATGTTGATGATATTGTGTTTGGGTCTACGAATGAGAAAATGTGTAAACGTTTTTTCTGAAATTATGTCTTCTGAGTATGAAATGAGTTTGATGGGTGAACTGACATATTTCTTGGGTCTTCAAGTAAAACAAACCAGTGATGGTATTTTTATAAATCAAGAAAAATATGTCAGAGATTTATTAAAGAAATTTCAATTTGATTCAGTCTCATCAAAAGATACTCCTATTTCTGCACCATTAACTTTGGACTCAGATCCCAATGGAAAACAAGTGGATCCCACAAAATATCGAGGTATGGTGGGATCCCTCATGTACTTAACTGCAAGTAGACCTGATATAATGTTTGCAACATGCCTTTGTGCAAGATTTCAGTCTGATCCCAGAGAAGCACATGCAAATGCTGTGAAAAGGATTTTCAGATACCTTAAAGGTGTCCCCAGACTTGGCCTTTGGTATCCCAATGGATCAAGTCTAGATCTAACGGGTTATTCAGATTCTGATCATGCAGGTTGTAAAATAGATAGGAAAAGTACAACAGGTGGTTGTCATTTCCTAGGTGGCAAATTGGTCAGTTGGACAAGTAAGAAGCAAACTGCAGTGTCATTCTCCACAGCTGAAGCAGAATACATTTCTGCAGCAAGTTGTTGTGCTCAGATTTTGTGGATGAAGAACCAACTGACTGATTATGGTGTTACGTATACAAAAACTCCAATATTTTGTGATAACACCAGTGCCATTGCCATCTCTCACAATCCTGTTATGCACTCCAAAACCAAGCACATCGATCTCAGGTATCATTTTATGAGAGACCACATTATCAAAGGCGACATTGAACTTCATTTCATTCCCACTGATAAGCAACTCGCTGATGTTTTTATAAAACCTTTGGATGTCAAAACATTTAAACATCTCATCAGTGAATTAGGTATGCTAAATCTTGAATAGCATTATCTCAGGGGGAAGTGTCAAATATTTTTGTACTTAAAAGAATTTTTCTCTAAGGGGGAACTTTGCTTTCTGAAAAATATTTTGACTGAAATGCCTCAGAATTTCTGAGAAGTACTTCAGAATAATTGAGTAAACTGAGATGGTTCAGATCCAATAGTTCTGACCATGCTCAGATTTATTAAGTCTTTTCTGAAATGAGTTAGTCCTTTATAATGTCTTTTGGATACTTGGTTGTTATGTGTACATGTGAAGGTTACTGTATAACGTTTGAACAATAATGTCTTTTGCTGACATGGCACACAAGTGGCTCCGTAAATGGAAAGTAATGATCACTTTTTCATTAAAAGTGTTGAAAAGTTTTTTGAAAAGTGGGGTCACAACCGTCATAGCATTTAATGCGGACGTATACCCAAAATTATTTTCGGATTTCAAACCCGATCAAAATTACATTCAGTTAAATAATATTTCTTTTGGGGTTTGAATTTCAAAATCATTTTCATTTTATTTATCTTGGAAAATCCTTCGTATTCCATCATAAATATAAATATTTTTCCCAAAACAATTCCTTCATTTACTTCACTTCTCATTTACTCCCAATCATCATTCTCTCTCATTCTTTCTTCTTCCAAATTCCAAATCCTTTCCTTCATTTTTCTTCTTTCATCTTTCATATTCAATTTCATCTTGTTAAAATTATGGTAAAATCATCATCAGCATCATCTTCACAAATCAAATCTTTAATCAGTTTTAAATACAATCCGCCAAAGGCAGTCAAACCTTCTCCAATTTGGCCAAAGGGTTTTGCTCCTTCAACCCTTCGCTTCAACATGAATAACTTTGTAGCCTTATTGAACATTCATAAAAAAACTTTAATGAGGAGGATAAACAAATTTTGGGAAGAGTCCCCTCTCCATTTCGCTTTGACTGCAAATCCTCAAACATTGTATCATAGATACTTGCTTGAATTCTGGTACACTGCTGTCGTTAGCAAGGATGAACAATCCATTGCTTTTACTTTAAATGATGGCACCAAGCAGTGTATCCTCTATCTTGATGGGTTCAGGGAGGCCCTTCAATTGAACTATCTTCAACCACCTTCAGTCTATGCCAAAAGACTGAAAGGAATTAACTTCAGAGAAGTTTTGTTGGCTATGGGAAACGATGGCATGGTTGATGCCAATAATGAATTGAAGACCTCTGGACACATTTTTCTGTCTGGTTTTGGCAACTGCTAGAGGTTCTTCTGGACTCAAATTGTTGAGTGCTTGGGTGGAAATCATGGTGGTTTAGACCAGATTTCTCTAGTCCAAGTAGAGATGGGCTATTACTTATGGCATGGGATGCAAGTGGACTTCGCTGAGATGCTCTTCTCTCAGTTGATTGGAAAATTAAAAGGAAAGAGAAGTCCACATATTGCCTTTGCACGCTTATTAAGCATCTGTTTCATGAATATCCTTGGTGATGCTTACAACAATGGAGGGCCTGAGCTTTCAGTACCAGAGTTCTGCAGAGACTTCTCGAAAGCCTCTACATCTAAACAGGAGCCTGAACTCTCTACTGTAATGCTTCAGGTAATTTCTAAAACTTAAACAGCACGACCGGCTAGCTCAGAAAGGTCACCAAGCGGGTCGCAAAAGAATGCAAGACCCATTGGTGCACCTGGTGGTAAAATGTTGAAGTTGTTTAAACCCCAACAACTTCTTCTACCCAACCACCACCTCCCTCCTCCACTGACCAACCTGAGGATCTCCCAAAAGATCCCTCTGGATCTCCAAAGGGCGTTTTAAAACTACAAAAATTTAGAAATTGTCCTCACAGCCCAAGGACATTAGTACTGAAGCTAACCCTTCTGGTTCTTCCCAACAAGAACCAGAAGAATTGAGTCAAAGGGAAAACCTACAAGCAACCATCCCCAAAACTTCTTTAGGAGGGGATGGTGAAGAAAATATAAGTGAGTCAGCCCAGCTCACATTAGAGTCCGAGTCTACACGTGCACCCCCTGAAACTTCACAAATCTTACACTCTCTTGATAAATGAACCGATGAAGTCTTTGGTGTGACACCACTTCAGACTGAGGTTCCAGACTCTACGGTCGATGAACTAATTCTTGATGATGGTACAAGAGTTATTAAGGCAACCCCTGTGTCTACTGTCACTGGTGATGAAGCTATGGCTGAGCCAATCCTTTCTGAATCTGGTAACGATGCATCCGCAGCAGCAGTTGTTGAACCAGAAGCAGGTTCAGGCCCCAGTGGTCTGAACCTGGGCATATCTGATCAGACTGCAGTTTCGACTGACCTTTGAGATGAAGATGAGCCACCTCAAGGGAATCTTGATTCCTTTGCTGACTTTGAGTTTGACGAGGGATTATTGGAGGAGAATCAGTCTTCTGATTCTGAGCCACCCTTCGACCTCGCAAACGCCCCTCCTCCCCCAGCAATCCAAAATATCAATATTGAACAACCATATCAACCACCGCCACTATCTCATGAACATCCTTTCTTTCCACAAGGCTCAACACCCGCTTATGTTTCTTCACCTACATTTCAACCACAACTTCAACACCTTCACCCACAAATTCATCAAGTGCCAAGGCCCATCAATTACAACACTGAACCAGAAAAGGAGTTGGACTCTGCCACTGAATCTGAGAGTCCAACTGAAATGCAATTGGAAAAGGCACTGGATGGGCTTGGCAGCATTCCCTTTGTGGCTTCTGCTTCTACACAACCACCTCCTCCTTTGAGTGTGGAAGCACAGTTAGAGAAACAAAATGCCAAAGTCCAAAGCCTACTTCTCAAGGTTGAGTACTTAATAAAATCTCTAAATGCCAATACTAGTTCCATTGCTGATATGAGAGGTGCTCAGATGTTTCTTGGAACTGAGTTGACCAAGGTTGCTGGAAATGAGGGACTAGTAAGTGGGAAGCTGAATGAGTTGGTCCTAGCATGCAATAAGATCAGTATGGCCATTAGGGAAGCTTTCAGACTGGCCAAAAGAGATGTGCAAGCTTCAGTTGTTTCAAACTTGACATCTGGCATTAACATGATAAAATAAGAAATCGTGGCAGTCGAGAAAGAGGTGTATGCGTTGGTACAGAAACCCGGTGTTGATGAAAAAGAACTTGGGGTTTCTTTAAGTGTTGGCATTGTTGAGAAGTTGAAGTCTGATCTATCTCATACTATTGTTGCTCAGAATTCAGCTTTAGTGGCTGAAAAGGTTGAAGATGGGGTCAGAAGGATGGTTCTCGAACTCACTAAGGACACTTCCAAGAATGTAGACAAGGCTGTTGAAGAAGTAAAGAAATCAGTGTCTACCCATGATGAATCGGTTAAGAACCAGTCCAGGAAGATTGATGAAATTCTGGCCATACTAAAGAAAGAACCCGTTGTTGCTCCTGCTCCTTCTCCTTCATTTTCAAAAGAAGATAGAAAACTTCTGCAGGATATCAAAGATCAAGAGGCACTGAACCTTAATTCCTCTTTCAGATTAAGGGCTCAGTTCTCTACTATGGAAAAGGGCATTTCTGATTTCCTTGAACAGCAGAGTTGGGAACCCCTGAATGCAATGAAAACAACCATTGATCTTTATGCAAAGATGCCTTCAGAGGTCCCCAAAGGGGGAAGTGTGCCTATTGGTTTGCTGGCAAGTACTCAAGAAATGATTCAAGCAACCAAGAAGCAAACTGAGGTACCTTCTGGTAGTGCCTCAGTTCAGGGGGAACAACAAGCAAAGAAAGATAAGGGCAAGGCCCTGATGGTTGAAGAACCCAAGTCCAAAGGTTCTAAGGATTCTGGACTTGTGGTTGGTGTTAATGTTGATGAGCATGGGTATCCTCTGCCAGATTTAACTGCTGATGAGGCTAAACTGAAAGAGTTGCAGAGGAAGGTCTCAAATCAGTTCATTGCTTATAGGGAAAACAAGTTAAGAGAAAGGGAACAACATCTGTAAAGAATAGAATTTGAGCTTTTGTGTGTGTAAATGTGTGTGTTAATGGAGGTTTCTAGTGAGAGAAAGTAGAGAGAGAGTAGAAAGAAGTCAGGGAAAGATTAGATTGTATTATGGGGTGAAAGGTTACAATTAACATAATGAAGGGGGTTTATATACATATGAGCTATTTACACTATGCCCCCTTCCATTGTAACAAGATTACAATATAAGTACAAATTAACATAAGGTACACAAATCAACTACTACATTTATATTTCTAACAATCTCCCCCTTAGTAGTGATTTGTGAAAAATATCCAGTCTTTGTCTTTCTTTAAGCTCTTGTATTCGGTCTATCTTTGTTTGGATGCCAGAACCAATTTTCTCCTTCGGGTCTATCATCAGGAACAACCATGTTGTCTGCAAAGTTTCTTGGAGGAATGTTCTGTGGACCTGGACGATGACCAGGCTCGTATTTGATCCAACAACCTCCTCTTCGACGTACGACGTACTTAGACTTCTGAACATTCTTTGCTTCTCTCATCATTCTAATGCTGTCTCTGTACTCGAGTCTTTGATTAATCTTGGAGATTGCTTTATCAAACACTTCCTTTTTCTTTTCATCTTGCTCGTCTTCTTGCAGGCACAACAACACATTCTTACAAAACTCCAAAGTTCCATCAGAATAAGAAGCAAGTTCATCCACGCGAATGAAAATCTTCTTCTTTCTGCTATTCAAAAAGACAACACCGAAGGATGGTTCTTCTATGATATGACCAATACTTAGCTGTTCAATATCTGCAGTGTATAGACTTTGATCTGGATATGGCACATTAATCTTCCTCTTCACAACTTCAAATCCTATTTGAAAATCTTCCAATGAAGCGTACTGAATGCAGCTTGACATATATCTTTTAACAGCTTCAAAGGCAATAACATCTTCACGGTATCGCTGCATTGCATTCAAGAAATGATTGTAGAGGAAGATAATGTCATCAACTGGCAGCAGCTTGAATTGTGTTTCAGTAAATCTGTAGCTCTTGCCATTATATCTTTTAACATGGAAACTTGGGATTGATATAGTATTCCTTTTAACCAAAATAACTCTGACCAGCACCAAGATCTTGTGATTTCTTTGTTCTTCAAGGAGCTTGGGATTATATTGCTTGGTGAGTTTAAGAAGCTCTTTGTATTCTTCAACTTGTCTAGCTTCCTTAAACTTATACATTGAATCCAACTCTGGTCTTTTGGTCTTGGTAACTTTGGTAGCTCCACAAAATATTGGAAAAGCTCTTTCTTCTAAAAATCTAGACTTCTTGGCTGCCTCCTTTGGCTTAACACCCAGCGCAACCATTCTTTCTTTATCCCTCAAGAAGTATCCCCGATTAATGAATCTCCTTTGTTCTTCAGTTAATTCTGTTGGAAAATAATCAGGGAGAACCTCCTCGGATACGATTGCTTCTTTCAACACTTGTTTATATGTTGATTTCTTGAAGTTCTGAGATGCAGCCTCAGGAGTCTTTCTCAATTCATCAAAGCTATTGAAGTCTTCAAAGTTATAGTGTTGAGGAGTAGTGAAACCCTGAGTAGAAGATTCTCCAACTTCTTTTCTGCTCGACGAACCTGTTTCAAAATAATCAAGATCTGGGAAGTCTTCAAATACAGGTTCCTCAACAGCTTCTACGTTTATGGGAGTTCCAACTATTTCTGGCACATCCAAGGTTACATTGTCTTTTGCAGCCTCAATGTCTGCTTCTCCCTCAGTATATTCCAACACTTCATTTTCAATCACAAACCCTTATTCTTCATTAACCTCAACATTTTCAAAATCTTCTTCACTTTCTACATCAGAATCATCACCAAAAACTTCAACTAATCTTCTTCTAATCTCATCATCTAAAGAATCGTTCTCAACATTCTCAACATTCACACCCTCTGCTCTTTCTTCCATCACCACATCTCCAAAATTTCCTTCAACTCTTGCCGAAGTATTATCAAAGTTCGTTTGACCTTCTCCTTGGTTCTCCCCCTCGGGGTGATCATCAGAATCAGGATCATCCCGGCGAGAAGCAACCGAGGCCGGTCGGCAAGATTCTAGTGCCAACAATTTTAATTCAAACTCAGCTAGTTTAGCATCATACTCAGCCTTTTGTCTTTGAACTTGTTCTTGTAAAGCTTTAACTCTTCTTTCAGTTGCAAGTTCCCTTTCTCTAACTTCCAAGGCATTCAACACTCCTCTTTCAGTAACAGTCAACAAATCACCCTCCAATCTTAAGATATTTAACAAAACTTCACATGCAGAATCTTTTCTTTATGTCTACATTCACATTTTGAACATGAATTGGATGATTCTCTTCAAACACATTGGTTTTCTTTTTCATGGATAAAATCTTCTCATTGATTTTTTCAAATGATTCAGAAAACTTTCTGTCAAAAACAATTTTGCACATATCAAAGATCTGAGATTCTTTTTCAGTTTGGACAGAAGCATTTACACTTTCACATATAGAACTCATAGAACATCCAGATGGATCACAAACTTTGGAGTCTATCTTGGGTTGGTCAATGACATAATGATTTTGAGCCTTCAAATTTTCTATCAAAGATTGCTTTTCCTCAAGAGACTTTTGCAGATCTTCAATTACCTTTTCCAAAACTTTTTGTGGTACATAAGGTCTTAAATTTTCAGGTTTTGGAATATGAATAGGATTTTCCAAAGGTTTTTCAGTAAAACACTCAAGAATTTCGGGTATGATAGCCTCATGATTGTCTTTGATTGTTTTATGTGTAGAGTTAGCGAAGAAATCATATGACTCATCCATTAACGCATAGTTAAAATTGACTTTTGCACCCTTTTTTAGAAAATCATCTGCCTCATAATCACTATCAGTCGGTCTCACAAATTGGTCTGTCATCCCACATCTCAAATAAGATTCGTTGTATAATGATGGGACTTCTTCTTGTGCTTCGAGCAAACATTTTGGATTGTTATAACCCAACCCTGATGTGAATATTGTTTCTGAATTTCTTGGCCTATTTAAAAAGACTTGTTGATATGAACGATTGATCTTATACAACTTTTCTTGATAAGACTTGATTTCAGTTTTCAGTTCATCATTTTCTTTATCAAGTTTTTGTTTAAGAGAATCTTTTATACAACATTCATATTTTAGGTCAGAAATTTTGTTTTCAAATTCCGTCACATCAGGGATAGATTCTTTCATCTTGACATTCAAAGACTCAATGTCTTCAGCCAAAGCATTTGCTTGAAACATCTCATTGGTCTTTTCAACTTGAAGTTGTCTGACAGTCTTGCTTAGTTCAAGAACTTTGGTCTCAAGTTCTTGTTTCTCAAGATGCAGTTTGGAGTTTGGAGTAAAAGAGACTGCTGCTTTTTCTGATTTCAAATTCTCAAATTTTTTTTGATATGAATCAATTTTAATTTGAAAATCTTTTTCTTTGTCCTCCATATCTTTCTTTAATTTTAAATTCTTTTTACTCAACTCCCTGCAATCTTTTCTTGCCGTTTCACTCATGTCCATGTAGTGTTTTAACACTGATTTGGGAAAAGAGATTACCTCATCCTCGACTTCAGAAGAACTTTCATCTTTTTCCTCCAACTCCTTTGACTTCTTGATCTTTGTCATGAAGCATACATTTGCTGCAAGTTCGTCTGTCTCCTCGTCAGAAAGATGTAACCACTTGTCATCCTCAGCGAGAAGGGCAATTCCGCTTTCCTCTTGTCTTGCTAGCAAAAGTTTGTACTTATAGTACTCGGAGTTCTTTTGTCGAGGTTTAGTACAATTTATGGCAAAATGTCCATTGATACCACAGTTGTAGTGTTTCCTGTCTTCAGTTCTCTTATCCATGACCTTTGTGAGTCCCTCGATAGCTGCAGATCGCTCTCGAGATCGTCTATTGTTATGTCGTGAGTGCGGAATCCTCACGAGATAACTAGTTTGATTAGTTATCAAATATATTGCTAATTATATCAATATAATCAGCCTTATGTGATCTATCTTCGTTTTCTATATGCTAGAAACGAACTTAGTCGCCTTTAGTGTGTGAAATCTGAACTGGAATCCTCAATTTAGGGTTTCCATTCGTTTATATATGTTTCAAATCGATATTGGGCCTGCTGGGCTTTGTTCTTACGAACTTAGCAACCCAGCCCATATAACGAAGATTATCTTCGTTAGTACTAAATACCATCAACATCTATGCTTAGTTATTTTCCAAGTACTTTATGTACAAGAAACCTAACATATATTATGTTTGTACTTGTATGACATACATAACAAACATCATATATAAACATATAAATAACACCAAAACATGTAATCGATCATTACTAAAACACGAAGTCCATAATCTATCAATTACATATAAATGAATAAGACATAAAACAACATAATGTCTTAATCTAAAAGACTAATCAAATCTAAGTTGCTGTTGTCACATCAACATGCATCAACAAACTCCCCCTTGACAGCAGCATCTTCGATTTCTTCAGTCTTCAAAAAGTCTTCATCATCCATCAAATAACAATCGTTTGCTATTTGCATGGATATTTTCATGTAAGCAGACTTGAAGAATCTTACGATATCGATCTTCTTCATTCTTCCAAAATGGTAAAAATGAGCATTCAGTATCGTATAATTTTCTCTGATCATTTCTTGAGAAGTTAACCAACTGCATTGGATCATACATTCTTCTCAACAATATCTTCTTCTTCGAGTCCGCATACATCTTGGCTTCACCAGAATTTCGATCAATCTCCCAATTATCCATCTTATCCAAGACATCTTGTGCCCATTTCTTAGCAGGAACTTTGATCATACATTTGATATCACGTTGAATATACTCAACATCTTTATCTGGCTTAACCACCTTCTTCTTTCGTCTTGGTTCAATGTGAAACTTTGATTTTTCAGAGTCTTTCATATTCAATCTCAACTTGAAATCTTCGTGAAAGTTCTTACCAACCACATCTGCAAGACCATAACCACTTGGATTGATAATCCTGTTATTTTCAAGTTCATGTAAGTCTTCTTCACACAAACTTCTGAAATGTCTCTCACGCCATGCTAGATACTGACAACCTTCTGGTCTTTTAAGAACGAACAACTTCAGTTCTTCATCATAGAACCAACTCCGGATTATTGTCTTATATCTTGCAGCATCTTTATCTGAGATGTGAGTCCAATACATGATGGGTTTCATAGTATCCCAGGTGACTATATAATCATTAATTCTTTGCCCAGGCACAAGTCGATCAATCTCATGTAGTGGATCATCTTCTCTGAGAGGTACAGGATAATCATTTGGATCAAAAGGTCTTGTCAAGTTGATTTCCCAGTGAAAAGGAATCAATGCATCATCAATCTTAGCATATACCACAAAGTTTAAAACTTTAGCAGAAATACTAATTGAAGCTTGAAGCATTCTTTCCTTAACTTCTTTCCTCTTAATCTCTAACTCTTTTCTTTCTTCTAAAAATGGATCTTCAGAAGTTGAGTCCCAAACATCATCAAACCCATAAGGCTTCTTGAATATGTTTATATCCGGTTCAGGAACAAACTCACCTTCCTCAAGTTCATCACCATCAAAGAATAATTCTGCATCATCTGTATCATCTATTAAGATTACACAAAATGAACACCAGAATAAAATGAATAATCATGATAATAATAATAATAGAGATGAAATATAATTGCATTGAAATAAGATAGATTACATTCACATGTCGTAAACTTATTACATGCAACCTAATATACACTTTATCAATCTTTATCAAAATCATAAGTTGAATCAAAATCAGAATCAGAATCAGAATCAGATTCCAAGGCTGTTTGCCTTAGAATCTGTAATTCTTTTCCTCTTAATCTCTAACTCTTTTCTTTCTTCTAAAAATGGATCTTCAGAAGTTGAGTCCCAAACATCATCAAACCCATAAGGCTTCTTGAATATGTTTATATCCGGTTCAGGAACAAACTCACCTTCCTCAAGTTCATCACCATCAAAGAATAATTCTGCATCATCTGTATCATCTATTAAGATTACACAAAATGAATAATCATGATAATAATAATAATAGAGATGAAATATAATTGCATTGAAATAAGATAGATTACATTCACATGTCGTAAACTTATTACATGCAACCTAATATACACTTTATCAATCTTTATCAAAATCATAAGTTGAATCAGAATCAGAATCAGATTCCAAGGCTGTTTGCCTTTGAATCTGTAATTCTTTCCTCTTAATCTCTAACTCTTTTCTTTCTTCTAAAAATGGATCTTCAGAAGTTGAGTCCCAAACATCATCAAACCCATAAGGCTTCTTGAATATGTTTATATCCGGTTCAGGAACAAACTCACCTTCCTCAAGTTCATCACCATCAAAGAATAATTCTGCATCATCTGTATCATCTATTAAGATTACACAAAATGAAATCACTTCCTGAAGCAGCAGGTACATCATGAGCCATCTTAGTTCGATGCTCATTACCAGAGTCAGCAGCGACACTATCATATTCATCTGTGTCTGCTTCAACTACATCAGCATCACCATCATTCCCACTATCAGAATCATCAGAATCACCAGCCGAACTATCATCTGAACTCTCTTCATCCTCATGATCAGAATTGTCTTCATCATCCACTAACATATCATTCTCAAAACGAGATCGATAATTGGATTAATTAAGTGACCAAACAAAGGTGGATTATTTAGACCAGCTACATTTCGAGTATTGGCATCTAAATCAGCAAATATACGTAAAGGCCAAGCATGTGGTACATAGCGAGGACCTTGATCAAATACCAAGTTCGGACAAAAATGTCTAACTATCGCCATAACAAAACGAGGATATAATAGAAACCTATTCTTCGCCTTGGCATTGATTTGACCAATAAACTCATGAAAGAAGTATGTTGAAAACGGATAAGGTCGATTATAGACCAAGCAACCATCTGCGAAGAAATCTGAGCAGAAAGCTGATCAAATCCAGCCTTACGATTGCTCAGACTTACTAACAACACGTAAGCAAGGTATCTCCAACGTCCTTGAAATCCACTCTTATCAAAAGAAAGCTTTATTTGACCAACATATCCCATTCTTTGAAAACACCTACGAATAAGGTCAAAACCATAAGCTACATCTACTGCGTCGTCTGATTCTTCACCCAAATGTAGAATTTCACGAAGCATCGTAGCATTAAAATCAAAAGTGATTCCTTCAATAGTTGCTCGAACAAAACTACGACCATTAACCATGACCTGATGAGCAGTCCTCCAGAAATCATCAATATACTGCCTAACCAATCTAGGTGAATCACAGAAAGCAAAGAAAGCCTAGAACGAGCAATAAAATCAAACATTTCATGATAGCGTTCACAATTATGCTGATCTGGATCCAGATTTAAGGCCAGATTATGCTTCTTAAAGAACTGACGTGGAGCAAGAGCCATTTCTGCAAAAAATTATAGGATTAGTACAAGAAATGAATTGCAGGCTTAGATGAACTTAATCAATAATTTCATAAGTTGAGACTGTACGAAATTTAGTCTTTAAGTTCGTAAGGTAAGAATGTACGAAGATAGACTTTAAGTTCGTTAGTTAGGAATGAACGAAGATAGACTTTAAATTCGTTTGATAACAATAAACGAAAATAGGTGTTAAGTTCGTTGGTAACAATGAACGAAAATAGCTTTGAAGCATAAATAAGTTCGTTTGTCACAAGAACTCCTAAGTTCGTTAGTTGAAGGAAAAGTCTAAGTTCGTAAACTCTATTTGAGAACCTAAGTTCGTAGAGATAAACAAAAACTAACTTCGTAGCCATTCTGATCAATCAGTTGGGTCCAAAATCAAATATTTGATTCAGAAAACATTGATTAACACTTTATTTGCCCAAAATCAATCACAAAACATTTGTATCACTAAAAAGAAGCATAACCCACTTCGATTTTACAAACGAATTAAGGATCCAATGGATTTAAAATCAAAAACGAAATTAAACCCTAGAACTTAAAATATTTCTTAAAACCGAATGAGTTTATGTAAAAATTGGGCAAAAACAAGAATCAAGAATTGGTGATTTGTGAATGACGATGCTAGATAAGATACCTGAATTACTTATTTCAACAAAAATCGAAATAACAAACCGAGAATCAACTGAAATCAAGGTATTTGATTGATGAAGATATTGGGGTTTAAGCAACTTAAATTCGTTTTCTTTAACGATTTTGGTAATGAAAAAGAGAAAAACGAATTAAGTTTGGATATATATATGAATGGGTAAAAGATGGGTCAAAACGGGTCGGGTATAAGGTCAGTCGAAAATAAAAGGAACGAAGTTAACCTTCTTAAAATAAAATGGAACGAAGATAGAGGTTATCTTCGTTTAAAACCAAATAAAACGAATTTAGCTGTGACGAAAATAAGAACAATTTTCTGACAAACAAGTCCAAACGAAGTTAAATACTATCTTCGTAAGAACAACATTGTACTTAGAAAAATTTGTCAAGATTCTTCATCACGAAACTTTCCACGATTCGACCCTTTGACCTAATCCTGTACATAGCAACAACTCGTTAAAAAACAACTTGTTCATGCCTTGTACCAAGAAGTACCATCATCTAAAAGCATCATCATAATGTAAGTATTCGACAAACATCATAATCTTGAATAAAAGCAAAACCCCAAGGTCTTAAACCAAACATCAACAAACCTGAAAACAATCAATTGACATACTAAAAGCGTTACCAACCATGACCATGATACGGAGAACATTTCTCTAATCATTGAGATGCTTGACGGCAAACCATCGTGAAACACTTAAGTCCCATATGAGAAGCCGTCTACAAAACAAACAAACAATGAATAGTCCAAAAATCCAATGAAGAACTTTGTAAAGTTTCCGAAATCATGTCAGAAAACGAGGTACGAAAACCAAAAGAAATATGTATCAACACTGATGATTTTCACTAAATACATGAATTGTGAAGTAAATAAATACTCCAAAGACAAGTTCAAGTATTCTTCTTTCGCGTGCTCATATCTGCATCACAACATTGTCACTTCACACCAAAAATCTTGTCTCCACGACATCATCAGTATGAATAACACTGTATTGCAACAAAGATCAGCACCCCAACTTTATCTTCTTAACCTGAGCACTGCACACTTACCAAAAACTCATTAACGCATTAAAAGCAAGGACATAGTAATGCAGAAAATTCAAGTGAAAATACACAAAATTAGGATTAACAATTACGAAATACTCAAGATTCTAATAAAAGATCAAGGGAGGTCATTCCATTGTCAAACCGTAAAAGGTCACCAAGTTATCAATTAGATTCATAACTTGTAAAAACTGAAACTTGTGAGATTTCAAATAACATTGACTTGTCACATAAGATTTAAAAGATCATTTTCTAACTTTAACAAATTAATGTCCATATCAGAAAATCTTTTTTTGAACTAATCACTTAACCTCATCAAGAATTCAAATGAATGAATTCAACAAAACATATACTCAACAGAATTTAAGTAGAATCTCTCGTGCAATAAGAACTTATGAAAATACTTATTTTGACTCAATAAAATAGAAAAATAAATTAGAATAAAAATTACAGAATAATAAACTAGTCTATACACAATAGTTATCTAAATGTATTCATTATTCACAGTGACTAGGGTACTGCAGATCAGATCAGAATAGCATTTACATAAGCCTACCAGCGAGAAATAATTCTCTTATTATTAGTTATGAACAGTGATCCAAAAACGATTACCAATATGTTTGTCCTCTTAAACACTCGGTACTTCCAGTCTCCTTTTTAGTTTGTGGCACTTTCGTATTACTTGAGCCAAGGACAGTCACCATGTAACCTAGTAAGTTACTCATGCCACAATTTTAGTTTGCGAACTTATGTGCCCCATGTTCAGATACACTCTCACAATCGAAACAAGCACTAAGATTAAGACATTTGGTAATTAAAGTGAGAAGGTCTTTAAGAATCAAGTCAGCGGTGACAGGTCGGTGATTCCTCACGCGCAAAGCGACTTAACTTGACTCACGTACGGAAATATACTTAACATTGCATAATGCCAAGTACTTGCATATTTGTGACATTAATTTTATTTTAAAGCACTTATGAAAACCCGTGACTTTCTATGAGACCCGTGTAGCGAACTTTCTGACAACCTATCCCAAGTTGGAAACTTTAGGTAGGCTGGGTATACAAAGACACCCCAAGGACTTACTTGTTCGAATCTCAAAGGCCACATTAGCTTCATATTTTCAACAGATTTATTTGATATTTGTATATCTTGTCACAAATATACATCCAAAAAAAAACAATACATACACATATATGTATCCGAGACCTTCTTTATAAAGACCAAATATACATAATTATAATGCAAGATCTTTCATAAGATTTAAAGGACTTGCCTATTTTAAGAACAAGTATTCTCAGCCATATATCTGAATACGTTTCCCATAAGAACATTGTATACATTTAAGTTCAGATTATAAGGAAACCTTGGTACTTTGTGTCTATCGATACATCATATAATGGTATCACTGAACTGAGCATTTTAAAGTACAATTAAGTAGGCTTAAAAGCTAAAGTATCTTCACGTCTAATCATGTAGTGCAGTAATTTTATTTTTTTTTTTTTTTTTTTTGACACTATCTATATACGACTTAAACTACTAAGACTCGAAAAGAAAATTTAAGTTCTTTGAGAGAAACTACTCGGCATTCTTCATACCATTGAGTTGATATAACAACTCATGACGAGGTCTATCAAAAGCTTTAGTGTATAAATCAGCAAGGTTTTCATCAGTAATAACCTTTTCTAAATGAATAAGCTTTTTCTCAAAACAGTCAGGTAAAAAGTGATGCTTTATATCTATGTGCTTGGTGACTTTAAAGTTTTTCGGATTCTTAGTAATATCTATGGCAGACTTATTATCGATACAAATAGGAGAGTCAGAGATATCCATACCATAGTCGCGCAATTGTTGCTGTATCCAAAGTACCTGAGAACAGCATTGACCAGCAGCTATGTACTCTGCTTCACAGGTAGTCTGTGCAACAGATGTCTGCTTCTTGCACTGCCACGATATAATTCTCCCCCCTAAAAGCTGACATCCACCTGACGTTGATTTCCTATCCGAACTGCAGCCACCATAATCTGAATCAGTATAAGCTTTGAATTCAAAGAAACCATGCATGGGATACCAAAGTCCTAGACGAGGCTTGGCCTTCACATAACGAAGAATCCTTTTCGCAGCTTTCAAATGTGACTCTTTCGGATTAGCCTGATATCTAGCACATATACAAACAGCAAAGGTAATGTCTGGACGTGAAGCCGTCAGATACATCAAAGAACCAATGATAGCCCGATATTGAGTTGCATCGACGTCTGGATCATTAGTTTTATCAGGACACAGCCCATGATTAGTCTGAATGGGAGTAATTGCATCTTTAGCATCAGTCATTCGAAACCTAGTAAGAAGATCTTGAACATACTTGGTCTGATGAATAAAGAACCCATCCTTCAGTTGATCCACCTGTAGTCCAAGGAAAAAAGTTAATTCCCCATAGCACTCATTTCGAACTTAGCCTTCATGCTATGCTCAAATTCCTTGCACATAGTCTCATCAGATGAACCAAAGATAATATCATCGACGTAAACCTGTACGAGCAAGTAGTCCTTCCCTTTCCATTTGATAAACAACGTGCTGTCAATATAACCTCTAGTAAAACCATTTTCATGCAGATGAGTAGACAGTTTTTCATACCATGACCGAGGAGCCTGATGTAAACCATATAGAGCCTTATCAAGACGATATACTCTATTAGGGAAGTCTGGATCCTCAAACCCCGGAGGTTGATCTACATACACTTCTTCTCTTATTTCCCCATACAAAAAGGCACTCTTTACGTCAAGTTGATACACCTTTATACCTTTATAACTAGCAAATGCCAGAAATAATCGAATAGCTTCAAGTCTAGCTACTGGTGCAAATGTCTCATCGTAATCGAAGCCTTCTTGTTGCTCAAATCCTCTAACCACCAACCGAGCCTTATTGCGAGTGACTACACCTTTGTCATCCTTTTTACAACGAAAAACCCATCGCGTTGATAAAGGAGATTCACCCGGAGGTAAGTCAACTAACTTCCATACATCAAGCTTTCTAAACTGAGCCAATTCTTCTTGCATCGCCTCAACCCATGACGGATCTTTAAGAGCCATTCCAACATTTTTAGGCTCTATCTGAGAGATGAAACAAAAGTACAAGTACCAAGTAATTGCCCCAGTATCCTTCATTTCAGCAAACATACTTGACAAATTTTTCCTATTCTGATTTCTCGTGCGAACAGAGGCAGAAGCATCACCAATGATTTGCTCTACTGGATGATCCTTGTTGACTCTTGTTTGAGGAACCGTATCGACTGTAAGATCATTTCCCAAGTTAGTCTGCACATGTTGCTCTGGAGTTTTATGCTCCTCCTGATTTTCACCTTCCGTGTCATCAGTATCATAGAAGGGAGTATCAGGTAGAGGTATATGTAAAGGATCAGTAGGATCTTTAGGAGCAGTCTCTAAGGTAGAATCTGCTTCTTTGGATCCACTTGATTCTCCAGATTTAGAAGCAGGCTTAATGAATGGTGAAGAAACAGGAGAAGAAACAGGTACCGGCCCACCTTCAAATGGATCATGTAGAGTAACTACATCTTCCACAATCGGAACGCCTGAAAAAGAAACAGGACCACGAAAAGAGGTAAAGACACCATCATAATCGAAGTCATTAGCAGGACCAATGTGTATGGCAGGTTTATGACTGACAATTACCACATTTGTACCAAAATTAACTTTGCCAGTTTTCTGATTGTACACACGCCGAATTGTGTACTAGGTATATAGCCTAAAAAGAAACCCTCCTCAGATTTAGGATCAAATTTTCCCTGAGGAAGAACTTTAAGAAAAGTACAAGGAACACCAAAAGGCTCAACATTTTGCAAATTGGGCTTTGTGTTGTGCAAAAGTTCATAACAGGTTGTTAGAAATATAAATATGGTGTTTAATTGTAAATATTCAATAGTGGAAGGAGTATTAGTTATAATTATGATTAGAGTATAAATACTCCTTCCTAAGTCATTTGTAATTAACCTTGGAGATAATAAACACATAGTTAACCTATTTTCTCTCTCTACTTCATCTTCAACCTCCCTTTCACACACAAACACACTTTACACACACTATCCATATTTCCACCATTAAATCTCAATTAAGCTCAAGTTTATTTCTATCAATTGGTATCAGAGCATAATCGGTGAATCCGAACGATCCACAAACAATTTCATAACCGATTTTGTTCGAATTTCTGGAATTTGAGCTTAATTTGATTCTGAAAATTGCTGTTTTTGCTGAATTCGAGGCAGATTAGTGTTTCTAATCATTGATTAAGAGTGGATTAGTGTTTGATTTGATAAATCAGTGGTTAATTTCGATTTTCAGGTCGTAAATTGTTGTTTTCATGATTTTCTGTTTTATCTCTGCAAATAGCTATAAAGAAGAAAAGTCAACTGTGTAATATTCTTTTGTTTTACTGCTACTGTAGTGGTCACGTGGTGATGTTCAGTTAACTCAAATCTCGAAAAGAAAAAAAAAAGCAGAATAAAACTTCTTTTCATTTTTGAATTTACAATTTTTTTTACATTTTAATCAGAAAAGGCAGAAAAAGAAAAATAAACAACAAAAAGTTCATAATTTCTCTCTTCAAATTCATCTTCGTTGTTGATCAAATCGAGCTGAAAATCACTAGGTTTTGTTCGCGGTGTGATTCTGATCACGGTGATGTTTTCAATTTTCCGATTGGTTGATTTTTGGTGACGGTTACATTTTCCGGCGAACTATCGAATTTTCCGGCGAGTGTCAAAATTGATTTTTGTTGCTGAGGGTTTGTTCGGAAGTTGATTGTGAGTATTTTGGTGCAACTTTTGTGGTTTGATTCGAAGTATTGGCGAAGATATTGTGGTTTTAAGTTTTCCGGCGAAAACCGTTTTTCCGGCCACCGTGTTTTTGTCTGCAAATCACATTTACCGGCCACCTTGTCTTCATCATTTGCCGACCTTGTAGATCAACCAACTCACGAAACCATATCTCGTGTTTGCAGACTTGACCGTTTCACCCTTTGGCCGAAGTAACCAAAACTACCATTTGCCGAGCTCGGCAAACACCATTAACCTGTTGTCTTCTGAAAACTCGACCAGCAACAAACCAGCACCAAAACCCGCTTTTGCCGAGCTAACCGATCACCCAATCACCAAATCACCGGTCACAAATCCAATTTCAACTATCCGCCGAGCTCACTGCTCGGCAGTCAACACAAACCAATCAAAACTCTCATTTCACCTATCTGCCGAGCTCACTGCTCGGCACTTAGTACAACTAAGACTTAGAAGTTTTTTTTTACCAAGTATTTTCATTTCAACTATCCGCCGAGATTATTGCTCGGCATCCTTCACTTTTGACACTTAGAAACTTTTTCGACCAATTTTTTTCTATTTCTTCTATCCGCCGAGCTTTTTGCTCGGCAATCCATACAAACTGAACTTTTCTCATTTCAACTGTTTGCAGAGCAATAAGCTCGGCAAACAGTTCTAGTAAACCAAAATTTGTTAAGACTAGAATTCGAGCTTTAGTGTGTGTTTTAGTGTGTGTTAATGGAGGTTTCTAGTGAGAGAAAGTAGAGAGAGAGTAGAGAGATGTCAGGGAAAGATTAGCTTGTATTATATGGTCAAAGGTTAATCTACATTCAAAGATTCTTTTTCAATGGTGATATCGTGTGGTATCAATAAGTCTTCCATTTAATTTTGAGAATATTTTTATTATTATTGTTGAGTGAGGAGTTATCAAGAGAAAGTGTGTATAGGTAGAAAACGTGTCTCAATCATAGGGTCAAACACGGTCTCTTTGGCTAAATAGGTTACATAGGTGTCCTTTTGTTTAAGGGTTCACGTGATTGCCTTTGGAATCCAAGAGAGGTGTTTTGACAATTTTTGTGTTGGATAAAGAAATAGGGAACATGCATGAATAAAAGCTAGTGTGCTGTCACTTTGTTATTGGTTTGTTTCTTTTCAGTATCATGTTTTGAGTGTCAACTTGTTTGCTTTGTGTGTATCTTTTATATCCAAAAACAAATTTTTTTTGAAACCCCAATTTGCAGAGATATATGCTCTGCAAATAGCACTTTCTAGCTTCAAGTGTTGTGAATCATGGCTGTGTGGTTGTTGTTGTGATTGCTTGAGTCGTGGTTGTGTGATGTGATGACTTGTGATTTTTCTGATCTAAGTATATTCATTTTTGAGTGATTAATCTGTTGTGATTTCCCATTCAATATTTTTCTAGTATTTTCCATTCTTCATTTCTTAATCATCATGTCTTCGAAAGAAGCATTAGCTCTAGGTTCTGGAAAGAATGATGATCAGGTAATCTCTGTCTCTAAGAAATACTTAAAATATCTTATGAATCAAAGTGAAACAGTGATTCTTGAAAAACAAGAACTTGATGCCAAAGTTCTTGAATTGACCAAGACCGTAAGACAACTGCAAGTTTAGAAAACTAATGAAATGCTAAGAGGAAATGCTTTGGTGCAGGACATTGAGTTATTAAAAGTGAAACTGAAAGAGTCGAATCCTGAGTTGAAGGAGCTTGAAGATGAAATTTCTAACCTCAAATATGAGTGTTGTATCAAAGATACTCTTTATCAACAACTTGATAAGAAGTATAAAGAGCTCGAATCTGCTGAAAAGGAAAGTCTTCAATCTGAAGTTGACCGAATCACTTCTGAGAACAAAGAGCTCAAGTCTGGTAATACTCTCAATTTGTCTGCTATGGAAAGTTTTCGACTTGAAATTGACCAACTCAAATCTGAAAACAAAGAGCTCAAATCTGCAAATGATCTTATTTTGTCCAACATGGAATGTCTTCAAAAAGAAAATGATCATTTGCAATCAAAGATTTTCAAATTAACAAATGAGTTGGACAATTCTTCCAAAGAGCTCAACAAAATTATTTTAGACAATCAATCAAACGAACTTGTTTCGCAACAAAAGATTTCTGAACTTACCCATGAGTTGCGAAATAAGTCCACCATGTTTGTGAGCAAAGAGAGAAAATTTCTCAAAGTTCTTGAACAACTTCGAATTGATGTGAGCGATGTTGAAAAAGAAAGAACAAAATTTTGTGCTCAAATCAAGTGTCTTGAAGACAAGTGTTTGCAACTTCAGTCAAACGAAACATCTTTGACCAAGAAAATTTCTTTGCAAACACAAACCAAATCTTTTCAAAATCAAAATCATTGTTCTATCTCTTCTGACACAACCAAAGAAGTTGTTGAAATTTGCACTCAACCTGATTGTCCTATTTGTGAAGTTGTGAATTCCCCTGTGCAAACTAAATGTGATGATGTTGAGACTACCGAGTCCTCAACTCTGACTGATCTTAATTGTGTTTGTGACAAGACTGAGGTATCCAAAAGTTTTCCAAAATCTATTTCTTCCAAACCAAAAGTTGATGTTTCAAAGAGGATTTACACGGGTAAATCTTCTAAACCTTTTGAAAGAAAGGTGTCTCAGTTTACTAATTACTCCTTGCAAAAGGGTAAGAAGTACACTAACAAACCAAATTTTGATGTAACAACTACCTTTGTCTCTTTTCTATCATTTGAGGATAATTCTGGACATATTTCACAAGCAAAATCTCAGTTGACTAAATCTAAATGGAAACCGATTTCAAAAGATAAGTCAGTTGAGTCAAAATCATTCACATATTCTTTTTCAGAACTTTTTGATCTTGCACCAAAACCTGTGAAAGCAGTTGTGCAAAAAGTGAATGATTTTGCTTCGAAAAATCATTTTCCAAATCAATCTCCCAAGATTGGAATTTTCAAAGAAATCAAATGATTTTTCACCGTTGCTTCCACGAAAACTCTTTTCAACTAAACCCCGGGTTTTAGTTCTCCGTGGAATGCAACTTCGATTCATCAAATCGATGAGACTTACATTTGGACTTTCAAGAATTCAAAAACAATTGGACCCAATCTCAAATGGGTTCCAAAAGTGATTTCCAAGTGATTTGATGAATAGTGGCTTATGCACACTTCAGTGTATAACCCGTTCGAAAACCGTTTTCGTAATTTCTTCATTTTTAGAAAAATCCAAAAAGATTTTCATTTTCTTATTTTGAAAAATCCAAAAAGATTTTCTCTTTTAATCATTTTTTTATTTACTTTGTCTTTTAGTTACTCACAATGTATTAGGATGAGATGCAAGGCATCGAACGCCTTTGTGTACTGTCTTTGCAGTCTCATTTTTTAATGTTTGTGAGCAACTTTCAAACTCTTTACTCACCCTTGATATGCAAAAACTTTGTTTATATCATGCATATATTTAGGGGGAGTTTGTTTATAAAACCAAAACTTCCAAGTGTTTAAACTCATTTTCCATTTTAAAACACTTTGGAAGATTTTCAAACCATTTTCGATCATATTCAAAGAAGTTCGGTGTTAGATTTGCACATGAGAGTTTAGGCCACTCATAAAAACTTCATGATCTTGTCATCGCCGATGGGATCTAACCCCGGAGTTAAATTCTCAATTTTAGATTGTGAGGGTCTTTGAGCGTGATGATGTTTGTGCAAATAGGACATGAGGGAGTAGTCGAAAAGTGAGAGGTTACGGTGAAAAAGATGATGTGAGAAAGGGCTAAAAGAAATGAAAGCCCTCCCAAAAATTCTTAAAAAGCCGGGTCAACACGTTCCTATCGGGTTTCATTTGTTGATTTCTAGATATTGAAGAAGACTTCATGGACCCAGTGAAGCAATGCACATCTTTACCTAACCACTCAAGTGTTTCTTAACAAATACTTGTTTTATTCTCACGGAGATTTTCACATTTCTATCGACTCTTCATTTGGAAGATGTTGATATTGAAAAAGGGAGACACTCTGCTCCGGTCCCCGACTTCATTTGATCACTATTGAGTCTAGAGCGTACTTGATATATCTTTTATTTGACTAAGACACATAGAGTCTTTATATGTCTTTGTGACATTGCATATCTTTGTGATATTGCCTGAACATTCGTAGTGATATCATATTATTGATATTCCACGATGATCGAATGGAAATCCTACCAATGCTAACATCTTTTCCAACGTTGAACGTAGGTCTCACATTTTCATTTTATGAACTTGTTGAGTAAACGAGAAGTCTATGTGACCTCGGAGTTATTTTCCCAAAGTCTTTGAGGATAGTAAGACATGGTTATTGAACGCCTTTGTGACACTGACCATGTATTACATTCTTTAAAGCAATCTATCGGTTGAAAAGCCATAGACAGACCCATTTAGAGATAATCTTTGTGCATTTCTCGATGACAATGGGAAGTCCTGAAAATAGTAATCGTATTTTTAGGCCACACCATTAATCCTTTTGATTTTTGGTTGTGTTAACGGATCATTTTTATCCGGTTTTCATTTCTCTTCACACAAACACAAAGAACACAAACACCATATAAAAATTGTTTTTCCAACAACGCAACCTTACATTCTAGTTCACCAATAGGTTCATTGGGAATTGGGAATTGGGTTGGGTTACTTTGCTTGATTGTTGTTTGTTGGTATCTACCGTTTATGCTATCAATCATTATTGTATGATGAAACCGTTTCACATTTTCATCATAAGGGGGAGAAATGATTATATGATTGATAGATAGAGTTTAAGGTTTTAGGTAGAATTTGATTGATAGATATTGATTGAGGATAATTCATTGTGTTTGGATGTTCAAAGGATCGTTAGTTTAGGTGAAGAGAGTGAATAATTATCGTGCTAAGTTGAGAGATTGTTTTGAGAATGTTAAAGGATTGATTCGAGATCGAGTATATTCAAGATGAAGTACATGGTCGATAATTGAAAGATTTATTGAAAAATTGACCATCGTTTGATGATTAGAAAAGTTTGAGATTGAATAGAGATTGTCGTTTGTTGATGCTACAAAGAAAATTAAGTTGGATAGTTAAGTTTGTTCTTTATTTGAAGAGATTGTTCATTTGAGGGGGAGCAAGAGTAAACTCATGATTCGTTAAATATGCTCCGAAATGATTGTTTGTTCGAGGGGGAGCAAGAGATTAAAGATTTGTTATTGAATAATTTGCTCCGAGATAGTTGTTTGATTGAGGGGGAGAAAATGTTTATTGATCAAAGAATTGAGTGTTCCAAGATGATTGTTGATTCAGAGACAAGTGAGACCAAGAAATGAAATTTCCGCATTCAAAAACCAAGCTTCCGCAAAGCCAAAAGAATTCAAAGTTAAATCAAGCTTCCACAATACCAAAAGAATCCAAAAGAATTCAAAGTCAAAACCAAGCTTCCGCATGCTACTCAAAGATTCAAGTTACTTCTCCAAGCAACATCAAGTTGAAATCAACATTCAAAAGTTCAAGTTGTGAAAGCTCAAAAGCTACAAAGATTTCAAAGGTGCTTCCAAAGTATTCAAAGTTGCAAGAGAAGATCAAGATTTAATAAGTCATCGTCAGATATATTTGTTTGTTGAGAAGATTCAAAGTCAAGGTTGATACAAGACATTGAAGACAATGAGAAAGCTTCAAAGTCCAATCAACATTGAAGATTTTCAACAAATGGGCTCATCATGTTATTTAAAGACGAAGACGATGCAACATTTACAATTCAACACCAAGGGGGAGATTGTTAGAAATATAAATATGGTGTTTAATTGTAAATATTCAATAGTGGAAGGAGTATTAGTTATAATTGTGATTAGAGTATAAATACTCCTTCCTAAGTCATTTGTAATTAACCTTGGAGATAATAAACACATAGTTAACCTATTTTCTCTCTCTACTTCATCTTCAACCTCCCTTTCACACACAAACACACTTTACACACACTATCCATATTTCCACCATTAAATCTCAATTAAGCTCAAGTTTATTTCTATCACAGGTTTTCTTAAACCGTTTTCTTAAGCCGTCAGGTTTTCTTCTCAAACTTCTTCTGATTGTCATATTTCTTCTCACCACCAGAAAAATCTTTCTTCTGGTCATACTTAGGAGCATTCGCATTTTTAGCATACGAAGAGACTGATGAAGTCCTAAGTTGATTGTTTGTTGGTTTCTTCTTGAAGAATTTCTTCTTGAAAGTCTTAGTGAAATAAGCGAGTTCTTTGTACATCTCTTTTTGTTTCTCATCCAGATCAGAATCACTCATCTCACTCGAATCAGAATCAGAATCAGTTTGAACTTCAACAAAACTGTGTCTTGACAATCTTGAAGTCTTCTTTTCAGTAACCAAGGCCAATGGATCTGAATGTACATTCTCTTCTTTCTTCTTCTGAATTCTCTGAACATCCTCAACATTAAGTTGTAGCTTTTCAAACAGAGTGTGAATGGTGAGTTTTCCAAAGTCTGATTGTTGGTTGAGTTGAGTTCCATACACTTGCCATTCCTCTTCCAGATTTTGATGAATTTGATGTTCAGTTCCATATTGGTTCTCTTCACATCATTCTTTCTCAGCTCATTGATGCATTGCAGAATCTGATGTATACCTCATTCAATGGTTCACCTTTTTGTTGTTTGAATGTTTCATACATGTTCAGAACAGTCGACAACCTTATGGTGTTTGACACATCAGATCCTTCCATCTGCTTCTCCATTTCATCCCAAATGTCTTTTTCCTGTTTCATAGGAATCCACATTGCAGTAGATGTCATCAGGAAGTGCTTGGTAAAGAAAGGCAATTGCACTTTGGTCAGCCTCAACTCTGTTTCTCTGATCTGTGTTCCAACTCTCTTCAGGTAAAACTTCTCCATTAACTGGGTTCTTTGAAACTTCAGGACCATCTTTGTAAGATTTTCTCAGCAGTTTTCCATTCTTCTGCTGTCTATCCAGTTCAGAAACCTTTTCTTCCAATGAGGATAAGATCCTCTAAACAAGACAGGTGGTCTTCCTTCAGAACCAAGTGCTAAAGCTTCCCTTGAAGCCATTTCAAGCAATTAACAGACTTAGAAAAATTTGAGAATTTTCAATTTCAACTAAATGCAGAGCTTAATCCTCTGCAAATAGAACAAGTAAGAAATTTCAAATTTTCAAAAATTTTGATTTTTCAACCCACGCGAAGAATATTGATGAAAAATGGTTTTGAGAAATTTTCTTGAAAAATTTTGATTTGAGAATCTTAAAAACAACTAAGTGCCGAGCTTAATTCTCTGCAAATGGAGTAAGTGACCAAGTCGCAACCCAAGAACTTAGATCAACACACAAAATTTCAACTATTTGTCGAGCTTAATTCTCTGCAAACAGCACAAATAGAACTTGTACTTAGTCACACCAACCAAAAACACTTGTTTGCCGAGCTTAAACCTCTGCAAACAATGCAAGTAGCACCAGTCACAAATCAAAAATTCTCAAAAACAACTATTTGCCGAGCAAAAAGCTCTGCAAATAGAACAAGTGAACTTAACACTTAACCAAATTTCTTGAAATAATTATTTGCCGAGCAATGAACTCTGCAAATAGAACAAGTGAACTTCACACTTAACCAACTTTCTTGAAATAACTATTTGCCGAGCAAAAAGCTCTGCAAATAGAACAAGTGAACTTCACACTTAACCAACTTTCTTGAAATAACTATTTGCCGAGCAAAAAGCTCTGCAAATAGTAAGTAAGAACACCACTTAGCAAACGACCTCTGCAAATACGAGTAACCACAACACGACAAATTAGTCGGTTAGGTTATCTTCTTCGTTTAGCCAAACCCTTATTTACAGAGAAGACTGAAAATCTTCGATATCTTCTTCATTTTTGCGAATTAGAACTCGAATTTTATATCAAAATGTTCAGAAAATCAATGCGCACAAATCCTCAAACAAATTAGATGCTAATTTCAACTGGAAATCAAACCCTCACGAACATGCGATTTGTAGAGCTCGATCAAAAACAACTCAAATGATGAAATTAGCTTCTGAAAATGATAGCGAAGGAAGATATACTGATATTAAATCGATCGGTGAACAAAATTCGAACAAAAACACACTTAATTTGCAGAGAATCACTAAGTGAGCTCTGCAAATAGTATAAGTAAGAACACCACTTAGCCAACGACCTCTGCAAATACGAGTAACCACAACACGACAAATTAGTCGGTTAGGTTATCTTCTTCGTTTAGCCAAACCCTTATTTACAGAGAAGACTGAAAATCTTCGATATCTTCTTCATTTTTGCGAATTAGAACTCGAATTTTATATCAAAATGTTCAGAAATCAATGCGCACAAATCCTCAAACAAATTAGATGCTAATTTCAACTGGAAATCAAACCCTCACGAACATGCGATTTGTAGAGCTCGATCAAAAACAACTCAAATGATGAAATTAGCTTCTGAAAATGATAGCGAAGGAAGATATACTGATATTAAATCGATCGGTGAACAAAATTCGAACAAAAACACACTTAATTTGCAGTAATCACTGAAATAGTGAGCTCTGCAAATGAACCTTTCAGAAAATCAACTTAATTCTAAAATTAAGCACAAATTAAGCTTGTAATAAGCTTGTGGATCGTTCAGCAACTCTGATTGTGCTCTGATACCAATTGTAAGAATAGAATTCGAGCTTTTGTGTGTGTAAATGTGTGTGTTAATGGAGGTTTCTAGTGAGAGAAAGTAGAGAGAGAGTAGAGAGAAGTCAGGGAAAGATTAGATTTGTATTATGGGGTGAAAGGTTACAATTAACATAATGGAGGGGGTTTATATACATATGAGCTATTTACACTATGCCCCCTTCCATTGTAACAAGATTTACAATATAAGTACAAATTAACATAAGGTACACAAATCAACTACTACATTTATATTTCTAACAACATCTGAAGATGGGCACCCTTGATCACATTGATGCTGCAGCTCTGGGTCTTTCATTAGAAAGATATCAGAAAATTAAAGAAGATCCCAGAGTGCAGAAAGCATTGACTGAAATGAGCGACTATGAGTATGGGGTGATGTATTCTCCCATTGAACAAAAGCTTGACCATCTCACCTTCAAATGTCCATTGAGGACTTGGTGAAAAACAGAGAAAAGGAGATGGCAATTAAAAAGAAGGAAATTCTGGGTGGTGTTCTGAAAGTTGAAAAAGAATTGTCTAGACCACCCATCAAACCCAAAGTGACTGAACCAAGAACTTCAAAGAAGAATGTTCGTGATGCTGACCCCTCCACATTCAAGCCAGTTTCAGATGATGCTTCTGAGATCCAAAGAAAGCATGAAAGGGATCAATATGAACATTATATGAATCATCGATCTCATCCAGCCAAAATCATTGATATGGAAGTTAAAAAGGCTGATGGATTGAAGTTATTTGACTTGATTGTGAAAAGAGAAGGTAGGGCAGCTGAAGAATACAATCAAGTTTCAGTGCACGAGTTTGGAATTTCTGAACATAGGGAGATGATTCAGATTCTGAAAGCAAAACCAAAGTCTGCTCTTATTGGCGCATGGTTATCAAGAATACAACAAAAGTTGCAGGCCAAGGTAGAGATAGAGAGCAGATTGTTTGGAACAAAGGAATCCTCCCCACTGAAAAGGAAAGCTACTGAAGCACCTACTTGGTCTGATGAATAAAGAACCCATCCTTCAGTTGATCCACCTGTAGTCCAAGGAAAAAAAGTTAATTCCCCCAAGCACTCATTTCGAACTTAGCCTTCATGCTATGCTCAAATTCCTTGCACATAGTCTCATCAGATGAACAAAGATAATATCATCGACGTAAACCTGTACGAGCAAGTAGTCCTTCCCTTTCCATTTGATAAACAACGTGCTGTCAATAGAACATCTAGTAAAACCATTTTCATGCAGATGAGTAGACAGTTTTTCATACCATGACCGAGGAGCCTGATGTAAACCATATAGAGCCTTATCAAGACGATATACTCTATTAGGGAAGTCTGGATCCTCAAACCCCGGAGGTTGATCTACATACACTTCTTCTCTTATTTCCCCATACAAAAAGGCACTCTTTACGTCAAGTTGATACACCTTTATACCTTTATAACTAGCAAATGCCAGAAAATAATCGAATAGCTTCAAGTCTAGCTACTGGTGCAAAGTCTCATCGTAATCAAAGCCTTCTTGTTGCTCAAATCCTCTAACCACCAACCGAGCCTTATTGCGAGTGACTACACCTTTGTCATCCTTTTTACAACGAAAAACCCATCACGTTGATAAAGGAGATTCACCCGGAGGTAAGTCAACTAACTTCCATACATCAAGCTTTCTAAACTGAGCCAATTCTTCTTGCATCGCCTCAACCCATGACGGATCTTTAAGAGCCATTCCAAAATTTTTAGGCTCAACCTGAGAGATGAAGCAAAAGTACAAGTACCAAGTAATGCCCCAGTATCCTTAATTTCAGCAAACATACTTGACAAATTTTTCCTATTCTGATTTCTCGTGCGAACAGAGGCAGAAGCATCACCAATGATTTGCTCTACTGGATGATCCTTGTTGACTCTTGTTTGAGGAACCGTATCGATTGTAAGATCATTTCCCAAGTTAGTCTGCACATGTTGCTCTGGAGTTTTAGGCTCCTCCTGATTTTCACCTTCCGTGTCATCAGTATCATAGAAGGGAGTATCAGGTAGAGGTATATGTAAAGGATCAGTAGGATATTTAGGAGCAGTCTCTAAGGTAGAATCTGCTTCTTTGGATCCACTTGATTCTCCAGATTTAGAAGCAGGCTTAATGAAAGGTGAAGAAACAGGAGAAGAAATAGGAACCGGCCCACCTTCAAATGGATCATGTAGAGTAACTACATCTTCCACAATCGGAACACCTGTAAAAGAAACAGGACCACGAAAAGAAGTGAAAACACCATCATAATCAAAGTCATTAGCAGGACCAATGTGTAGCAGGTTTATGACTGACAATTACCACATTTGTACCAAAATTAACTTTGCCAGTTTTCTGATTGTACACACGCCGAATTGGTGTACTAGGTATATAACCTAAAAAGAAACCCTCCTCAGATTTAGGATCAAATTTCCCTGAGGAAGAACTTTAAGAAAGTACAAGGAACACCAAAAGGCTCAACATTTTGCAAATTGGGCTTTGTGTTGTGCAACAGTTCATAACAGGTTTTCTTAAACCGTTTAACTGTTAAAACCCGATTTAAAATGTGACAAGCTGTATTCACTGCCTCCCCCCAGAAAGTAACAGGAAGCCCTGAATCAGCAAGCATCGTCCTAGCCATTTCTATCAATGTCCTGTTTTTCCTTTCAGCTACTCCATTCTGCTGTGGCTCATGCGGTGCACTGAATTGATGTTGAATACCCTTGGTCAAGCAAAAAAACCGTAAGAGTATTATTCTTGAACTCAGTGCCATTGTCACTCCTGATTCTCTTAACTTTAATTTCATGGACATTCTCAACTTGTCTAACAAAATCCATAAACCGGTTTGCGGTCTCGTCCTTTGTCTTCAAGAAAATTGTATTTCTAGGTTGTTTAGATATTTACACACTTGTGTTTATCTTTGTTCCGCAACAACCTTTGTATTTCTTTATATCAATAAATCAAATACATTAGAAAAGTACATAGTCTCTCAATGTTGAATGCTTGATTATATCTATATATATATCTTTATATAGTTCAGCCTTTGTTCTTGCATTTATTTTAAGTTATTCTTATTGTTCATCCATATCTGGATCGTAAACTGAACTTGTCCTTCAAGATCAGTTATACTTGCCAGTCGGGTTCTAACCATCTATATTTGGGACTCACAGTGTAATTAGTATTTGATGTTGTTAAATGAAATTACTTGAGGTTGTCATTTGGTTAATATAAGATTAAGAGGGTGTTAAGTGTTAATTTAATAAAAAAAACCTAAAAGTCAATCCATTCATACTTTTGTGCCTAATCGATCAAAAGAAAATATAAGGTTGTTGCTTTGGGTTTTGGTGGCCGTCCAAACAAATATATAGAGATACCATTGCTTGGTCTTGGTGGATTTCGTACTCAACAGGAGAAGAAAAAAAAAAGAATTGTAATAGAGCTGGTCCTTGTGTTGTGCTGTTGGTGAACGCAACATACCAAAAAATAAGAAATTTGAAACAAAGGGTTTGTGCAATATAAAAATACATTTGTGATTTCCTTTTGTCATAGCCATCAATCAGGTAAGGATCAAGTATTGCCTTTGTGTTTTATTGTTTTCTTTAAACCTATAACCAGATTTATATATATATATATATATATGTTATATTATATATAGATATATATATATATATATTATATATAGATAATAAAATTATGGTATTCATTAACAAGTAGATTTGTTGTCAAGTGTGTCAAGAACCCATTATGTTTTTGGTATACACGAGTAGAGGATTGTTCATATGAATCCTTAATTTTTGGTGAAACCCAAGGACCAAATCTTGGCCTTTGATTTATCTTCATCAATGGATGAGATTAATCCTCTTTCTCCTCTCCTTCTTCTTTTTTTTCCGGCCACCGCCTTCTTCTTCTTTTCCGGCGATACAGCCGCCGGTCACCACCTGTTTCTTCTTCTCCGGCGATACAGCCGCCGCCACCACCTCCTCCTCCTTCTTCTCCGGCGAGAAAACCACGGCGCCGGCGCCGCATAAAGGGCGGAGCCCGTACCGTATCAAACCGCCACCATCTCTTGGATCACCTCCAATCAAATCCATACGATTCCCATATGCGTCCCTTGACGGTCAACTTAGAACGGATAAGGGCCACTGGCCCGTACCGTATCCACCCGAAAACGACGCCGGAGTAATTCGACGGCCGTGATGATTACCAATCAAATTTGATTGGATACTGGTTCGCCAGAGTAGATCGCCGGAGTTATTAGACGGCGGTGGTGACCGGAATAATTCGCCGGAATTTCGTCAGAGATGAAGGGATCGCCGGAGTTGACGACGAAAAACGACTGGAGATGAAGATTTCCTTTTAATCTTGAATATTCATTAGATTTGATCCAAGGGCTGAGATTGAGCCCTTGGGTTTCACCAATTTTTGTGGTTTCACATGAATACAACTCTACACGAGTAACATCAAAGAAAGAAAAACGGAGTTGGCTTTGTCTTGTTTATTGAGTTCCATAGTACAAAAATATAGTTTCAAATTAATTAAAAAGTTTACTGCATTTTTGTTGCTTTCTTTGTATCCATAAAAAAGGTACACATATATATAAATAATAAGATAAGAATGGTCATTGAATTGTGCTTGTGACTGCCGAAAGAAAAAGAAAGGAGAAATAGGGAAGAGTCAAAGTGAATTATGGTCCTTTTTCATTGGATAACTAAGATATACATGTATGTATAGGTCCATAGCTTTTTGGATTTTATGTGTCTAGTAACAAATTAAAGCCACTGTGTCATGTATGTATATAAAGGGCAATACTTTCATACTTGGATTTTGCTTAATAAAATATCGAGAGATAGTGCCCGCGCGTTGCGGCGGTGATATGGTGGGGGTGATAGATCAAGTCATAGAGTATGATAGCCAAATGCCTTAGCCGTACGGGCTCCGCCCTCGGATTTAAAAATTCGTCGAAAGTATATCGAATGACATCTCTAATTAAAGAGCATGAAATTTTTAGAACACCCATACAATTTTTATAATTTATCGATATACGGTTTTTGAGATAAAAGATTTTTTTTTTGAACAGTTAGTCGGTATTCGATATCAGGGAACACCTCACCGTATAATGGTGAAGCCCTGCACGTACTCTAGACTACGAGATGTAGACCATAAGCCATTACAGGTGATTCAGGGAAAAAATGAATAAAATGATTTATGGAGGAGAGAGAAAAAAATGAGTGGTTGAGATTTGAGGAGAGAGAGAAAAATGAATGGTTGAGATTTAAGGGTATTATATGTATATTAGGTAGAGATGTTTAAATTAGTGAATAAAGAAGAGGGTAATTTAGGTAGTTCAAATCATCTTTTGAGATTTTAAAAAAAGGCAAAATGCTTTATAAGATAGTATTAGATGATACATATATCAACAATATATTATAATATTGTTTTCACAAATACTTGTTGCTAGAAAATGAAAGCCAATATTTTATTAGGTGTATGGTTCTTTTAGTCGAGCAACAATAACCAAATAAATAGAGTTGGTTTCTAATGATTTTAAGATTGAGCAGTTTATAATGTATATTTTATTTGTGCATTTATTCTTTAAATGATGTTCGTTTATAGGTTGTTGGGAATACATAACAAGCTTGGTAAAGTGTTCTTATTTGTGGTTTGTGTATCTCCTAAAGGTAAGATAACTTACTTTAAACACAATTCAGAAACTGATATCAACTTCATTGACACATTTTAAACATTCATTACAACATCACCTTGTTTTGAATCCCATGAATACCATCG
>CM067173.1:104620733-104743822 GCA_034093135.1 Erigeron breviscapus | reverse complement strand
GAAAGAACTCTGCCAAATTTAAAGCAGACAAGTAAGCGCAAGTAGCAGTTCTAACTTCTAACACAGTATTAGTCTTAAAAAGATTCCTCGTTTACTTAGCAATGGGTTGATCCAGTTTATGTGTTATTCTTGGCAGAACAGCTTACGACAAAAAAGGTCAAATAGAAGGAACGAATCGAACGTCATCCAAAGTGTATTTTTATGCAAATGGAAAAAGATTTTCCTAACAACCCTAAGGGCTATGGTCAAGAAAACATTAATGACCATTATGAGATTATTGGTGCAATATAGGGTTTTATCCGATCACAAACAACTGGTAGTTACGCCTCTCCTTTTTTAAGGGTTATCGGATAATGATAATCATTCTATAGTTAGGATGGTAATATATATTTACTTTTAAACATGCCCGTAAGGATAGGGTAAGCAAAACCAAAAATTAATTATCTTTGTAATAGTAAAAAAAATTCTGTGATCTTTTGGCACACAAATTATTTTCAAAAAAAACAAAAAGCTTGGGCAAAAGGTGTTCCCAGTCAAACCAACCTTACCCATACCAAATAATCACCATTTTGACCCCCACCCTATTTTGGCACCTTTAAATTTCTAACCCAATATATTTGAAGTAAAAGAACATACCCTGACAAGGATTTGCAAACCAATGACAGCCCTTTTTCTGACATTTTCATTACGGAAAACAGCAAGTCTAAGGAGATGAAAAGCAATTTGTTTTAAGAAACGGTCGTTTTCCCTCGCCATTAGTGTTGATCCGTGAAGCTGAAATACACTATTGAATACTGGAAATAGCGATTTCCAGAAGGCAAGTGATTGACTGCGTGAGAAGATACTGGTAAATATGGATGTAATGCAATCCAACTTTCCATAATCAGTTGCAATACTATGTGATGCAGCAGCCTTAGAGAATTTTTCTGTTATTTCCAAAATTTGGAGACTGATAGCAGCACTTAGGTTTTCTTCCCAAAGTTCCTAAAAGACAACCATAATTTTATTGTTTAATAAGTATAAAATTCACCATACAAGATTCCGATAGCTGCATATTTCATGTGACATACAAGTTTTTGCCTCAAAACTGGATGCAGTGATTCCCTCAGTGCTTGGCTTGAAGCTCCAATTCTAGAAGACTGTGCCTGAGCAAGAGCTTCCCTTAAGGAAAACGGCTGGCTCGGAGAGCTCAGCTGGGAGTTCACTCTTTGCCATAGATATCCATTCTCAGATGCACCTTGTGGCTGCTTTTAACATAACAATTAATTATACTATCAATAATCATGCAACAAAGAGGTCGGGCTGGTTGAGTAAGGGTCAGAACAAGGGTTTAGATGAAAATGAGTCACTTTAAATATGGGCCAAAAAGGCTAGGGAAGAACTAAAAACACATTTTTGTCCAGCTTCTAGGTTAATATACAAAATAGTGCATTAGTTATGATTACAAAAATGATACTGTTATAATAATATCTTATCTTTGAAAGAAAGAATTTAGGAGTTTGTATGCATTAAAACAAAAAAACTATACGTGACTTTTAACCCATGTGAATCCTTTAATATGAATACAACCCAAATCAACCCATTGATAAATAAATGGATTGGAATTACCACATGTAACCAGAATGCCAAATATATATGACAGCATGCAATAGGATTATATATTCTAACTTTCTTATACATCTAGAAGAAAGATTATATAACATATACCCGAATTTCTTGACGAGATGCCTCAGATAGATACTGATTAATGGCAGGAGAAAGCCTATCAGAGTACTTTGCAGACATAGGTGAATCAGCAACTGGGCTCCGAGAGCTACCGCCTATTAGCATGCTATCAACACTTTTTTTGTGCTGCATTTGTACCATAAACAAATATAAATGACAAAATGACGAGTATTCCCCTCAATATAAGCTTTTGTATATCTAAAATTTACTTCTACCAACTAAGTCAATAAAGATATTTTGGTAGTAGGTATCATTACCTCAAAAAGAATTAGGCAATCCTCCAGTAGTTTGAAAAAAAGTCTTGTTCGAGCAATATTCTGCTGCCAAGCCTTCACAAGTGATGCATCATCCAGATTACGTAATATTTGCAGAACTACAATCAACACTTCACGTTTTTCAACAGCATTTAGGTTATAAAATACAGGCATTTCATCCAGCATCTGCACAAATGTAAGAGGGAGTAAAAATATAATCTTCACCATATGTATTCGACTAATGAAACTACCATGCTCACAAATGACACATATGCTGATATAATGGAGTGAAAATGACAACTAACGATTTGTTTAATTAGTTTATTTCAAGCCAGGAAATCATTTTAAATAGAAAAAATTTCTCAATAAGTATGCAAAAGTAATTTCCATAACAGAAGGTATTTACCTGTCCCACAAGTGGAAAATACAATTGAGCAATATATAACTTATCCTCTGGCTTTTGGTAGCGAGAATCAAAATCATGCTTGCATAAGAGGACTACCAAAATCCTAGCCGCCTAGAGACAGTAAAAAGAAATAGCAATGAGCGAAAGCACTAGTTTATTAGAAAGGATATCCATCCTGAAAAATGAAACATTATTGAACTCACTTTTGCCCGCTGAGACAAATCATCATGATCCCATGTGAGAAAAAGTTCTTGAATTAAAACAGATGATAGGTAGTTCCTGTAATAATAGCAGACAATGTCAATTACTTGCATGCATCTTCATAAATGACACAGTGCTATTAGTGAAATGGTAACAGGCTAAGAGCACAAACATTAAAAATAATCAATAAAAGAAAATCCCCAAAAGTAACTATATATAAGTGAACCACAACCACAAGGGATGGCTAATAAATCAGAACACCAAATACATTGAACCTACCTCAAAGTCAAAACTAAGTCTAGTACTGAACTAACTGTGAAATAAAGTAAAAAAACTACCAAATAAAAATACCTATCAGACGGATCCCGCCCTGGCATCTCAACAAATAGATCGTGGTCACAGATGATTTGCAGAAAGGTAAGCTTGCAATCATGCAACACTGATTGACATACCCCAGAGAACTTATCCAAGTACAATGACACCTGCAGTGAGAAGTATAAATACAACTTTGAAAAGGTTGATGCAATAAATTGATGGCACCTATCTAGATTTTCAGCAAGATTAAAGAAGAATGAGAAACTTTACAGTGATTGGTTGACAACTGTTATGATACGCGAAAAGATCCTAAGACTGAATAGTAAACCTACCAGTTCAAAAACTTGGCGCGGCTCAATGGTTGACAAAAGATCATAACAAAAGAAAGCCAGACTGCTGTTTAAACGTTTCGCTAAACTTAACCCCCTTTTACAACGCTCATGCACCTCCGTCAAAAGGCAATCATACAATTGCATGATACACCTAAATACACCTTCTTTTAACTGCATCGGTGGAATATCTTCACCTGCCATGCAAAAGAAACCCATTTGCTTGATAACTTCAACAAGATTGGATTCAGCTGATTAACATGCTAACATTCATAAATAGTGTAGATTACTTTGTGTCAGCTAAACCAAATACTTCGGAATATTCCTATGATAAATTCTAAATAGAATGAATGTATCAAAAAGTTCCATTAGTATATTCAGTAGAAGATACCTAGAGGCAAGTTATGATATAGCAGTCGAGTCTGCTCTAGTGCCATGGACTTCACAATCAATTCAAGGAAGAACCAAGCCATCGACAGTACATCATCGTATACAGGTCCAACCCGGTAGCCTTTGGCCTACATTTAAAGTTATAACTTAAGTTAGTGGAGTACGCATATGAAAGCATGTCAAGTAACTAATGAAACCTTGGCTTCAATACATAATTTAAAAGAAACAGTTACCTTGCTACGGGCCAGACTTCCCCACACAGTTGACAAACCGGGATACACTGGAGTTTGTCGACCACCAAAATCATCAAAAGCATAATCCACATAATTGACCAAAAATATATTTCTTTCAGCTTCATCCACCGACTCTTGTTGTACTCTACAGAAAAAAAACAGGTTACTTTTATACGGCGGAAAGAATAGTATGTAAAAAAAGCATCTTAATCTTATAAATATCTTGCGTACCTTGTCAAAATATTAACCATGGCTCTGAAAGCAGCAACCTGTGAGAAGGCAGATAATGAACCTAGATCAAAAATCAATGATGAAGGACATGCATTCACTTGTATATCCCAATTATATATAACATATTCAGAAGAAGAAACTGGTTAACCTGGAGAGTTTCTCCACCATTGCCAATAAGATGGAGAAGCATATTCAATATTGGGTGAAGAAACTGCAGCAAAGCTGTCGAATCAACATTTTTCAAACTGTTGATTGCCTGAAAAGGAGTTAGTATTACTTTAGATTGCCATTGGTTGATTAGAGAGCATAAAAAACCCATCTAATATGCACATAGATACCAATGCTCTTTTAGTGGAACAAATAGCTTGTACAATCCACAAGCATGTGATTCTGTATAATACAAGTTAGCCGTACTATCAAAATATGTGTAGAATAAGAGCACAATTAATCAGACAACTTGTACATTTGTAGGTAATATCTATGTTGTTTTGATCATAAACTGCTACATCCATACGGTCAGAATTCTTTAGTGCAATGCATATCAAAAGAAATAACATAAAGAATTGAAGAAAAATGTATTTTACCATATCACAAGTCACATTCCCTACTGCCCCCCCAATAAGAGATTTGTCAGAAATCCGTACAGCGGTTATTAGCAAGATATAAAATATATAACAATTACATTAAATATTAGGAATGTAAATAGGAAAAAGAAACAGTACCTCAAGGAGTTCAGAACCCCATGGTGGGCTTGTACGGAGAGTGTGTCTGTCATATTCAAGGAAAAAATCTCTGATCCGCTCACTAATAGGATATAAAGATGAGCAAAGCCGTAACCGTAGACGAAACACACTTTTCCCGTCTTCCAAATAATCCAGCCTCTCCTATATGAAGATATAAAGGGTAAACAGCTACAGTAGTCATATAAAATAATAGTTGTGCCTAGACAACACTGTTAAACTCAAGATTAGCATTTTGCATTCAAATACCCATGGTAACAACTGTTATAATTAGATGCAGAGAGCAACGAGCAGAGAAAAATAAAAAAGATGAGAAATAGTAGGGTAAAGAATAAAGTGACTGTTATATAAAATAGCACATACAAAAGTAACATACCTTGCCACTATCTTGAAGATAATGTGGAACCAGCTCTTTCATGATTGGTAGATTGATGTCGGATCTTAACCTACACCAAAAAGTAAATATGAGCAGCTAGCTTGAAGTGTTGGCAATAATGTCATGAAAATAATGAGACTGTTATAACATGATAGGGACAGATTACAAACACACACAAAACTGTTTCCGACTGTTAGCAATATTCTTTATAATTAAACAGACATGCATGTAAGAACTTACTGGGCGTGTGTTGATAATGGAAGAGCCGCATATCCGATTATTACTGGTTTTGGAGCCTCCAACTTTGTCAGAAGGTCAACATGGAAAAATGTGAACAAAAGATGATGTTGTGGTGTCCACATAGAAGGAAGTGAAACTTTGATTTCATCATGATAGCTAGCCACCCTACTTCCAGGAGCTACTTGAGTGTGGACCCATTTTTGTAGGGACCCTCCTGGCTCCCTTGAATATATTGCCTGTTTTGACAAAATTAAATTTCATGTTCGTACATAAAGTATTTTAAAGGAAAGTACTTGTTTCGTATAGTATATTTTCACCAACCTCAAGTGACTGCTTTCGAATATCAACGTCATCCTTTCTGAGCTCAATTCGTATAAACAAATTCCTTTTCCTACTCAAATGAACAGTCAATGGGTAGACATATAGACAATGAAAAAGCTGTAAGAAAGGCTCGTTTCTTATCGTTGTACGGAAGTCAAAAGCTTGAACCTGCAAACCCAAAAACAAATCCAAATTATAAACATCTTGTTTACACAAATATATATATATATATATTATATATATATATATATATATAATATATATTATATGTGAAATCTTGTTTACACAAATCTTACATCATTATTTGTCAAATCTGCATGTCCTGTTGCAACTGATCCATTCAAGGGTTGTTGTTTATGTCTACTTGAATGAATGTTGCGCCACTCACTAACAGTGGAATCAGTTAGCCGGTCCCCATGGTCCAATTCATTGGTTGTACTGGCATTATCAGAAACATTGTCATATTCGGAGTTAGGAGCTTGAAGCTTTTCTATTTCCAAACGCAAGACACCTTTCACGGGTTTGTGAACCTTCCGTTTGGGATCCTACAAATGATCAGTTTGAAAAAAGTAATTAATTTTCAACAAAAAGTATACGAGTTAGAGGTTGCAATTTTAACCACTGATATGTAAACCTGTGAACTCGGTTTGTATTTCATTACAAACAGGTCAAACATAGAAGGGAAAAAGAGGGGTCAAAAGTTGTCTAAAGTGTGTCAAATGCTTACAATCTGGAAAATCAATTATAAGGTAAAATAAAATAGATTATTAGGTTTATAATGTAGCATTTGTAATTCTAATTAATACATTAATTACTTCAAAATTTCCAAAATAGTGTTGAAATCGTCAACTTTGGCCCACCTTGATCAGAACGTGAAGTGGTCGACTTTGAGCCATTACCCAACACACCCAAATCGCCCATGTTAGCATCTCTATATAATAAAACACGAAGTACAGAAACTATGAAATATAGAAAGCTTACCTGGAGAGAATCCTCGGTGTAGCTCTCTTTAACTTTATTTAGGTTCGACACTTCCACCACAACAGAATTTCCACTTGAGTATCCCAACTGACTATCTAAGGTGACCTTTGCAATAGGCTCAGAAACACCTTCCTGCAAACTTGCTCCTGATAAACTATGAGCCAGCGGACTGCTGGGGGAAGCAGATCCACCAGAAGCTGGACCAAGGTTGCTATCAAATAATGGAATAATTGCCCATGAAAACGACTCTCTGTAAGGCATCATCCGAGACCAAACTTGTAGTTTTTGCTTTTCTCTCTCGGTCAGATGGACCTATTTCATATCACAAGAACAAAACTATAACAAGAAACTCATAATTTATTGCACTTATGTTATACACATATATAAAAAATAATATTAATTTTTGCAATGCATACAGGTTCTTTACGTGAATAAACGGATGGAGTCACTCCGCCTTCTTCAGAAGCACATTTCTCTAACTGTATAAGTAGGCAGACTGATGATGATGGGGCATCTAGATAAAAAACTCCACGGGATTCAGAAGAAGTGCTAGCCTGGTGGGGTAAATAAAAGGATTGCAAGTACTTCAGTTCTTGACATGAGTGCCACTTATACATAACTAAACATAAAAATTTAAAACAAGAAAACGAAATAAAAATTTAACTGATGCTCACATCCTGCATTTCAGATGGAAGAACACGAAAAATGAAGTCCTCCGAGAGCTTTTCTCTTCTCTCTTTATTATACAATGATATAGTACCATAAAACGGTTCTACAAGAAAAATGCTGCTAACATCAGATTTAGATACACACAAAAAGCAATCACAAAAATAGGAGATATTTGTTGAAAGAGTTTGTCAGGAATGGCCAGGAACTCACCTACTAATCCAGCTTGAAATGAAAGAGAAAGGACTTTTACAGAAATCTTCAATCCACTACAGATATGAGAAATATTATAGAAATATAATTGAAGGGGAAACAGAAAAAAGCATAACTTGTCTGCATATTGCTAAATTATAGTAGTTTTAAACCTCGTAGACTGTGGCATATTAGATTCTGGAATTCTTTGTCCAAATATCATTGACCTCTCATTTTCCCAGTCAAATACAGGTTCATAAGCAGGCAAGGGGGATTCACCGTAATGCTGCATATAATTTTGTTATTACCACAAAGGACTTTTATGCAACAATAAACAAAACTATCTTACACATCCATATTACTATGAATGAGAATTTGGAGCAACTAACCTCCGAAAGTTGTCGACCAGAGGTGCTGGGTACATCATCATCAGTGTTGTCTTCAATCTTATCTTGCCTAGCATTGGCGAGATGCATTTCTGCGAAGTTTGATAGAAAGATAAAAATACAAAGGCTGCCAATAGACATTACATCTTTGCAGAAATAACATATACTAATAGTAAGTACGGTTTTTTTTATTGCGTTACATATGTTACTCTGTTCGCTCCATATAAACTGCATGAACATTTTTTGGCATATATTTATATGAGTTCCTCAATACGTTCACACAAACTTTTCGTTTGCTTTAATACAAAATGTTTCATACTTACACAGTATATAACTGAAAAAACCCCGATTTATTACTGTGTTCACCTGTTTCAATATCAGTATCGGGCCCTTCAAATATCTGGTTCTGAAAGGATATACTACCAACACTTTCATAGTGCCCATACTTGTTATCATCCTTTATCCAGTCAGTTTTGTAGCACTGAACAAGTTCATTTAGATGAGGCCATTGCTCTAGATTTTCATCAAGCTGCCAAAAAGCATATACAATGTAAGCAACAATAATGGCCGCTCAATTTTCCATAAAAACAGGGTTGTGTATTGCATAGCACACATCTTGATCGCTGAGTCTTGATAGAAACCTAAGCCACCTTAATATCCTGTCGTAATGCTATATAATATAATATAACAACAATTGTGGCATACCAATGAGTCAATATTCAAATTCGCAGCAACTGGTTGGCGTGGCTTTCTTCTAAAACAATGACCATTAGATGACATGTTCTATGTGGCCTGAAAAAAAAAGTTCATGAGTACGATTTCAATCGTGAAAACATACACTCAATGGCGTTTAGGTAATTACATGTTTACTCTCTTCTCTCTTTCTTTCACAGTTGCCGTATACAAAGTATCAAAGAATATTCACTACCCCAAAAACTACAATACAATATAATATGGTAACACTATAATTCAACCAACTACACCTCCATTACAAAAAAGAAGGAAAACACTTTCCCAATGTTGAAAAACTCGGCACGGTAATCGACGATTACTCGCTACTCAGTCAGTGACAGAGACAAGTTGGCCTACTTGGCCTCAAAAATCTGTTTGGTCCAAAACTCGGATGAATCAGTCGAGTACTCAGTCAAACTTGGTCAAAAACCAGTTAAAGTATTTGAACAACTGTGTTATTGTTCCTATCCTATAATTATGTATATGTATAAACATATGATTTCAAACACTCATCTTTCTAAACACATAGTTCCAAACATTGAAAATTCAGGTGGGGGTTCCTCAACTAGGTCGAGTACTGGTTCCAAGGTCCCCAACCAGTCAAGCATCAATGTTTAATAAGCTTGCACTTTCCTACAACACAAAATTACCAAGTTTCTATTTTTCCTACAAGTATTTTTGTGACGCCCATGCCTTCCGTGTCATACGCAAGCAGCTCCATAATAAAATTATATCTATAATCATATTTATGTGCTTCAACATTCCGCTTTCATTTTTGGTATATAATTCGTATTTAATATAGATTACACACATTAAGTCCATAGGCCTTATTAATCGACTCACACTCACGAACTCACCACATTCGACGAGAGTCATACATTTAATGTAAGTAAACAGCTACGGTTGGCATAACCAACCACACTCTTCGACATCTTAATTATTATTATCCAACCCTCCAAAACCCTAACCCTAGTTAAAAACATAATCACATCACAATGCAAACTACTTAACCATCACATAACCTACAAATCAACATTTAATTATAATTATTATTAATTAATTGTAATAAACAACAATAAAACAGCAGAAATGCGGTCAAAAATAAGTCAAATAACAAAAGTCAAACACAGTCAAAGAAGTAATTAAGTAGTAAAACCTATGCATTTGAAAGTAGCAATAGATCTGGAAAACATATTATAGATATATAGATATAGATATACATAAGAATGCAGTATATGTATGAATACGATATATATAAAATGAAGATAACTAACCTGCAAAATGATTGCCAACTGAAATGAAGTTTTGAAGTAATTCCAGATCTAAGAAAAATAAAATATATATAAATTGATGATGAATGGAAGTAAGTTGAGTTGAAATGGCGAAAGTTAGTAAGGGATTAGGAATATAGATTAATGGAAGTAGCTGGAAAGTTGGGTGAGAGTATGTAGTCGGATGATGCTTAAAGCTTGCTCATTCCCCATACATAGATACAAAGATATAGTTTTTGTTTTTGTTTAGCTGTCAGTGGTGATGGTAGTGACCCTAGTGGAGTTTGGTAATTAATACTTCTATAGTTCTCTTCATTATATTTTGGATAATATGCTCCGTGTATATTGACAGGATCAATTTTAATCATTGGATTAATTTAATGATTAAAATTTAAATTAACCATTGGATTTAATTCAATGGCTAAAGTTGATCTTACTTTACCTATAAAGTTAGATTAACTTTCAAGAATTATAATCCATATCTATATCATCAAAATATGAGTATAAATCTATTTATTCATCTCTATGATACAAACATGAGTGAATATAATATAAATTTGAATAAAGGTATTATAGGTATTTCATGTGATATTATAAAAAAAATTACTTTAAGTATTTTAACTGATGAAAAATAAATAATATAATATATATAAAAAGGTGTTTTAGACAATTACCAAAAATTAAAAACCATATGTATCTCCTATAAACTAAAATGCAGCTACCAAATATGTATTTAAGTGTCTATTAAGATAAATGAGTCTAAATTTAAGAATTTTGGAAAGTATTGAGAAAGTTTGGAGTTTGCTATAGTATAACATTTCATGCTATAGAGTAGATGCATGAGAGTGTTATATATGCTAGTTAAAACCTCTATCTAATAGACAATTATTTTCAAAGGTCATGAGTTACATCTCATACATTACTATAATTTAGTATTAGGAATAAAATAGTAGTCATTAAGAGAAGGCAGTGATTTTCATATATAACACTATAGAGTATAGTTATTCATAATCATAAGAGCTATCAACCATCGATAGATGGATTGATATGTGAGAAATTTGAGACTTTGAGATTTTGGTTTTAAATTTATGAAGAGAGGGTTTTTTCAAAAATAAGATTTTTTTGGGTAAATAAAGAGGAATGCAATTGAACCCAAATTTTTAATAAAAATCATAAGAGCTACCAATAGTGAAATTCAAATATATTTTATTAAAATTTAAACTGCCAACAATTTAATGCTTGGTTAAACCATTCTCAAGTCATCATTTCTACGACGTATGTGATATTATTTTAGACAAGTTAAATATAATATAGAAGAAAGAGTGGTAATAACTTCATATCTCATTGATTTTCTTTTTATATTTTATTTTACGAACTATATTTGTAACTCTACTTTAAAAAATTATTGTTGGCTAGAACTAAAAAAAAAAAAAAAAGCCGTTTCATGATTTTACTAAACGATAGGATCTCATTCTCTCATTTTTTTTGGCTCCAACTTATTCCCTAACACTTCCAAAACAAAAAAGATGCAGATGTTTAAATGTAGAAGATGTAGATGTTTGAATGTGGAACAACTATTCTTGCAACGCTATTCATCAACATCAAAAATTATCTTTGATTCTAGTTAGGATTATATTAATTAAAAAAAAATTGACTTGTTATCTTTGTGTTGTTCTTCATCGGGTAAAGTTATGGTCATAGATTTGTGTTTGTTTTACTTCTTTATTATTCCTTTCATATCGGTGATGTTTAACACATCCTTAATTTTCTAGTTTTATTATTTATTTGTTATTTTCAGATAGTGGGTTATGATGGTGTGACGACAATTGCTTAAAAATAATGGGTGTGATAGAAGTCAGTGGGACTGGTTAGTGACATCAGTGAGGGTGCTCAACCATGACTGCTCCAAAATAGTGGGATTAGGTCGTGACATCGGTGAGGGTGCACAAGTGATGATAGTTTAGTTATGGGCATCCGGTGCTTATGATTTGATGTCTGATTCAATGGGACGATGCATTCGCTAAAAAGCATCAGTGTTTCAAGCACGAACAAACTACAACAGATCATGATTTTGATTCTAAGGGCGCGTTTGGTTCACAGATTCTGATGGAATTGGAATTGAATTCCATTATGTGGCACGTTTGGTTGTCAAAAGATGATGGAATTTCATTCCATTGGAATGTAAACATTCCATCAAATGATGGAATCTCCATTCCTTGGGGTTATTGATGGAATTTGATTCCTTCATTCTCTTGAATTTTAAGAAAACAAAAAACATTCCATCAAATTCCATTCCTTCGGAATCTAATTCCGTTGACAGATTTCATTCCTTCTAAAAACATTCTGTGAACCAAACGCGCCCTAAAGATTTCTAATTGAAAAGCAAATGGCTTAAGCCAACCAAATGAAACACTGACAACGTTTTAGCCATAGTTTAAATCCCCTTTCAAAAATGACCAGACTTAAGAACTCTATAGAGAGCGCTGTTAAAAATAATATAAAAAAAGAAAAACTCTAGTGATAATTGAAAACCCTACTACAAATGCAACTATACGAAATCTGAAGGAAAGCCCATAATCGCTATCATACTTTTCTTCGTTTACATTGCTTGATCTGGTCCTCCTATGACCTACGATGTGTGGATCACTTTGTTTCTCCTACTGTCACACTCAACACCAGGGTTAACCACAAATTGAAAAATGTTGCTTTGGTTAAACCAACAGATCTGTAGTTAAATAACACATTTACCAAATAAATATTGCTACACAAAAAGATATCAAGTACTAAAGTTGGTAAAAGGTAAACGGGTAGCACATTTTCTGTGATATGGACTTGCTTTCTAATTTCCCAGCAAGTTTGGCAATTTCTACCTCATTGAACGCCTGGAATTGGGTTTTGTCACTGACTCCAGAAATCTAAACATCCACCGGTCAAGCATTCCTGACAAAGATGGCACCAAAATTAAACAAATACTTGTCTCGGTAAATATATCTAGCAATGTTTTTACTTTGGGTTGTCCACATTCCACATGGAAAGAAAAATGGGATTATCACCTAAAGAATGGGTCAATCCACAAGCACTTTTTTTTTCTAATGTCGGTCCACCTGCCCCCATTTTATAACCCCTCTTATTGACCATTTACCTTAATGAAGGTTCTAACCTCCAGTAAAAGAGCTTGGACAAACCTGTTAAAGCAAATGTACCACCAAGCACTGCACATAACCGAGTTATAAAGTGGAGAAAACTGCGTCTTTCTTCCTTGATGGTAACAGTAATTGGTGAGAGGTCATACAAGAAGTAAACCGCTGAATCACATAAAAAAGAGTGGTTAAGACCCCCACATAAACAGGCTCTTCATCAGGTATCATAATAAGCAAGGATAAATGGATAACCCCATTTTAGAAAACAAACCTGGCCATGTCCTGTCATATTCATTCATTGGAGAGAAATACTCAGTAACAGAGAACTGATTGGTAGGCAAGACTTCTTTAGATATGTATTTATACTCGGTTGGAACAATCTGCAAAACCATAATATAAATATCATATTATGATAAAAGTAGAATATACTTTCACTTTTAACAGTCAAATAATTTAGATTTACTTCACAATTCTGTAAAAAAAATAAAAAAAATAAAAGTAGAATCAGAAGAGAAAGCCTTTCTTGTAGAAATATGAAATTGATAATTCCTCGGTAGAAAATTATATAAGATTGAGATAAAATACAACACACCAAAATACAAGTTTCAAGAAATATCGTGTATAAAATCTTAAGAGTTACAGTCACAGAATGAAAGGGGAAAATGGAAAATAAAAATCACAAGTTAAGCACCTTTATGTAGTATTTAAATGTTCCGCTGGCACCATGGAGAATTCTGTTAGTATCATCAAGAGGATTGTGTATTCCCGGATACTTTGGCCCAAAAGACAAATCATGAATCACGTGGCTAACATTGACATGGGTAGCTCCTTCAAAAATCTACCAAAATCAAGCATAAGTTGAATTTAAGCGAATATCATATTCAAAAGCAAGGTCAGTATCGGAAGCTACCATTGATATCATTTCAACAAAATTAGGAACTCGAAAAAGGATACATATAATAAGTTCATCTTGTTAACCCAGTAATAAGTGTCAGTTGGGAACCATTAATTGGCTCTGATACTATACCATTATTGTAAATAATTAAATAACGATTCAAGTAGATACAAATGTCATGTTCTACTTACCATCTGTGCAACAAAAATGTTCAAACCATGAACTGAGATATGGAAGTTTCCAGCAACTCGTTGAACATCCAACACTCCATAAACCTAATTAAGTTAAAGAGAATATAAGTGCCTTAATTATTAATGATGTGGATCCAAAAGACCATACTACTAATACCAGTGTCTTCAGCTAGATAAAAGTTACAAAGCTGTGGAGCACATACCCGGCAACCTTCTCCATTAGCTAATGCTTGTTTGACCTTCTTAATCATATTTTCAGCCTCATCGTCAAACTTATCCAGATGAACCTTCTTGTCTGAATCATCATGATGATCTGACTCGTTCGCTGGTAAAAATAGAATGTAAGAACGTTGCCATCAACAGTATATAGTACAAATATGTACTAAATATCACATTCAAATTCATTTTTGAGTAAGGGGTGATAGATATCATAATAAAGCAAGAAACAATTAAAATATTATAAGTAGCATTTAAGCATGCTTATGTCTATAATATCAAATAGGCAAAAATAAGACTAATTTCTACTGAAGGCAAAATACATAGCCTGTGGACACCAGACCTTAACTTTTAACATATACCAAATAATACTTAATTATATATGAACAGCAAAAATTATAACCCTCTTTTCTCTGAAATTTGTGTTGCCGACAAGTGAAGCAATAAATAACAGCTTTGTCCTAAACACTCCATACAAAGTGGATGGATACATGAGACTGCATGGTGGCTTTTCTTAAATAAAAAAAAAGATATAAAATAATTTCATATGCTAACTTCAATAAATCAGCACTAAGTCACTTCTAATGTTTCATCTGAAGTTCTGAACCTTTTTTGGAATATGCGTAAATGAATCAATAGATCTACCTCAATCAAAAGAAGAGGTAATTCAAGTTAGCTTTTCATGTACTTAAGAGACACATACTTAGCACTAAAAAACAAGATGTAAGAAAAGGGCCAAAAACAGCAAAGGCAACAGATAATATGGAAGTGATGTCAAACTCATAAATAGATTCAACAAGGATAATGATGCAATAAACCAGATCACAGATTCACAGTTACACCAGAAAGAACTAAAGGAGAGAGGCATTTACCATGCTTATGAGATGTATGCCCCTTTTCTACTAGATCAGATATATACTCTGTCCCGATGATCACCCCTTCTTTACTCAATCGAAGCTGCAGTAACGCTTATCCGTTTAATGATATATGTATCAAGTAGGACAAGGAGATAAATGAAACTCAACTAAAGAAAGCCTTTATATGAGACTAGTATAAGTAAGGTGAACAAAAGCCATAACATATTTATGTCAGATGTAAAAGCGTAAGATGATGCAGGATGAGAGGGGACTCGACATTAAACAGCCAGGGGGCATAAAGCCCTACTATCGTGGCTTGCAGGCTTGGAAAATCCTAATGTCACAATATAAAAGTTAATCATCGACCGTTTATCTTATACTACTTGGGTCAGTTAATATATAAAACTGATGGAAACAATAAAAACCCAATGTATTAAAATAATTAGAAGAGAACACAAAAAAAAGCTTATTTCAGGTCAATGATGGTTCAACCTGGTGCATGCTTATGCGCAAAAAAAAGGAAGAGTGGAACTCTCAATCAACCATCAAGTTGATCACATTCAATCTCTGTTTGATATAGGCAAAACCCAAATGAATCACTACTTATAGCATCTCACATTCTCACCTCAGTAGATGTTAAAATATGCAAACTTTATGCATCTTTAAAAGAATACATTAGATTCTAACATCATCACGAAAACCATACCTTCCATATATTCGTATCTAAATCCACTTCATGTTTGCCAGACATGTCAATAGCATCTACACTCAAAACTGACATAAGCAAAACAGAGAAACTATAATGTTAGTTATGTAAAACTATCAAACTAAACACTGGAGTCAAATTGACGGGAGAATTCCTAACCTTGACAAGGTAAAGAAGGGAATGACATGTTTATATGAATTGGTAGTGTTTCTCCACGTTTCAGGTCAACTGACATCTGCCAACATATTAAGTTTTACATATGTGTTAAGTAAATTTGAAAGCATGCCATCACAACTTAATAACTATAACAATTTAAAGAGAAAGGACAAACCTCGTGAACTTCATACGTAGATATATAGTATGTCAACTCATGCAGGAATAGCGTTACCATTATAATTAAACCTACAATTGAAACTGGATAACAAAAAAAGGGTAAGAGAAATTTATAGACTTCAATTACTGATTAAAAACGATTGAACATATTATAATGACAGTAATATATTACAAACGAAACCCGCTTCAGATGCTTCAATATTGTATGACTTTACTAACATGAATGGAATTCCAAATAATCCTGTTAATAACCGATGTATATGCTTATACAACTCATAAGTGCATCACAATTGAAACACCAGAGGGTCGACAAATGTTGATAACTGGCAACAATAACCGGTCTACATGAGCCTGTCCAAGAACAATATGTGAAAAGAAATGTTCAAGCTAAACTCAGCGGCCTGCTAAGAAGATTGTCTGCCCATACTAGGATACATAAGCATAAGCTTATTCGGAAAGTCCTCCTCTTAGACCAACCGAGCAACACACCTAACGGCTAACCCCAAAGTTGTAGCCCACGGGATTGAATTTGGGTCTCCACCAGAGAATTCCAAGTTCAAAACCACGAAAAGATAATGTACATCATTGGACAGTGACATTTAAATAAGGGAGTGTTCAGCCTAACCTTTTTTAGAAGAGCTTAAGCTAACAGAATGCAGTGAGGAGTTTACAAATGCTTATACTTATATCTACATGATTAATTCCTATATGTATATATAGGCACATTCACTTAAGCAACTTATTACACATATCAGAAATTTTCTAGCATATAACATAAAAAAATAAGATAAAATACATACATACATACCTATAGCACCGGATTGTGTTTTCTGTAACAAATGTTCTTCTGCACGCGGAAACGCATCCAGATTCTTTATAACTTGTTTCACCCCCATTAATATTACAATTTCTATTTGATCCTTTCTACAATAACTTATAGTACATACACCTACAATTAAAACTAAATACAATTAATTCAACACAAATATTAAAATCAATAACAAATTCATCATGAAATCAAATCACCTGATCAATCACGTTTTCCGTGACGCTCAATTTTCAACCAAATCCTGTGATCAAACAATTATATCAAAATTAACTACAGCTCTATATATTATTATATATGTACACGTATATGTAGATAGATATATAGAATAATGTGTGAAAATAATTGTAAGGGATAAAAATTGTAAGAAAATAATATGCGCTGACCGGAATTGTGAATCGAATAAAATAAAGAGACCGGGAAGGGAGGGGGAAGGATTTGACCAGTGATAAATCCGAAGAGGAAGATGATTTGAAACAGAAGCAGCCTTTGTGTATTGCTACAAAGTCCGATGCTATTGGTGGGTTGTGGGTCGGTTGGAATGAAAAATTATTGCCCGAATCGTTAGGTCAACTAATTTGATTATTTTTCCCTTTTTTTAAAAAAAAAAAACTAATTTGATTTTTCCTAATTTTCATGTCTACGTCTACATTTTAACTAGTCTTGTTAATGGGTGGAGATCCCTCAAGTTAATTTCAAATTAAATAAATCTTCACCATTGAACTATAATCAAAGGTCAAGATTTAAAGATGATATTTAAATCTTGACCTTTGATTAAAATTTAATGGTTAAGATCTCCCCGACTTGACTAGTCAAGTTGGGGAACTTGAGGGAATCCCTTTCACTTGTTAATAGGACATCTCCTTATAATGTTTAGAGAAATGCTAGAGTGACAAACAAATTTTTACTAACAAGGTTTACAAACATATGTGTCATCCATAAACACCAATGGAATTATTTTTCTTTTCTCTTTATCCACCCTCTCTCCTTATTTCATTGGTCCACATGTGTTTGTAAACCTTGTTAGTAAAGATTTGTTTGTCACTCAAGCATTTCTCATATATAAATATGTATATTTAAAATTGTTGAACCATAAAGGAGTTGACTTAATGATAAGGGGATCACTTTGTGACCTTAAGGTCCCAAGTAGGGATGAGCAGATTTTCCCAAGTCCCGGTACCGTCCCGATCCCGATCCCAATCCCGGGAAGTGGTACCGAATGGGACTTGGGACCGGTACCCATTTTTCTTAGTTCGCGGGACTTGGGACCGCGGTGGATTTGGTAGCGGAAAATGGTACCAAATGGGAAACGGGACCGGTACCGGTACCAAGTTTTTGAAAAATTAGGGACTCGGTACCGTCAGTCCGGGACGGTACGGGACGGGACTGGTCCCATGCCCATCCCTAGTCCCAAGTTCGATCCCCTTTTGGCACTAAAAAAAATATTTTCTTTAAGGTACCGGTTATCAATGAAACCTAGACTCACATGTGAAGTTCTAAAAACGCATCATTCATGTGCTTAGATCATGTGGGAATTGGGATGGATGTTTTATACCGGCATCATATGGATTATACAAGGTGAGTCGATGGATATCCAATTGCAATATTCAGGTTAGGGTTCCCTCAATTACTTTTTTTTTAATCTAAAATTGTTGAACGTTATTCAAATATTCATGAGTGAAATTTTTTTTAGCTCCCACAATGTGGATTCGCCACTCATTTTGTTTAATATCTAAACTATTTTTATTTTGTTTTTTTCATACAGTTTGTTGTCATCCTTATTGTTGTCATAAATTATCTTTATGGTTGTTAGATTCGTAATCGTAATACATTATATTATTGTTACGAACAAAATGTCTACCACTAAACTAAAATAGGATTAAGGCTTTCTTTCATCGACACGTGACGCTTTCTTTAAACGACACGTGTCTTACTAAATCTATATTGAAAAAAATCATATTTTTTAGTTACCATATATAATTAAACTTTTAATTATTTAATATATATATGTTATAGATTTCTAATATAATTAAAACTCTTATATAAAAAATTATATTATATTTGTTGTTACCATAAATATAAATTTCCATCACAATTATTATTTTCGATAGTAATTTTAATTTATAACTTATATATAAATTTATTTATAAGTTAAAAACATATCTATATTTTTAATTTATAAATTAATTTTATTAATTATTTAATTATTTATCTATCTATTAATATAATGAAACGTGGTTAAAAATTATAAAACGATGTGAACTATGTTTTACATCATTCCTTTCTATTAAGTGATATCATTACCAATATCAATAGTAATAATAGATCTTGATAAATACCTCTATGACACATAATGTTTGTCATTATTATGTTATTATTAAAGCGGTCAAATGCATGTGATTGAGTATGTTTAAACTTTTTTTCTACATAAAAATAAAAAAAATCAATCGTACGATATATATAGTCAATCCGTACATCATACGTGTATTAAGACTAGTTTACATCTAAAATAAGATTTTATAGATAATTTTTGTTGTAGATTATAATAAAGATTGTATAACATATCTAATAGAATCTCTAAATATATATAAAAGAGAAACCTTAATTCATAATTGGAGAAGTATGGACCCTTAGATGAAGTTCAACTTTTAATTAGAGCCATTAGATCAAATGATGATATCATATACCTTATTTAACTTTTTTAGATTTAATTTTATTTTAATAAATTTAAATTATTATTATTTCCTTATTTAAGTTTGTAGACATTAATAATTAATGTTTTTAATGATATAATTATGAAAACTATATTTTTATATTTTACATCATTTTTTTATCTTTAAAATTAATTTTTTAATGTTTTTACAATAAAGTTTCTTTTTTTAATGTAATACGTTTTTATTAAATTATATTTTTGTATAGGATTTTATCATATAACGAATAAAATTTGGTTATAAGGATTTTTGTATAGGATTTTATCATATATCGTTTTGAAAACTGGACCGGATGTCAAACCGGCCTTATTAATAAAGAACTAAAAAACAAATATGGAGTCTATAGTAAGTTATCACAATTATATACTCCCTCCGTCCCAATTTAAATGTCCAAGTTTGACTGTCCAAGTCTTTCTTTCGCAACTTTGACCATTAATATTATTGTTTGTGTTTTATAATACTTGGCAAAAGTTATATCATTATAAAATACATTGAAAACTTAATCGATTCATATATATTACATCAAGTATTACATAACACAAATAGAATTCTAGACGGTCAAAGTTAACCATGAAAGACCGAAAATGTCAAACTATGACATTTAAATTGGGACGGATGGAGTGTCAGAAAAATAATTGTATGAAAATTGCAATGATATTATGCATGATTCTAAGCTAGATTAACACAATATGTGATATATAGATTGATAATTAAATTGTTTAGTAATTTTAGTGTATAACTAAATTATTCGAGCTTCTTTCTATTTCTCGGGCACATCGATTGTACCCCCCTATTGGTGAATATATATATAGGATAGGATTTGAGTTTATTTTTGTTGTTTGTAGCTTGTATGAACATTTGTTTAGAACATAGATTCTCATTTTCATTGTTATGGTTATTGGATGAATAGATTACACTATTGGAAGGATCTTTTGGATGGAGGGATGTAATTACAGATAGAGATGATAGATGAAAGAGACAAAAGAGTTTAGAGTTATTTACACTTTTAGTCCTTGCTGTAAGAAAAAGACTAAAATACCCATCATGTGCAGGTCACGTGATGGGCGTTTAACGTCCGTTTCGAGAATTGGACCAAAAACGTTGACGGAGCAAATTTTTTTGGACCAAAACAGTAATATATGAAAGGTAGGGATGAAAACGGTAATTTTTAACCCTCGACAGGGACCAAAAGTGTAATTAACTATATATATATAAACCTCTGAAAATATTGGGTCGAACTATAAAAAATCTGTTGCGTTTGCGCTTTGAGGCTATGACAAACAGACAATTGTATTGTGTATAAAAACACATGTGCACACAACACTTTCCTATTATAGTTGTTTCCTATTAGATAAACTCTTAGCTCATGTGTGTGTCTCACATAGTAGCCTAATCACATGTTTACCAATAATTCACATATTATATTGCCATCTAACTACCTACAAGTTATACCTATTCGTTAATAGATTATTCATAGTAATTGTTTTCTGTGTAACATAACATAAAGATATTGATGAAGATATTATAAATCCACTGGCCTGCTACTATATATCATATAAACACTTGTTGAATTTATGAAATTATGTGGTAAATGAAAAAGAATAAACTAATGAAGAGATCTAAACGAAAAGGAAAAAATGAGACACTAATACAATGAAAGGTTCAATCCAAATAGTTTTCATAAACTAAACATGTTTGGACTTTTGGGTGACGACTAGGATCAACTAAAAATGGTGAAAACATATACCTAACAGATATTCATCGTTTTGATCCAAATGAAAAGTAAATATTTTTTGGTACGACAATAATTGTTTTTTTGTTCTATTTTCATTAATAATACAATAATATAAGAGCACCCCCAATGTGCTATGTATTCGAGCGTATTGCTCTTCCAATACGGAGCACACCGTTGGGTGGCTTCCGTATTCGATTGTATTGGAGCCGTATTCGGGAGTTTCGTGGTGGGGAATACGGAGCTAGGCTGCGTTTTTTCCCTCTCTGAAATATGTGTATATATATGTGTGTGTGTGTGTGTGTGTGTGTGTGTATGTGGGGGTAACGGATCGGAAATTTTCGAGATTTTCGGCGGCCGGCGTGTAAGTGAAGAAGACGGAGGTTGGTGAAGGTAGGTGATATATGATTTTATTATTACATTTTTAACCCCCAAGTTTCATTTATATTTTAAAATACCCAAATATTATTAAACATCAATATTTTCTTACTAATTTATCATTATTATTATTATTATTATTATTATTATTATAAAGTGTTAAAATAAATATGTTGGAGTGTATTGGAATGTATTGGATGTATTGGGTATTGGGTGTGAAATGAAGAAAATGTATTGAAAAGAGGTTTTTCTGATGTGGCGCTGATGTGGCAGTGTATTGGAATGTATTGGGGATGGGCATTAGGGTGCTCTAACTAGCAAGTTACTCCTACAACGTAACGGAATATATATATTCTTTTTTATTTTCAATGGTATATATTGAGTGTTTTTATTACGTTTATCGAGTGCCTTTTTCTATTGTAGTTATAAAGGATGATATAAAAGAGTAAGAGAAAATATGACTTCACAAAAACTCAATTGACAAAAATTCATGCTCTGTTATATAAGGGCATCTCCAATGGTGAGTTTGAAAGACTTTTTTTTGTTAAAAATGTGTAAGAGCTTTTTGTAAAAAAAGCTTTACACCCAATGGTAAAAAGCTTTTAAAACCTCAAAATTAAATAAAATAATGATGTTTAATATGATAGATTTGATGAAAAGCTTAATATCTACCAATCTATAGCTTCCCACTTAATCCTATTTTTGTACTATTTTATTTTATTTAAGTCTTTCAAAAGCTTTTTGTCATTGGAGGTAAAGCTTTTTTTAAAAAAATCTCTTACACATTCTTACACCTTTTATTACAAACAAGCTTTTCAAATATCACCATTGGAGATGCTCTAAGGCTTATTCATAAATCAACATATATATAAAAAAAATTCAAGCTATAAATAATTAGCTTATAACGTTTTTATAAGTTTTTAAATTACCAATAACTTAAAAAAGGAAAAAAATGTTGGTTCGTACATTCTATATCATTGTTAAGGAAACATTCACACACCATATATAAAAAGTATATTTATCATTCTATTCCATTCAATGTCAACTATACATATATTGACCATGTCTTCTCAATTTCAATATGTATGCTTAGTTTCCAACGTTGTTTGATTAAACAACTAGATTATTGTCCCGCGTAATACGCGAGTACATATATAATCATATAATGTTACTGTGTATTAAAAAAATACATTAACTTTAAATATATAATATTTTAATATGTAATAAAACTCATCTAATTCATATGATTTTTATCATGAAATATTAATTCGTGTATATATTTAAAAAAATCCATTTTAACAACCTATTAACCAATCAAAATCCTTGACTTTACTAAATAATTCTTATCTTAGACCCAATATTAAGTATGATTAGCAAAAGTTAGTGACGATTTTTACATAGTTAATAAATCTTTTGTTTTAATTTTAGTCAACTGGTAATTCACTAATTAATATTAATTTTTATTTATTTGTATCTCAAACTCTATCTGTTAATTCGATTATGAATCTTAATTATTGTTTTTCAATCGATATATTTATTTAATAAACTTTGAGTTTAAGAATTCATTTTTTACAGCAAATTGATACATTGTTTTAAATAAAAAAAGGGTACAATGCTTATATAATTGTTATGAACTATTTTTTATCAAAAGTTGATTTGTAGTTACAGTGTCCAGTTTTAAGTACAGACAATTTTACTTTGCGATATCTCGAGTTAAATTGAAAAGTATCGTATGGTGATGATAAACAACAAATGTCAGATTAAAAAATATAAACAAATATTGTCTACAAAAAAATTACAAAAGATAAAATACAATATATGCGTTCAATACTTTAGAATAATGTTGTTTTAATTTAACTTTACCCACATTTTTTATTTTTATATTTACATATTTAACAATTCATCTTATTTTAAAAATGTCATAAAATACTCGTGTATTTGACACAATATATTAAAAAAACACTTTAACAACCTATTAACCAATCAAAATCTGTAACATCCTAAAAAAATTTAGGCCAATGAAAATTAACCTTATTAATAGTTTTGACATTAAAATAGTTTCATAGTACTTTATTTCTGAATATAGGGTTAATTTAGTTAGAACTTTAACGGATAGCGGGAACAAAAACTTATTTGGGTCGTGGCACTTAGAGGAGTTGCCAGACACTTCTTTTTACTTGTTGAATCACAATTCCACCACCAACCCTTTTCATTATTCATCTTTTCTTCATTCCATCTTTATCTTAATTCTAATTCTCCAAGTAATTCAAGAAATTCTTCAAAGTTTGATCATAATAATAATCTTCCATCATCTAAGAAATTGAAATGTGAGGGTTTAAGTGTGGTGATGGGGCCGAAATAGGAAGAAGAAAGGAGAAGACAATTGTGATTTCATTCTAAATTCCAATTCCTAATCTTGAAGGTAATGAATTTTCCTTTAACCTAATTCTTGATTTCCTTTATAAATTAGGGTTCTTGCTATTAAATTATATTTGGGAAATTTGGGGGTTTTCATAAAAATGAGTTAATTTCTATAATACAAGTTAGGGTTATTGTAATTTAATCAAATTTAGGGTTTTTAGTAGGTTGCATGTTAGATTTTGATGAATGCTAGTGAGAACAGGTTGGACAGATTCTGTCCCTGACTTTGTCACGTGTAAATCACCCCCATGACAGAATTTTCAGTTGTTGAGTCCTAAAAAGAAAATGTAGGTTATTGTGTTAGCTCGAAGTGGCCACTGGAATGAGTCTAAAAGGTCGAGTAGAACTCGAGTTATGAATTTTTGAAGTCAGCGTGGTCATTCTGAATTTTCAGCAAAAACGATTCTGTGACAGTTTTTAAAACGAGTATAACACACTTATACGGGTCAAATCTTGTGTTGGTCACTGAAGATAAAATGTACCTAAATGTGTTAAATTGATGTGGCCACTGGAATGAGGTCAAAATATGGTGTAGAACTCAAGTTATGGTCATTTGAAGTCGGTAAGGTCAAATCTGTTTTGTCAGTAAGAACAGCAACTGTTTGTGTTTTTAAAACGACCAGAAGTCACCTTTGAAGGACAATTCACATATTGGTCACTAAAGATAAAATGTAGGTATATGTGTCATCTAAATTTGGCCACTGGAATCAAGTAAAAAGAGTGAGTAGAACTTGAGTTATGCTTGTTTGAAGTCTGCTTGGTTAAATATGAAAATGACGATTTTGGTACGAAAGTAAGTTTTGGCATCATGATAATGATATAAGAGATACATGTTTTGTGAACCAACCCAAGATTAATATAAGATTGTAAATGATGGGTTGGGTGTTGAAATGCTAGTGATTATGGCTAGACGGCCTAGTATGTGATTGATGATCCTATATGCGTTTGTGATTTGTTGCTAGGTTGAAGCATACATATTTTGTGTTCTTGCGGTCATCTTGATTTTATGATTTTGGTTGTCGCGGAGGAGGTGAGTTTTCTTGCATACTTTTATATATGCCTTGGGTCAATTACCATATGATGGTGGATTACGTGTGTGGTAATTGTTTGGCGTTGAGCCTAAGTAGTGGCCGTCTTTGATTACGGGCCTAAGTAGTGGCCATAGTCCATGTGGGACATAGCTCATGTGGAGCATTGATATTGTTTATTGAGATTGTAATCATTTGCTTATATGGATCCATGTAATGCGTTGGCACAAAGGTGAGTATTATAGATATGGCACGACGGTGTCATAGTCTATATGCAATAGACCTTTGTGCATTGCCCTCCTTCGTGTGTATAAACGTATGCAAGATTATTCACCAAGCTTTGCTTACTTTTTAGTTGTTTACCCTTTTTATAGGTTGTCCCGGAAGCGTAAGCCAAGTTAAGTAATATAAAGATTGAAGTTTGAAGTTGCTTTATGGATTTTGATTGCTTTAGCTAAATGCGGAAAATGGTAATATTGATAGGACCCGTAGAGACCCCCTTTGAACTATTGGCTCATGGTACATTTGATTGTTTTTGTATAATTATTGATTATGTCAAGTGTAAGAATTAAGGAGTTTTGGTCATTCTCAATGGGTCATTTTGTAATAGAAATGAATTTGATTGTGATGAACATATTTTGGAAACTCATTATTCGTAACAGGTTTTGACGATGATTTTACGAAAAGGTCATGCCGAAATTTCTAATTTTTGCGTATTGTCTTTTATAACGAGTTTTGGTACACATGGATTCCTCTGTGCTATTTTATACGGATTTATAAAAGATTGTAAATTGAGTCAAATGTCAAAGGTTGAATCTTGGTTCTGACTTTTACTGAATCTTGGTCCTGGTTTTACTTCATCTTGGTTGTGATTTTTCTTCATATGGGTAAAAAAAAAATCCTTATTTTTCTATTAAATCGAGTTGTGTCATTTCAAAATCCTTGGCGTAAAAAGTCTAATTGAACACTTTATGCTAAGACACATAAAGCCAATAACTCTGACATGTTATTAATCTCGTAAATATCATCAAGTCTCCAAATTACATACAAATCACAAAAGTCACAGTCAAAAGTCACGAGTGTTACATAAACCTTTTGTGAATTTTCATATTATACTATAATATAAATAATGTATAATATGATTTTATGTTATTAGTTACTATTTTTAAAATAAAAATAAAATAGTATATTACATGTATGCATATGTTTTCGAATCACATCGGATTTTAAAATGGTTATTAAAGATTTTATCCGTTATTTATTTATTTAGAAAAGGTAAATATAAATCACATAGATACTAAACATGCTACGATGCATTAGGAACAAAATTTTGATTATGTAAATTTTCTAAAATTAAAAGTAAATATACATAAAAAAGTAAATATACAAGAGGGATATAGTTTGATTAATTATATAAAGTATAAGTATTAATATTGTCATTTAATAAAGATGAAACAATTAAATTTGATCTAATGGTTCTAAATCAAAGATGGAATTCATCTAAGGGTTTTTATTTGTTTAAGAATGAATTTAGTACTCTGTTATATATATATTGGTAGGTTATACCATTCTCAATTTCTCATGCCTTTACGGGTTTTATCTTACACTAAGAGGGTGTTTAAGATTGAATTTTGGATTTGTTATATGATTAATGTGTTTATACCACGTAAATAATCGTATAAAAAGTTTGACAAATGAAATGTTTAGATGCATTTTTCTTTTAGATAAAACATAATTTTGAGGGCTGTCGGTATAAATTACTTGGTTGCAATAAAATTTGTATTTTGTCATATGAAAGTGATGATTTTTAATATATAAAGTACTAGTTTTTATGCGTGTAATAAATTACTTTTCTTTTTGAAAAACTTGTTAAAATTTCCTTCAAAAAGGTATTTACAAATAATTAAATGCGTTTTAAAAACGCAATTCAAAACTAGTCAAATTCTATGAAGTTGTATGTGAATAAAAATAGATTCATACGTGTGACCTCCATCAAAGTGATTTCCATTTGACCATTTGTATACTTTTTGTTAGTTGAAACAAATATAAACGGAAACAAAAAGAAAGAAAGAACAAGTCCAATAAATGCATCGTGGATGGGCCAAAGTGAAAGATTCAAAGAGACAATGACAGTATATTTGAACCATTTCGGTTTTTTTGGAGACTTTGACGGTTCATAAACATACGTTGGGTTTGGGTCATTCATTAGCTGTGACCCAAATTCTTTCGTATTGTATTTTATGGTCTTCCTATTGACACCCTTTTTCATCTATTGACACCCCTCAGAAGGGGCGAAAATATTGAGCAGAAGATGCGAAATTCGCCCCATCTGGCCTAACAATTTAAATCACACCGTTGTCAGCTTTACGTCAACTCAACCTGACACGCCAGAGCAGAAGGGGCGAAATTTGTGATCAGAAGGGGCGAAGACTTTTACCCATACCACATCACCTTTATGTCACTTTTACCCATATCTTTTTTTTTTAACAGTCTTTTACCCCATACTGTAAATCACCTTTATGTCACTTTTATCCGAAACTGTCGGGGCAAAAGGGGCGAAAATATTCAAATTCGCCCCTTCTGCTCTTACTTATCTCCAGCCCTATATATGCATGAACGAGCGATGTTCATTTATAGTAAAATTTCAAAGCGTAGATATTCAAATATCAGGTATGTACATGCTAAATTTTCATTGCTATTCTATTGATTTATATATATACGTATATAATGTTGTATATTTTAGATGGATAATTCTGACGATAACAACTCAGATGAGGGCGGTAATTTTGACTACGACGCTACTCCCTTTTATACTGATGAGGTATAATTCAACATATCTTTTCGTTAAGTATTTAGTTATTTAATAAAAACATGGGATTTATATTTTCTATTATAATAGTCGTTCAACTCAGTCGAAGAACTGACGGAATGGGCGCAAGCAACAGCAATGTCGCTAGGTTATGTCCTAGTCAAGGGTAGATCAAACAAAAATGCAGCGGATGACGTTTCTAGAGTATTACTCATTTGTGATCGTGGTGGAACATACCGTAAGAGGAGTAAGGGCATCAGAAAGAGTTTTTCAAAAAAATGTAATTGTCCATTCAAATTGCAAGGTTATTATTCGGAGCCATATGGTTGGAGGGTAAATGTGATAGATCATACACATAATCATGACATAGATGATGTGTATGGTCATGCGTTTGTTAGACGTTTTTCTCCAGCCGAAAAAGAATGGGTACGGAGACAGTATTACTTAAATCTGGATGCGCAAGGTATTTTTGATTGATTGAGAAAGGAATTTCCAAACAACCTGTCTCTCATCAAAGATGTACACAACTTACTGGAAAAAATAAGAAACGACGAGGCCCAGAAGATTGGAAATACTCCAATGCAGGTTAGCTTTTCACTTTTACATATCCTTTGAGTTTAACATGTAGACATTTGGATTTTTAAAATATATTTTTTTTAAATGCAGGTGCTTTTGTCAGTGCTACAACAATTCCATTACACTTATGAGTATACAACGGACGTATTTTCAAACCGGATGGAAAATCTGTTTTTTATGCACCCAAAATCATTTGAGATTTGGCGTGCATTCCCTAACGTGTTGTTCATAGACTCCACCTACAAAACTAACAAATATGGAATGCCATTTGTTGAGATTGTAGGCGTCACTTCAACGGGTAAGACATTTCTTATAGCTGGTGCGTTTATAGTAAACGAACAGGAGGCCAACTATGTCTGGGTGTTACAGACTTTAAAACGGACACTTGGTGAAGGCTTACCCGTGAGTCTTATAATTATTGATAGGGAGCTAGCACTGATGAATGCATGTCGGAATGTGCTGCCTGATGCTGCGCGACAACTCTGTAGAGTTCACATAAGGAGGAATATAATAAAAAATTGTGAGACGAAGAATAAGGGGGTTGTTTATTCTTTTCTTCACCGGTGCAAAGTACTTATTGAATCTCACACGATTGAGGATTACATCACTAGAGATCTAGCACTTCAAGAGTTATCCAGGTATAGTTTTTGGTGTAATCATCAATTTCAAGTTTGGAAAAAGCTTATATATTATTTGTTTCATCATTACCATATTATTTTAATTATCAGGTGTTTATGGTTATGTGAACTTAAGTTAGTTGTCGCAATATAAGGAATTTTTTGTGTCTTGTTGGGTGGATCGACACCTCAACTTTGGCCAATACAATACGAATAGAGTCGAGTCGGAGCATGCGTTATTAAAGAGTCACCTGAATGGCCAAATAGCGCGCCCACATAGCTTGTTGAGTGCATTACTCGTATCGTAGACGGTCAACATATAGCAATCAGAGAAAGCTTTTCAAAAAGCAAGATCAAACGCAACACAGATCACGATTTACCATGTTTCAAGCGACTACATGGGTTTGTTTCCCATGATGCTTTGGAAATCATGCTACAAGAGATTAAACGTATCAAAGACGATGATATAGTGGGGGACTCATCTCGTTGTGGTTGTAAGTTGTTTACCAGTTGTGGGCTACTGTGTGCTTACAGACTTGAATTCTATGTCTACCATGGTTAGTATATCCAATTAAAATAAATCATTATAATAACAATATATTATAAACATACTCATGATAATTATTGCATGTCAATATATATAAATAAAATAACAAACAAAAAAAAAGGTTAGAAAATGATGGTGGTTACCTGCTGTAATTGAAAGATGGGAAAAAGGCAATGAAATCCGGTTGGGAATAGATAAGAGGGAGGGGAAGTGAGTTAGAAAGGGTAAGGATAAGATATGCTTTTACATCTACACTTTAAGTCGAGGTCAAAAAAGCAATAATTACGTTGGTCAGAGGGGCGAATCTTCTTGGTCAGAAGGGACGAATTTCGTCCCTTTTGGGGTCGGGTGTCAATAGACAAATTCCCTGGTGTCAATAGTATGCCCCTATTTATTTACTTATATTTGGTTTAGTTGTAAATAATTTATTATAAAAAATTTAGAAAGATAATCAGTAAATTTAATTATCATCGTTGCAAAATAAGAGGAACAAAATTTGTCTTATTAAAATGTGAAAATAGAGGAAAGTAGATCCGAAAGCATACATGTCCACTTCGTTCAGGACACCATTTCGTCACCTTTTCCAGACTGGGCTTTAAGGCCGGTTTGGTCGGTCCTTTGGTGTGCCCCACCTAAGACGTATTATATGACTCAAGATGACCGATATAGCCTTTGTGAAGTATTCGCATTTGTATAATTTCCAACTTTAGGTGGACACTTTAGTACATAAGTATGGTTAAAATCAGAACATTATAAATTAGATTTAGGATTTTACCAATGATTACAATAAAAATTTACTATTTTAAGTATCTCATTCGTCTCAAATTTAGAGTATACTTTTTCTGTTCTTCATGCATGTTCTTAAATAATTTTTTGTTTTAAAACTTATATTAATCAAAATTCGTTTAAATGGTGAATATCAAATATTATTGGTCAATAATGTATGGTTTATAGTAGATCTTTTTAAAAATTACTTAAATAGTCAAATTTGATGGTATTGGTCCAATTTTAGACACCTACATAAAAAATAACTTATTTGGTCATTAGTTCCTTACCTTTTAATATATGAGTAATTAATAAGAAATGATAATAATCAATTAAAACATAACAAGTTTATTTAATAGGCTCCACATATTTTACTTGTACTTATCAAAATATCTTCATAACTTCATTTCTTCTAATCAAAATTCTTTTGTAAAAGAAACAATACACTTCAAAACTTGCAGTAATCAGGTAAAAACTATGACAATCTTGTGGTACATCGATTTTTCAACAATGGCGAATTCACTTGAATATAAAAATGACATTCATGTTTCAAATGGAAATTCTCCGTCACAAATAAAAGCTTTGGATGTTAATGAGGTATGTCCCAATTTATAGTTATATATTTATAGTAAATTAGTAACAATAAAATACCTAGTATAATATTGTGGAGCCCAACTAAAAACACTTTTATGTTTTGGTTGATTACTTTCATTTCTTACTAAGTATGTTAGGTAGTAAGGAATTTATGACCAAATATGTAATTTTTTTACTAGGTGTTTAAAATTGAACATACAACCTCAAAATTGATCATCTAAGTCATTTTCCCTTTTAAAAACTGTTTGATTCTTGTTGAGAGTATGGAGCAGTGTTGTAAATCTCGGCCGTATCGGCCGAGATATCGGATCTGGGACCGGGATCGGCCAGTCAAGGAGACGAGATGCTAGGATCGGGTCATATCTCGGGTCAACGCTGGTCAACGTTGGAAAAATCGTTGGATCGGGTCAAATCTCGGAATATCGGTCAAATATCGGGTTGGATCGGGTCAAAGTCAACAAAAGTTTTTTTTTTTTTAATATCTATATTCTCAGAATATATCATATATTTATATTTATATCTATTTATATTTGTCAATTTTTTTAAAAAGTTATACAAAAGTTCAAGATTTATGAGTTTTTAATATATTTTTAAACTTTTATTACATATATTTCCATAAATTATTATTATTATTCACTATTCACCCAATCCGATATCTTCCCGATTTTTCAAAATCTCCCGTCTCTCCACCTCGCCGATCCGATCCCGATCCCCGAGTTCTACAACCTTGGTATGGAGACACATCTACTATACTTTCCAACGGAAGTAATATGAATTGTCATTTAATACATGTAATAATAACTTTAGGACCGATAACTAGCTTTTAATTAGATATATTTAGGTGAAATATGCATGTTAGACACCAACAAATGAGGCCGGGGGTCCGAGGTCATACACCCATCTACATATGGGTTGGGTCAGATTTTGGTTAGATATATATGATAGAGATTCACAAGTCCATTTTATAATTAGAGTTGCCAATCATGATTAATGTCATTCCATCCTAGTTATGAGGAGATTTAAACTTGGCGATATATGCAGTTTATGATCAAATTAACTGATCGAAACCATGTAGAGACGTAGGGGCCGGAATGAGGGTCTAACATTTTGACATATATAAAGACGAACACGTACAATTTGACATATCGATCAACAACGTATGGTATATATGAAATCGTGCAAAGAAAGGTGATCATGATCATATAAAAAAAAAGTCAATTGCATTGCCACAATATATAATCAATTGAGTATTGAAAAAGATTATCCAAAGAAAGACGGGTCCTATTATACTTTCATCCACGGAATAACAATCCACAAATTTGTGTTTATTCACGAAAACCAATCAATAGTTAAATTTAATTATTATTAGTGTGTAACATAGACATATATAACACATACATACATCATACATGTATAAAGCCATAAAGGTTATAAAGGTGTGCGGGGTTAGGATTGTAAATGAAAAGCAATCAAGTGGCACGGCATTTTCAGAAAGTGACAACATCATTTAATCTAATTCCTAATTGGCTGGCAATTTTTGTATGCAGGCCCCACTCAAATTCGACTTTTTTTTTTTCTTTTTCCCTTTGAATTACTTTATATTTATTTATTTTTGGTTTTGATTATGATTTTGATGTCTCTCTGTAGTCTATATTAGCCCCCTCCTCCTCATACAGTCATACTGCCTTATATAAGATTCCCTCTCTTTCTTTCCCTTTTCTCTCTCTGAATATATACGTATATCCTGCTGTTTCTATTGCTATATATACGTATATCCTGCTGTTTCTATTGCTAAAGGAAGCAAAACTCGAATAAAGTTAGCAAAAAACAAAACTCAAAAGACAATCGTATCAGAGATAGATCTAAGGTGAGTCCATTCAATACATAAAAACTACTACTCTACGTTTTTTTATGTTTAATTTTCCGTATGATTCTTCTTCTTATTATTATGAAATATATGGTGATGATGATGATTCAGTATCTGGTATTGCTGCTTAACAATCTGAATTTTTTTGTTGATTTTATAATTCATTTTTTTAATCGTACGGATGGTCTATATATATAACTTGTGATGTATGTATGTATAGATAATTGATGCGTTGTTTTCTAGTATATCGTTTTCTACTTTTGTTTAATTAGCTGCAACTAAGTTTATTTTATTCATTCCGATCAGGCGATGATATGTATTTTTCAAAGTGAGTGTTAATTAAGTTTAAGTAAATGAAAAATTTAAGACTTGATCACAAAAGAAATGAATTTGAAATCACATATATTAATTATAGATATATACAGAGGCTATATATATGTATATATGTATGTATAATGTAGGTAGCAAAGTTTGGTAAGATTGATCTATATATTTTCATGTCCTGTATTGATATATTGTTTTCTTGTGGCTGGATTGTAGTGCTCTACTAGACTAGAATTACAAACTTGTCTTAATCCATTACTTTGTTTATTATTGATTGATTGATGACATTTTCATTTATGAAAAAGGTGATAAGAAAATGATAATTGCTGGAGATGTTGTAGTTTTCTATTTATGTTTAGTTTTAATTAGAAGATGTTATGCTTGCCTGGTGATTGACAATACATAGCACCAACTTAATTTATTCACCGACATCTACAAAAATTTTTTTGATAATAATAAATAATAGTCAATTTTTGCCATTAAAATCTTACAATGGAAATTGTTACTATATGATGGATGATGATTTGGCAATTTGATTAGGGTAAAACAATGTAAACTTACTTCATTCATTCTTATAATGCGTAGTAATAATTAGCTATACAGCCTTATTATACGTCCTTAATCAAACTAAAGGCAATAATCTCTACATCATCATTTATTAGTTGTATACCGTCAAACATGTTGTTATAAGATTTTGTAGTGTACATTAATTGAAACATGTTTCGTAATATAAAATTAAAAGAAATCATTCTTAACAAATTACAAGAGTATATGTTTTCTTTTGGTAGAATTTAAAGCAAATGATTTAACAATTTTTTAAGAAAATGAAAGTTGAAAAGTGGAGAATAAAGATAAATTAGTCATTTTAGTGTTGATGAACACGAAAATAAGCATTCCACAAGTACCATTAATACTCAATTAACCTTATTTTTTTTTCATTTATAAAATCATATGTTATAACTTTTGATTTTGGGTCCATAATAAAAATTGTGTTTATTATTTATTAATGACCTATGAAAAGATTGAAATAATTAAAGGATATTTAAAAATATAAATGGTTAGGTAAAATATACACAAATATAGATAAGATACAGATATCCCATTCCAAAAAAAATATAAATATAGATTATATATAATATAATATAAATAATATAATTAAGCTGTAATGGAGATCATACATGGGGAATTTCGACGCGAACATATCCAGCCCAGTCACCTTTGTTGATGCCGATAATTTTGTCTGCAACTTTCCCGATATTGTATTTTAATCATTTTTATCAACCAATAAATGCTTGCACATGTTTCCTGTTACAGTTTACAATAATTTTTGTCTTTGTTTTTCAACATGTTTGTCTCTCCAATCCAATAATTCTAACACTTTTTTTTTACATCTTTTCTACTCTTAAAAGAAGACAAAAAGAAAGTGTTTTGCTAAACGAAAGCCTTAAAGGCTTTTGTTACGATGCATTAATTAATTATACTATTTATTGTGGAGTAACTAGAGAATTAAGTTTATACATATAACCGATATATTCTAATAGTGTAACATATTTTCTTTTCTCTTATAAAAATACTATTATTTTTGATCAAAAAACTTGTTTTGTTTTCATTTGCTTAAGATTTACATTTTCCTGTTTTCAGGGGCTGTATAATAAAGAACCTTAATAGTATTCAATATTCAGTCTTGTGATGGAAGAAGAGACTGTTGCAAGTTCAGAGGTCCCAGTCAACAAGGTTATTGAGGTAAATTGTTTGCACATGGTTTTTCTTTTATTTCGCCAAAGTTTTGAGAAAATGAAACCAAAATATAGAATTAATAAGTGTGCGTTTAGTTCAAGAAAACTCTCTGTTTTCTATTTTTATTTTTTAAGAAAACATGGAAACAAGAAACGCGTTCAAATTCTATTTTTCTAAAAAAGTTTTCCATGAAAACAGAAAACAGTGTTTTACATTTTTCAATGGAAAATTAGAAAACACATTTTTATTGTTTTCCACTTTTCATTTTTCATTTTCTAAATTTTCAAAACCTCATATTGTTTTCCATTTTTTAGTTTTGAACGCGTTTTTACAATTTTCATTTGTTAACTAGAGATGGAAAACTCCTTTCATTTTCTAGAAAATTAGAAATGAAAAACTAGAAAACATTTTCCACAACTAAACGCGCCTAAGTAGCCATCTTTCTAAAAAATTTGTTAGTTTCTTTTCTTGTGTGGGTCAAAGATGTGATCAAATAGAGGATGCTGAAATGATCTCACTAATTTTGTTCAACAAACTATAGCTTCACCCTTCTTGGTGTTTATTCAAGTTTTATTATAACTTTGGATAATTTATTTTGATATGTAATGTATGAAGATCCTGGATTAAGCAAAGAACCGAAAAAACGATATGTTAAAAGTTCATTTTTAATGCACACAACCTCCTGAGTTGTTTTATTCATAGATTTATATATTCTTATTGTGATACTAATTAAAATTTGAAAGCATTGACACGTAATTGTTAATAAACTTCTTCAAAAATGAAAAAAAAAAATGTTTGCCTTTCAAGTTTCAACAAACTGGACGGCCATTTTGACCCAGTTTCAATCATTTTGGCTGGGTGCATTAAAACAAATCTTGAGAAGATAAGAAATCTCTGGTACAAATGTTTGGTACTGATTTATGTGCTTCTCTTTTATAGGAAACTATTGAGGAGGTAATCCCAACTGCCAAGGATGTCAAGAAGGAAGAAGAAGCACCTTTAGATGGAGAATTTATAAAAGTAGAGAAGGAAACAGTGGAAGTACATGATGACGTGGCCCATACATCTCGAGATCTGAACGTTGAAGATGACAAACCAACCATCATTGAACAAAGTAGGGAAGTTCTCGAGGCAAAAGAGAAGGTAAATGAGCTTGAGGTTGAATTGCAAAAACTAACAACAGCATTCAAGCATTCCGAATCTGAGAATGCTGATCTCAAGGAGCAAGTCTCGCTTACAAAGGAGAAACTCGAGAAACAGGAAAAGCAACACGAGGAACTTGAAGTTGACTATAAGAAACTACAGGAGCTTTCTAAAGAAACCGAAGATAGATACAATTCACAGATTGCTAGTTTGCAAGAGGAACTGCAAGCTCAAGAGGCTCAACAGAAAGAACGGGTCAAAGTAAAAGAATCATTTGAAACTCTGAATGTCGAATTAGAAAGCTCAAGAAAAAGGATTCATGATCTAGAGCAAGAGCTAGGTCTTTCTGCAAGTGATGCTCAAAAGTTTGAAGAGTTGCATAAGCGCAGTGGATCACATGCTGAATCAGAAACCAAGAGAGCATTAGAGTTTGAGAGATTACTTCAACTGGCTCAAGTGAGTGCGAAAGAGATGGAAGATCAGATGGCTTTAGTCCAAGATGAACTCCAGGGTCTGTATGAAAAAATTGCTGATCTTGAAAAGGTCGAAGAAGCACTAAAGAAGACGAGCACTGAGCTATCTGCAATCCAAGAAGAGTTGGAGGGTTCAAAATCTCAAGTATTGGAAATTCAGCAAAAATGTTCTTCACAAGAGGCTCTAATAAGTGAACTGACCGAAGAACTCAATGTGAAAAAGGTTTCTGAAACATCGACCAAAGAAGAACTTATAGCTAAAGAATCTGAGTTGGAAGAAGTCAAACTTAAGCTTCATGAGGTGACCTTGATTCAAGAAGAACTAGCTAAAGTAAAAGAGGAAAAAGAAGTTCTTGAACAGTCAGCGAGGGAACAAGCCATCCTTTTGTCTCAAGGTCAGGCAGATCAAAAAGAACTGGAAGAGATTGCAAAATCGCTAAGAGCCGAGTTAGAAGAAACAAAATCACTCGGGGCTCTCACACAAGTAAAAGCTACAGAAATTGAAGCAGAACATAAACATTCTGCTGACAAGATACTAGAGTTAAGCTCAGCAATAGCTAGTCTTGAAGAAGAAAAGAAACAACTGAACCAACAAGTGCAAGAATCCATAGAAAAGGTAAGTCAGCTGGAATCTGAATTGGCCCAATCATCGTCACGTAACGCAGAGCTTGAATTGGAGCTAAAGAGTGTTCTTGAAAAGTCATCTGATCATGAAGAACGAGCCAAGACGAGCCATCAACGTAGTTTTGAACTTGAAGAGATAATCCAGACGTTGAATTCCAAAGCCGAGAATGCTGGTAAAAAGGCCAGTGAATTGGAGCTGTTGCTAGAAGCAGAGAAGTACAGAATCCAGGAGCTTGAGGAACAGATAAGCACACTGGAGAAGAAATGCAGGGACACAGAAGAAGGCTCTAGTATCCATTCTAATAAGGTATCTGAACTGGAATCCGAACTTGAAGCGTTGCGATCAAAAACAGCGGCTCTAGAAGGTGCACTGGAAACCTCCACTAGAAACGAGCAAGCACTGAATGAATCGTTGGATTTAGCAACCACCGAGAAAAAGCAACTGGAAGATACCACTAGAAAATCATCAGAGCAACTTGTTGAAGCAGAAGACCTTGTAGAAGTACTGAGAAATGAACTAAAAGTCTCTCAGCAGAAGTTGGAAACCATCGCCAGTGATCTAGAAGCTTCTGGAATGAGAGAAATAGAAGTCATGAACAAGCTTAAGTTAGCTGAGGAACAACTAGAGGAAGCTAGAGCAAAGTGCTCAGAGTACCAAACACTACATGAGACCCACACTAGAGATTTTGATCTCAAATATCAAGAATCAGTTGCGAATATCACTAGCAGAGACACAGAGGCCAAACTATTGCTGGAGAAATTAACAAATCTCGAGACGCAGATAGCTGAAGAAAAAGGAAGATCTGCTTTGCTAAAAGAGGAACTAGATCAGCTTTTGCTGATACAATCTAATAAAGAAAGCGAGATTGAAGACCTCAAAAGAAAGGTATCAGAGTCAGAAACCAATTCAGTCAAGTTCTCTGCTGAAAATGAAATGTTGGTTTCAACCATTATTCAGCTCAAAGACAAAGTTAACGAACTTGAAATTTCACTCAGCAATGTACATAGTGAAAAGGAATCTGCAGCTCAAACACTTGATTCACATGTAAAGACTATTGCTGATTTAACTGAACAGCATTCTAGAGCCTCTGAGCTTGCTGACAATCACAAGAATGAACTGGAACAGACTCTGTTGAAACTAAGTGGTTTAGAAAGCACAGTGGAGGAAGTGAAAACCAAGTCCAATCATCACGAGAAGGAGGGGAAAGAGTTATCAGAAGCAAATTTGAAGCTCGCTCAAGAACTTGCTGCTTACGAGTCTAAATTGAGCGATCTGCAGACAAGTTTGTCTGCAGCTTTGACCGAAAAAGATGAGACTCTCAATCAGCTTCTTGCCTCCAAGAAAGAATTAGAAGATTTGACCGAAAAGTTTTCGTCTGAAGGACAAAAGCTCCAGTCTCAGGTAATACTTTACATCAAACGCTTAACTGAGTGTCATGAACAGGTGGCTATGGGTTCAACAGCATATTGTTGTGAATGGGTTGATTTAGGTTATGATCATCTTTAACTGATTAAATCAGGAAGCTTAGTTATACGGAGAATAAAGAGAACTGGTCAAATGCATTGAATGAGTCAACAAGTTTTAAGTCACAAACTTGTTTTTTATTGCATAATGCCTCATACTTGTTAAAAGATTAGATTTTTACTTTAAGTATAACTTTTTATAATCATAATTAACAAAATGGGCATTTAAAAATAGGCAAAAAGTTGGAATTTTGTGGCTACCCAACCTGGCGGCCAGAATAGCCTGACTATTTCAACACACACTAAAATTGGACCCACTTCAACCGGAACTCCTTAAGCCCCTTATCTAACTTGTCGATCTTCCACCTCCACCACATCGTCTGTACTCTGACCATTTCAATAATAAATGAATGATTGCTTGGCTGCTTATGTTAGAACTATCTTAAGTACCCCTTGTTCCATTCACAGATCTCATCACTCATGGAAGAGAACAACATGTTGAATGGAACACATGAAAACGCTAAAAAGGAGCTTCAGACCATTATAGCTACACTTGAAGGGCAAGTGAAAGACCACACATCTAATGAGGAGTCTTTAAAATCCGAGCTTGAAGATCTTAAAGCAAGGATCGAAGATAATGTTGCATTAAAGGATAACCTAAAAAATATAGAAGAAAAACTTGCAGCAGCCCAAAACACCATAGTTGAACAGGTCAGCCACCATTGAAACTCTATAACTATGTATATGACATTGCAATCACTATCAATAAAGAGTCTCATATGATGGTCTTTGACAAATAAACCAGAAAAAGATACATTCACAAAAGGAGTCAGAACTAGATGCCGCCTTGAAAGAGCTTGAAGCAGATAAGGCATCACTTTCGCATTTGGAGAAACAAGTTAAAGATCTTAATGCTAAAGCCAAAGAACAGGTAACGTTCTAATTGACACATGCATCATAAATGGTAGTCAAATATGTATGTTTATTTTTCACATCTTAACATAAGATGACTGGCAAGGCCTTAGTAATCAAAATGAGACGTCAAGAAAGCCAAGATGAGACTCGTTTAAACAGAACTGACGACCTGTTTCCAGTATGTTTTTGCCTTCTAAAATAGTAATTAATAAACTTTGGGAGACCATTGTAAAATGAAGTAGACATCTGTTGATTTAAGTTAGAAATGGTAACTGAATTAATGTATTTTACAATTCGGTAATTCGTTTTGTCACCAGTATGAATTAGCTTATCTAGAATACTGAAAGCATAATACTGACTCCTGCAGCCAGCCTTGGTTGTATGATGTATCATTTTATGGATGGCTTTATAGCTGAACATGATATATTGACATTGTAACTGCAGGTTTCCAGGGACAGCTCAAGTGAGGTAAAATCAAGAGACTTGGGATCAACCGTAACGACCCCATCTAAACGCAAGAGCAAGAAAAATGTGGAATCTTCATCTTCACCCTCAACCCCAACCCCATCAAACACACAAACTGATGAATCTTTTGGGACAAGCCTTAAGGTCATTTTGGGGGTAGCGTTGGTATCAATTATAATCGGTATAGTCCTTGGCAAACGTTATTAGTTTGCATTATTACTCCTTCAAATATCTACTTCTTCTAAATTGGTGGATACGTTTTCTTTGTTTCTTTTTCTTTTCTTTTTTTTTTTTCTGGAAAGAAATGGGATTTGATCGTTTTGGTGTTTTTGTTTGGGCTTGAATTGGGCTTAATGAGTGCTATTTGTTTTAAGTTTTGTTGTCATACCCCTAATCTGTTAGGGTTTAAATTTTGTGGATCCAGATGCTTCATATTCAGTTGTATAAATGACATGATTCGCGTTTGCCTACTCTATAGACTGCTCTTGGACTCCTTCCCTCACTTCACTCATCAAAGGTGATATATAATTTTCGGAAATTATATGATACAGACCAAGGGGTTTAATAGATAAGGTTTTCCCGGATTAAATTACCCGGGGATGGCGAAACATTTTTTGATTCACCGTTTTTTTTTCTTGTTTTGCCCGTGCCTTGTTGCAACCATTTTTTTGGCTACCCCAAGATATTTACCTAAGGGATGATTTGAACATGAAACCTAATGCAAGTAAACATGAGTTCTTGCTACTAGATCAATGTTATAATTTCTATCATTTAAATACACTACAATCTTTGAAGCATCTATAAAAAGTTACGATAAACATGTAGGTTGGAGAGGATGAGAATCGCAAAACAGGGAAGAATATTTCGATCTAAGATATAATTACAATCAACATCTAAAAGAATTCTAGATCTTAAAAATATAAAAATTGAGAAACTTATATAATATTGAAATGTTGGATTTTAGTATTCTAATTTCAAAACTCCCATGGGTGTCAGACTGATTTTACCTATCAAGTAGCCGGAGTCTTGTCTTTGTCCTTCTTTCCGGCAAGAATCATTGAAATCTGGAGACCTCTGCTGAATGCTTGGTTGAACAACAACCTTGTTTGGAATTCCGATACAAAAGGGAACCATGACAATATAACAATGGGCATAAATATTACTAATCCCATTACACATTCGTAAGCACGTCCTAACTCCATTATTGAGTCCCAAAATCCTATTCCTTTTACACAAGGCCTGCATGCTTGAGCGATCTTCAAAGTTACACAAAAATAAAGTAACATTAGTATCAGACCATGATTCTGTTGCTTTATCTTAATCAAAACATTTAAAAAGTTGATTAACATATATATATATTCTCGTTATTTTTTTTATATATCTTTTGTAACAAACAAGTAGTGAAAGTCGGCCAAGATGTATGCATAAAACCTCCTAAATCATTTTTTGAAAAGTAGAATATTACTGAGATAACTTCTGTACCTATATATGATGTGCTAAAGTTTTATAGCACTCTTGCATTAAGTATTCAAGGTCAACCTGAACTGTTCCATTGTTTGACCGACACCAAAACTTGTGTGTTTTGAATCGTTACCCAACCCGTCTGACCACCCTATTTTGCCACCTCTACACAAAAGTAATATTGCGCCAAAAAGTAAGCTTACCAAGATGAATGCCCAGCCTGTTGGCAAAAAGGCAAGGAACGCAGCAAAGATGTCGCTGATGGTCAGGCCACAAACGACAAATAAGACCATCATGATTGAAAGGAAGCCAAGAAAAAGAAGTGCCTTTAAGATCCTGAACATGAGTTGAAAGTCTGTGCCAAATCTTCTTCTCCCCATAGATACCAACTGTTGAAGAGAGCATACACCATACCATTATATTTTCAAATAATGCATTGTGTACCTACTTCTACCGCCTAATCACAGATAACCAATCTGTTTTTCATTAGAGTACTTTTTTTTCTTTTCACTAATTGCCTTCAATAACAAGAAGTACATAATTGTCTATATAGATGCTATTTAAAAGGGGAAAAGTGGATCCTGAAGGGATTAATTTGAACATTAAGTGATAGATAACCATTTTTATTGGTAAGTAATAGGCATGTCATTCTTACCTTCAAGGCTAGGAGAGCGGTTATCATGACCAACCATGAAAGTGCATAAACCTGAAATTATATTTTTGATGAGAACAAGTTGCGGAATATACAAAAGCTAGAGGCGACAATATTAATCCATTTTGTTAAGAATCGGTAGATTTGAGTCATGTTATACAACAAGTAGAACACAAAAGGCTAAATAAGTCGAAACTGAAAGTTGGCCAAAGTGTACTATCAATGCATAAACCTCCTTAGTCATGTTATTTATAAGATTATTATTAAAATACCATTTGTGTACACTAATTTTTAAGTTTATGAAAAAATGTTTGTGGCCCATATCAACCCACCCCGTACAAAATACCCATTTGACAAATTACTCATTCCACCTCATCAGCCACTTTTTCTACCTCTATAAATGAACGGAGGAAGGAAAAATCAAACCAGGATACTTGTGCTGCCACGTGCTATATTAAGGTGATAGACCAAGCCATACTGGTAGATAAAGAACCGAAGTGAAAGTAAGATCTCAAGAATTCTGCCCCTTATGTTCGTGTACTTAAGATGCTGTTGTTCTGCATCCCACCATGATTCCCAACTTTTATCTTGTGCTATACCAATACCACCACGGTTCCCCATCCACCTCTTCCAGTCTGTCCAATCTTCCACTGTCTTCTGCCAATCAAACCCAGAAGGATTGAACACAAAGGGAGCAAACAACCACGAGGAAACTAGAAACCACATCGAGAATGTAATAAACAAGTATAAATTCGAGCTCCGATATGAATTCCCATAAACTTGATAAATAACCAGTAATATCGCCAATTCCAACCCTTTCACGAAGTGACTACGGGAATATAACCGATAATTATCAGCAAATTTTGCATGAAATACTACAAATCCACGACCCGTAGCTCTGTATTTGGAACCTCCGTGTAAAATCGTTCTCCCATAGTAATGGGCTTTAGTGCCAAGCTGGAAGGTGAAGAATACAGAGGCCAATTGGAGTTGCATTATGATAAAGTCACCTAATGCGGTACGAAATCCTCTCTCCAAACCAATTTCCATAACCATAGGAAGGACCAGAAGTAATCCTAGTTGAAAAACAGCTTGGGTTGCTAAAGCCTCTTCTAGGGCCTTGTTGCTACTAATGGTTGCATCTTCTATAATTCGTCGTTCCAATCCACTTAATACCATATACATACGTCCATATAAAAAGACATAAACAATAAGCACAGTAACCTGGATAACAAGAAAGAAATATGAGGTTATTATGCAAGTAATAATGTAAAATGTACAGGTATATCAAAGGTGGCAATTTAACCCGGTATATATGAAAATGGGTCAATTCAGGTAGGATTTTACTGTAAATAGATTAGATAAAAGGGTCAGAATTCGCTGAAACTTAAATGAGTCAGGTTGCAAGTTATTGTATTCCGATGCTTTTAATCTCGTAAACAATTTTATTTAAAACGAAGATATTAGTTCAATAAGATAACTTATGCATATGAGCATATCCATCAAGCCTGCCAATCTATAGTAGATATAAGTATCTGAATCATTATACCATGCTGCTAAAGTAGAAACCAACTGTGGTGAAATAGAATGAGAACATTCTATAGAAATCAAAACGCCGCCCAAGTCGGTAAACATCACGGCTAAGTGTCTGTTCACCATTTCCGTTTGCAACTTTAGCCTCAAAAAGAGATATCTGATTCATACCAACATCACGGCCCTTGCCTACTTGGATATACTCATGATGTGTAACATAACCTCCGCGCAGAGTGGAATTGTAACCTGCAAAGGCGTTCCAAATTAACAATGTGTTATAGAGTGGTCAACTGGTATTGGTATTGGACCATAAGAATATTTACCTGAAAATATATCCTCGCTCAAGTTGATGGTTCTCGAAGCTTTACTTACGCCACCCCGTGTTATGTGGAAGAGTCTATCAAATATATCAGGATGGCCGTAGTGGAACCGCACTCTGTAAATTAGAAAGATTATATATTAAGAAATATAATCATGACCCAGCACTCCAGCAGGCCAAAACTTAGAATGGTTATGAAAAAAAAATAAATACTTTTCAGGAAAACTAAAATTAAAAATAAACTTGTATATGTTTGATATGGACTTTCTATCTTCAAATTAGTTCATATTAAATGCTTCCATGACCACCTAAATGCGGATAACACTATAGCTAAGAGATGAACCTAACTAATGCTAGGTGTAATAATATTATTTTTTTGAGAACGAATTGCATTTTTGGTCCCTGTGTTATCACACATTTTGCAAGTTTGATACAAAAGTGTGAAAAGTCGCGAAACCCATCCCTGTCATATCACACTTGTTGCAATTTTGGTCCAAAACTAACGTGCCGTTAGAATTCAGTCGTTAATGCCCCCATGTGCTTGTCACATGGGGGTAGTTTCGTCCATTTATTGCTCATAGGACCATTTCTGCACAAAAAAATGGTCCTATGAGCAATAAATGGACGAAACTACCCCCCATGTGACAAGCACATGGGGGCATTAACGGCTGAATTCTAACGGCACGTTAGTTTTGGACCAAAATTGCAACAGGTGTGATATGACAGGGATGGGTTTCGCGACTTTTCACACTTTTGTATCAAACTTGCAAAATGTGTGATAACACAGGGACCAAAAATGCAATTCGTTCTTTTTTTGACAATTACCACCTAAATAGGTATAACTAAGAAGTTGACTCAAGAGATCTTCTCTTGAACATGTGCTAATGTTATGTGTTATGGCTGTCGTAGTATGAATTTGACCCGCAACAATGCAGAGGTAACAGAAACCTTGTTAAGATCATACCTCAGAGGGTCTGCTAAAACCCTTTGACCGATTGTCACAAAACTTGTCTCCTGATTTGACATAAACCAAGCTAGTGAAGATACACTGTAAAACAATGACAAGTGAAAACTTAGGATGAAGTCCACAATTTCCCATTGATATAATGATAGCTAACTTCGAAGCAATGCAAGATAACATAATAAGTTGAGATATACTTTACACCTACCTTCCAGTGAAAATATGTTCTCTCAAACCCAATATGGTTGGTCTACGCTGGCCATGATGATCTTTGTGAAATTCCTCCAGTACGTTTCTCATTTTGAATGCCTCCTCGAAGTAATTGTCCTGTTATACATCATAAGATACTGGATCATGTTTCTGGTAGACTTAAACAGCTGATGTTTACTATTCGGAATTACCTGATTCATGTCAATGGTCTGCAGTGCTTCTCCACGAGTAAAAATAATGGCATGATTTTGGTTTTCAGGCTTTCCTTCACCAATTTCTGTAGGAGGGCCCGGGAGTTTGATACGGTATATTTCCTAACACACGAGTATGTCATGACAATAGTTAAAGCTACCATTTTCAATATAAAAACGAAAAGAACAAAAAAACACTTTAAGCCTCATCAGTTTGTTATATAATATTAAGGTGGTGGGGTGGGTAACAAGTCTGTTTAAATCAGGGACAAAAGGGGCTAGGTTATCCATCAAACACTTCTTGACCATTTCAGAAGATATACAAATTATGCATTATTTATGATTATAAGAAGAAAAAAAATACTACAATCATAATATAAAAGAGACTAGGAAGTTGTACGCATTAAATATAACCTTTTGTCGACTTTCAGCCGGTTTGACCCATTTGACCCACTCCCCTTTTAAACGAGAATTTTTCTCAACCCATGAGATGAAAACACAGCCCTAGAGAACCTATTTAACATTTTCCACCTCTATATTAGACATATCACTTTTCTGCATTGGATGTGTTCTTACCTCATCTAAATGATCCCCACCCTTGACTAGAACAGAGTAGTAAACCTTCTGAGATCTACCATTTATGGTGTCCTCTCTCTCATCAATATAAGCTACTCGTAAAGAAGGATATCTGAACAGTCCAAAATTTAATTAGAAGTTTCATCATTGACATAAAATTAGTGATCCATTACACAAGACTTACGTAAGCATGAGATTCAGGATATTTGTATAACAGCTTTGATCTCTCTCAGCACTTGATTTCTTTTGTGCACCATAAATCTGGCAAGAGACGACATATGTAAACTTCAAATCTGCCATTGCACTCTCACGATCTTTGAGAACCGCACGGTTTTTATTCATATTAAATGTCCGAAATCCGGTAAAAATCTCTGTTGAGAAAAGCATATCTGTTAGCTAATAGTAATTATTTAAAGAGAAGATACTGTAATTGATAGGCATAAGACATGATCCTGGCTAGAGGTGGCAATCCAACCCATTACCTATAACTGGGTAGATGATTTAGTTAAAAGATTTAAATACAGTGGAAACGGATCGAACGGGAAGGAGTGTAGTCCTATGCATAAAACCTCCTTAAACCACTTCATTTAAAAAAGTTAAATTATATTATTAGCTTTTGTAATCATATCTACATTTACGTATATTACTTTTAAACAATGGATTCAAAAGAATTTGCGCCCACTCTACAGCCACCCGGTTTTAACCCAAATTTAAAGTTTATCCATATCGCCCTGCTATCCAACCCGACCTATTCACCCATGTGTCACCTAACACTGGTTGTTGGGATAGCAATTGGAACAAAAAACACTAACCATCATCTTTTGCGTAGTCTAGGAAGCATTGAAGTTCAAGGGCTTCCTTGTAGTACATCATCCCTCGCACTGAAGACATATGTCAAAGAGCATGTGAAATATGTATGTGTGTGTATCTTATAGAACAAGCAAGCATGAAACAAATAGAAAAACCTGTTCTAGAAAGTGTCTGCCCCCTGTAAGAAACCCATTTACGCGTCTCTTCAGCTAGATCTTGGCTATTTTTAGTTCGCTGTTCAAAATTCTTCCATTCATCTGGTTTTAAAAATGCAATAGACAAATTCGGTCTTTGGATCTGGGTAAAGAAGTCAAAGTTAAATTGAACATAAATAGTTACCTGGATAGATCTTTTGAAGGTAAAACAAAATTGTGATTCCATCCTCATTTTCCTCGTGAAGCTCAAGCTCAGAATACAAAACATCTTCTTTGTAATACGGAGTCAAAACACTAAAGTTTACACAAGTCAGATGACACGGTAATTATGAGTTATTCCTAAAGCAACGACAATTTTAAGTGAAATAAGTATATGACTGAAAATTACTGACCTAAATGAGAGCATGTTACGGACCACAGGAGCATTTGGCATTCTCATATACAAGGAGTTCGCAAAAAAGGTGATACGCCTACGAGCATCTAAATTCATAGGCACGTTAATTGCAGATTCTTTTACAGTTAGAAGCAAGCGAAGCCTCACCACCTATGAACACGTAAAAGAAATATTAAAAGAGAATTAATAACTAAAAACTATTGTGTGAGTGCCGAATTATACCTTTTCCTTCCATGATCTGATCTCAGTTAGCCGAACATTAATTCGTTCAAACCTTTCCTTTTTGTCATTATCCGGATAATGAGAGTGCACTCTTTCAAGTATTCTACAAAAAAGAACAAAACATTTTATAACAGAACATTTGAGTGTATCTTGACACAATATATTTGAGCGTCTTGGTTTACTGATGCTTGAAAAAATTACTTACTCATGTCCGTTACTCATTACATCTTGTGTGATAATCTCCATAATATCCTGAAGGACATTAATGATTTGGGATGCATATTTCTCAGGATCAACATCGTCTCCTTGCTGGCAGGTGCCCAAATGGTAATTAGTAAATAGTTTAAATCGGAAAGATTTGGTAGCATCTATAGTATCTACGTAGGGGTGGCAAACTTGACCCATTTACTTATGAATGGGTCATTTTAGGTTACATTATATCTTTAACGGATACAAAAAGAATGATTAACTAAACTGGAAGCAGGTCAAATGGGTCGAAAGTCACCCAAAACAAATTTAATGCAAAAGACCTCTTTACTCTGTATTAGATCATTGTTAAAACTATACAATCTTTATATCAGACTTCTCACCCTATTTATTTATAAAGTGTTTAAAATTTACAAACAAGAAGTGCTTAGGGTCAACTCAGCCAAACTCATTTTGACTGATTATCAACCCGGGTAACCCACCCACTTTGCCATGTCTCTATTTAAGTGACAATGATAACTAATAATAGATCGTACCAAATGTTCTAAAAATTTTTCCAGCTTATCATTAAGTGAAGGCAGCTCGCTCATTCGAAATTTGCTCAAAAATGTTCCTTCTGTAATGCTAGTTTCTATTTCATGGCAGATGAGCTGTAAAATCCTGTAAATGAGCAAAAAACAACTTTTTAAGAGAAATTTAAAGACAAAAATTAAACAACCTTTTGAAGTAAAATAAATATTACATAATATCTCTTTCATCATCCAGAAGGCCAAATAATATTTCCTTCAATGTTTGGTAGCACTCTACCACTGCTGACCGCATATAATCATCGTTAGTGATCTTCCTGAACAGATCTGCGTCTTCTTTTCCCTTAAAATCTTTAGCCATGTCTAAAGCGATTGGGATCTTTAATTAAACAAGTAACGAGAAGTCAAAAACATGATTGATATTTAAATTCTAGATAATCAACTAAAAAAATGAAAAAGACTGAGATAGAGAAGACTTTTACCTTGCTAGCAAGCAGAAATGGTGGCCACTGGATAACTTGGACGTTGCTAACAGTATATGGTACAAGAAGTAGATTTCTCTCACTTGCAAAATAAATTGAAGGGTGTCAAGAATATCTTGAGTTTCAAATTGACTCTTAGATTACTATTGAAGAAGCAATTCAAACTCATTTACCTAGAAATGGGTTAATCAGGGATATTTTTACCTCTAAGAGGTCAGATAGGTAGAACTTGTAACCTTGGTTGAAAGAGAATACATTGAAAGTGACCCGTACTGTATTTAAATGCTTACCTCCTCTTAAATTGCTTTCTTAAAAAAATAGATTAATATTTGAACAATGCAATTATTGTAATCATATTCAATAAGCAAATTAATTATAAAACTATAGAAAAGAACGGATAAAATATGTTTGTGACGGTTTTGGCTAGTATAAGAAACACCCATTCTGACCTGAAACTATTTTAACTCATTACAGGGTTCATGTTGCCACCTCTAACTACTAACAAATTATTGTTTAAGATAGAAAACAGCTTAAACCTGTCACTTATCAAGTCTTCCATCCGCATTGAAAATATAAATTCGTTCCACACTTGCGAAAATTTTGCTATGTTCTTTCTTACCCATAAATCATCTTCCTGTAGAGCCCTTTCATTCTGGTAAAAAGACGAAACACTACGTGTAAAATGCTAGCACGAATGGCTAAATTCAAATAACATAAAAGAAAATAGAGTTTGACAATACCAAGTGATCTCTTTTGGGTTCTTCTTTCTGCATGGGTACAAGGCGTTCATTGAAAGCTGAAGGAACCGATTCAAATCGAGACCGTAGCATCCCAAGTGTGCGAATCTAAACAACAATAAAGAGTAAAAGTCGTCAGATGGGTGGAGTAGGTAACGGGTCAAACCAGGTAATATTCTGTACATATTAAAAAGCGATGGGTCGATTAACAACATTTCTTTGTTCCTTTTTCCTTGAAACTAATAAATAGCTGATGTACTGAAAATGAATAAATATCTAATAATACAAATACAATTTGAGTCACTCTGCACCCATGGCTCCTTTTGGTACTAAATTTGTAAAGTTGACCTATTTAATCCGTTAGATATAAAACAGATCCTAAATCAGTTCACTTCTATTGCCATCTCTAAATGATAATTCTGCACCATCAATGGTTCGCTGTAAAAGATTTGCCACTTCGATGAACCATTGATAAATGTCATCTTCCTCCCCTGAAATTCGATTAATGTAAAGAGAAACTGTACTAACCTCACCCAAGTGGCTGAAAGCCCCATAGATTCCACCAATGATAGTAGCAAAAATTGCATACCATATTTGCGTGTCCATGAAATAGACCTAAAACAACCATTATATTACATAGATTAGATATAATATATATAAATATATATATACTATTTAATCAGAACCAATACATTTTAAGTATACTCACCATGACAATTGGAGCCCAAATAGCGATAACCACGCCGATATTATGCGTCACTACAAAACACTCGTATAAATATGGAACTGGATCTTCATAAGAAACAAACTAGAACCAAACAAGATATTCAAATTTTACCATTTGGAAAAAACTCGTGCCACTCATAGTTGCTGACAGACATTTCCATGATTAACTTTGTCGGATTGACCAATGGTAATATCTGCGTTGGATGTAACTTTAAGCACAAAATAACATTAACAATCATACAAAAGTATGTGCGATTGGATAGCCTAATGATCTCATCTGACCCATGATTCAGCTGATAAACCGTGATCAGTACCAACGCCCAACTAGGTCGAACTTTTTTTAATTATTTTTTTTGTTACACTCTAATACGGACCTTTTCACCACTTCCCTGCCAGTCCCTACCCCAACTTCCTAACTAGTAACCTCGCCTACCACCATCACTTGCACCACAGTAAACCCATCCCGGACGGTGGCGATAGCAGTGGTGGTGATGGGGTAGTACTGAGAGTAGTGTACATTTGAAAGATAAATAAAAAATATAAACAACTTTTGGATAACCACACATATATCTGCCTATACGGGTTGAACCGTTGATCTGCATGATAAAAAAACAAAACTACCTCCACATAGTAGCTGAACGCAAACTTGCTTATTAGTAGAGCTATCCAAAATAGTGTATACCTATAACGAAGTATACAATAAGAAAAAAGCAATTCCATAAAACATTAAATGATCGATAACTTGTGTAACCTTACTTGAACAGTGAAAATATGTCCTCGTGCATGCCTCTTCCAACATAGAGCTTTGGCTGAGAAAATAAAATATCCAAACTCTAGATTAAAAGAAAAGGCATTTGCATCATTACAAACTAAAGGTGGAAATTTTGACCGTGTACTTATGAGCGGGTCGACTTCGAGCTGTGTCTAATATCAAACCATTCAAAGTCGCCGAAAGTCTTTTTTAATGCATACAGCCTCTTAAAATCTTTTCTCAAAGAATTGGATAAAGTTTGTAGTAAAATGCTTTTTTAATCATAACCAAAGGATTAAGAATTTAAGAAAATGAAGACCATTGACAAGAACGTGTTTTGGGGTCAACCAGACCCGGCCTATTTCAACCTGTTACCCAACCCGCCAATCATGCCAAATCTAATGCAAACTAATGCCAGGTAAATGAGCTTGCCTGGGCCCACCACATAAGAAAAGTGACTATATGCCAGTTTGAACGTTCCATGTGTCTCCTTATTGGTGGAAGCAAGAACAGAAAGGTAGCCAGTATGTTGGGTATCAAGTAAATTGCTACAAGATAGCTATAAAGTGATTGCTCCCTCCAAGTTCCGCCTAGAGTACTGAAAAACCTCACTATTCCTGTCGGATTTGGAACCGATTTTGAATAACAGACGGGCAAGATTACTACCCAGAATGCAGCCATAATAAATTTAAGAAGGTAGCGAAGAACTTGAGTAGGTTTTAAGCTCCTCCAGGCACTGAAACTAAGGATTATATCCAGAGTAGCTGCAGAAATAAACCATAAATGTCATATAACGTCGAGATATTGTGAATGTAAAATGTCAGAAAAAATAGTAAAACGATCTTCAGTCAACCCATGCAGACTGGTCATTCTTAAGTAGGAAAAAGGAAGCAGTGCTGAGGTTGAGGGTATTGAATCTGATTGTGTCTTTGAAGATTACAGACCTATATATCGTGCATTAAAATTTGTAAGTTATCTCAGATTCCTGTAGTCATGGATCCTTCTTATTTACCGCTATGGCCTTTAAATTAAATCCTCTATATTATTGTAGTTTGGATATGTTAGATTTATGGTTTGAAAACATAACATTGAATTGAATGTTTTAGTTTATATTCGGCTAATCTGAACGGTAAAGTAACCCGGACATTTATGCTAAGGATTTTCAAACACTCTTAATGATTCTACAATCAGATTTCTGATGCTACCTTAGATAAAATCCTTAGATGACTCAGTAATAAAGGAGTGGGGTGTACCTTGGATAAAATTAAGAACAGCATAAGTAATGAATATGCTTAATATACTTTTAATGACGTCCTCATCAAAAATTCCAAATATCGATCCATCCTCATGCCATGCAATAATTACCATAGCCTTGCAAATTAAAAGAATATTAGCAATTTACATAAAGAAATAATTAACCAACTGCATGGTTCTATTATATACCTGAAAGACCAATATAAGAAATATCCACATTCGATCGAAACTCCTGTAAAGATGCCAAAATGTGCGGACTTCAACAAAATTTGTTTTGGGTTTCTTCTTTCCAGAAACCACCTGGTTGCGCCCCTGAAGTTACAAAACAATAGAAAAGATTTCTATCTTAAATGGGAACTCACATATGCAATGTAACCACAAGAAACATGCATCATTTTCTTGATACTCTACATCATGCATAGCATCTTATCCCAATGGTATTCACTAATTATGGAGTTAGAATCTACCAAAATCTGCATTTATGATGCTTTAGTTATTGTACTCAAGCAGCCATAGACAGTCAAATTAAGCACAGGAAAGTCACATCTAATCGAATTGAGGATAGTTATATAAGAGAAGAAAAACTATATTTGAACTCATAAGCATACTAAAAGCTGATTGGTTTTATTCACGTTGACATATTTGCAAACTTCTTGTGATAAACCATTTCCTAATTTATATGGTAACGTAATAAAAGTTTTACAGTATCAAACTTCAGATTTGCGTAAATCTATACGTACTGCATGTGACCGTGATGATTCATCAGAGTGAACAAAAAAGTCAGTTTTTTTGTCCATTGGCCAGCCTAACTTGATGCATTTGTCAGACCTGAAAGAGAGAGAATTAAAGGTTGGTCTTTTAAAAAAGTTAAGCAATAACACACATGCCAATTATACAACTAAGAGCATTACCAAAAATACTCATTAAGATCATCATAATTTCTCCATGAAGCATGGCTAACTTTGCCACCTTGATTTCTCCTAGCTTCCTGCCAACAATTTGTAGGCAATAAAAACCATTAGAAAAACACGTCATGCAATTGGGGAAATCAAAAATTTGATGGTGGACTTAGATTGTATTACCTTACGAATAACCTCGTAAATAGGTGTGACCACATCACGCAGAAATGCTTCTTCATCAAGTGGTGCTGCTTGATATGTGCCTCCACTCACAGGTTGAACATTGGCAAATAAGGTTCCATGCATTTCATTTGCCATCTTATCCATTCAAAATAGTAGCATCATTATATAAATCATTATTATGTTCTATTATTGAAATTAGAAAGATCTGGTGCTTTACAAGTAGACATACATTATGGAAAATATAGCAAATGCATTCCGGCATGAACCGGATGTTCGAAGCTTCACCCCAAATAAGAAAATAGAGAGCAATGTAGAGAAGCTGCAACTGCTGCCTATCAGCATTGGGTGGAACCTTGGGTGAACTTTTTACAAAACAATAAATAAATTAAAACTAGAGATCACATCGTGAATTAAAAAAACAAGAATCGTTCTACGCAATCTTAATAACAACTTACTCAATGATTGATGTGAAGTGCAAATAATGACACCATGAGACATAGTTCTTGAAAGTTTTATCCAATAACTGCTTTACGGTACGGCTATCCAGCTAACAAAAGAATGAGTTAACTTGAGATATATTAAACACTTTACAGTTCCATCTTCAAAAACTTTAGGTAGTAAGGTATTGGGAGGTTTACCTGCTCATAATCTCCGATACCTTTTGACCTTCTATCAATATTTGCCAGTAGCAATACTATGTGCTCCCTTTGATTTGCAACATTTCCTTTCTTCATTTCAGAGATGTTGAAGAATTCATTAAAAAGTCAAATTCGTGCACAAAAACACAGTCATGAATAATATTCATAGCACGAAGATATAGTTTCAAAACAAATATTGAGATTCAAAATGATTATGCCCTTTAGTTTAAGAGTTCTTAACAGGAAGGTAGTAAGATATAAGTTGATCAAGTTTGTTGGGCTCTTTTTTCTGGATTAGTAGCAGTGAGATTAAAAGACCATAAAGAAGTACAACACAGCAGGCACGAGTTGAAGAAAGTAGATGAAGAAAACAAGTTACCTGAAATCCAAAAATTGATGCCAACCACTCAAGAATATCATTCACAGGTTTGTCTCTGTCTCCTACTCTTCTAGCAAGTGGAAGGTTATCCACCTTGCGCACTGCTTGAAGAGATGCTTTGATCTAATGACATATAGATAGTGAATTAAAAACAAGATAGTCCTATGCATGTTCGTTTGTACTTTGTAGGGAGAGATGGGGGAGGGAGAAATGAAAATAACGATAAAAAAGAAAACAAGATTTATGTCCATTTACTTCTGAAAGCTCCATAATTGCAGGTTTATTTCCAACAGCATATAAAGGAAGAATGTTGTAGTGTTCATATTGTTCTCTATTTTCCTCTACAGCTTTTGCATATTGTTGAGTCTGCAATGCCACATAAACAGGCAGATGGGTAATTTGGTATATAGAGTTACATGACAGCTAGAATTCAAATTTCAAAGTATGATAGACCAATCATACCTCGGCGTCGACTTTTTCAGGAGGCACCACTGTCCTCAATACATCATACAAAACCGTAGCAATTTGATAGATCTTGGCCATCTCCTCACTTAGAGATAATAGAAAGGAAAATGATAGTATGAGCATGTAACTAAATAAGGTAGCATCTCTAGCATATTAAAAAGTTCATTAATCAAATCCAAGCCTCACGGTTTCTTTGTGTATTGGCCTTCTTTAATGTTTGTCGCATAGAAGTTCTGGTAGAATTTCTGTATTTCCCTTGGATCACTTTTTGCTAATCGAGGCTTTGTCTTTTCATCTTCCTGTAACAGAAAACTTTTTAAACCTCCTTCCTGAATTTCTGAATTTCATATTTAACTTAAAAGGTTCTAATCAGCCCCACTTAATTAGTAAGATATGATGAACTAACTTATCCTTGACCAAAAGTAAAACTGATGTGCACCTTTTCAAGTCTATGTAGCAAGTAAGTCTTAAATTGGCGAACACCACGTCCACTAGATTTAGGATCCATCCTGTGGGCCTTCTCAAATGCATGAAATCGGCCTAATCCAGCAAATCGAATATAGGCAAGATTACAAAAAGTTAAACTTAAGACATTGTCATCTCCAAACAATTACAGTTTTAAATTTATTCTATGGTTTTAATGTATTTCTGTTGATGTACTTTCTTGACCATTTTGCAAGCTTTCATATATCTTACTCTGCTTTCCGTTTTCTACTTTCATCATTGTCCTGCATACCAACTACAATTTTTCCTTATAATAAAGCATTATTCTGTCACTATACTTAAAATAAGTCTATAATACCACAGAGTAACATAATAATGCTAATCAAAATGTAAATCAATGCATCTTCCTTTTTGTCAAACGAAGGTACATTAATCAAAAATATTTTCATAACCAAAACAATTCAATACATTGAAAACTTACAGCATAATTTGCTTAATATTCTAGATAAATTTGACATCCTCAACCACAAATCAACCTTTAATCTCCAAAACTACCTTGTATCTCGTTAGGCTGTTATCAAAAAGTACCAGACACATACTTTTAAGATATATAAATACCAAAAAGTAATTTAGGCATCTGTTTGGATATGTAGTTTAACAGCGATTAGCAACTTTAAAACACCAGAATCACACAATTAGATCACCTGCATCTTCTTATATTATTATGACCCTAGACAATCAAGGCTTTCTTGTCGAAGATGATCACTTATGATATCAAATAAGGATAAGCGGTTACAATAAAACATGGTGCAAGCTAAAGTATACGGCTCTAAGATGTATGAATCCCTTGTGACCATTTTACGGGGGTGCTCGAGATTGTTTATTTCCACACTTACTGCCTAATTTGTAATCATACAAGACACTATTCTAAAAACAATAATACAATATCATAAGCTGATATAATAAAGTTCCAAAATCATACAGAACATTAAAATAAATAAGAAGTACATACATAAGTAAGCAACTCTGTCATTTTCCTTCTCAATCTCATTGGCAACACGAAGAATAGGAGCGATAGAAGCAAGTGAAGACGGCACGAGCTCACTATCGACTCCATCGACATTCGGATCAAACATAGTCGACGTCCGTGTCATTCTTCTCGATAACGACCTCGGTGGTCCCACTTCCTTGGTCCCACTCGTACTCGCCATTTCCAATCAAATACAACAACAACAACTTCCACCACCAGATGATAATAATAATGATAATTTTTCTTAAGATGTAATTTAGTAATCATTGTATATATATATATATATATTAATATACAAGAATTGCTCGTTTAAAGGTATAAGATAAAGATCCTTTGCTTGTTGAGAAGTTCACTTTTTGGAATTAGGGTTTCTCTGATAGCAAGTAAGGAATTGAAGTTTGTGACGAAACGAATTGAATAAACTATAAAAAAATAATAAATAAACAATTTGGGGTTTTGCACTTTTTTTTTTCTTTTTCCTTTTGGGAGATACCTCTGTTGGTCTCTCTGTGTGTGTAGACTGCTTTCTGCCATTTCCCGCCACTTTCAATTGCTGAATGGAAGGGACAAAAGTTAACAGAATTGTCTTCATGGTTAGTCAGACAACTTTGGAATGGAATTAACCTCTACTGTTTTGTTTTTTTTTTTTGCGTTTTATACGTGAGAGGTTAAGATGTAGACAAATTTTCTCTATCAAAGAAAGAAAAGAAGGTTCTATTGAAATGGTAGAAAAGAATATCCGACATTTGTATGAGAATCAAATATCTGACATCTGTCTAGGGTGTTTACATTATAAAGCAGTTAAGATTAAGATGAAAGGTGTGATCAGCAAGCCTTAGGAATCGGCAACTTGCAGTACACGGCATCGACATGCAATATCGGCATGATGATACCAATTGAAATAGTTGTTGAAAGCGTTGGGTAACATGCCTTTGAACGCTTTCTCATTAAAAAAAACGTCGAAGGAGTATGTTTTTTGTTAAGTTCTTTTTCCATCTATAAATGCTTTTGTATCCTTATAATATTCAACCGAAACATTTAAATTACACAAAAGAAAACGATATTCACTTGCAACAAAAAAAATTGTCCGACAACGGATTATTTGACCTAAATATTCGATCATACCCACATATAAAAGATCCAACGTCATTTGATTCTAATGGGTTTGAATTTTTAGAATCGCTTGCGGCCGGAAAATGAAGATACAGGCTTATCTACTGCGACAAGAAAATTAATTTGGAGAAATCGTGAGAAGGCGAGCCAGGTTTTGGTTAGCAATTGCTTTACCGATGTGTCGAGTTTTCGTGATGCTACTTTCCATTTGAGGTATCATATGTCAAAGTCATTGTTTTTAAAAACTGTTAAAGTTATCACCAATCACTTTGAATGGTTTTGGGAAGGAATTAACGCGGCAGGGCAAAAAAGCTACACACCAATTTAAAAGTGCACGTGCGCAATATGACAACTAGCTTATGGTAACGCACCGAACAATTATGATGAAATTTGGCGATGTCCGCTAACTTCTCATGAATGTCTATAACTTTTTTGCAATGCCATATCAGATTATATGGTGAATAGTTTATGCGTTTTTCGACTAGACACAATATTGCTCGTGTATATGAATGAGGCACACGAAAATAAACATCATTTTTCTGACATGATCCGTAGCATTGAATGTGCATAATGCATGGGTTTGGAGAATTTGTCCAATGGCTTTACGAGGACAGTGTTGTAGGGGTGGTCATCAAAACCCGCCACTCATTATTGTGGCAGTGACGTCATAGTATTTATGGTTTTAGCATACATATTTCGGTGTAGCAGATTCGAACAATGATATAAATGTTTTTATGCAATCGTCGTTGTTTACTCTCAAAATGCATGGTTAGGCTGTTAGGTTAGACTTCGGCGTAAACTGTTTGTAATACAAACGAGGATACTATTTAGCGGATGACATGAACCCTGTCTGATCATGTATTCTTAAAGCATATGCATATCCATTTGTTTGTAATGAAAAGGTAAAGAAAAGTATCCAAAAGATCACGAGAAAAGATGTTGAACGGGCATTTTGGAGTTCTAAGATGAAGTTTTTGTTGGATTAGGTGTCTAAGCCATAACTATAATTGATAGAAGCACAGTCCTTTTGGGTTGCCCTCGATACTCAAAATAAGTAGAAGTGATAAAGGAGAAGAAAAATTTCTTTTGGAAAATTTGTCCCACATCGGTGGGATAGGAAAACCATGGAGGCTATCCAAGGCTATAAATAGGGCCTTAGGGATTCATTCTTTTTGCTCATTCTTGGCTTGAGTATTCGCCCCCTTCTTTCTCCTCTTGGAATAACTCTTTTATAGTTCATCCACACTTAGTTAAATTTTGAGTCGTCTGGTGTGATTCCATTAGAGGCATGACATTTGTGGTGCTTGCTTCCAAGAGATCCAGATGGATAATTTTAGTTGTTTACTATAACAACTAAAAAGGTATGTAATCCTATTTTTATTTTCTTTAGTAATTTTCGATTATTTACTAGGGTATTAGGATTTTTATTTTATGTTCATAGTTATAGGTTCAATTGTGAAAACATATATCTTGTTTTAGGTTGCTTGCTCCCTTAAAAGTTTAAGTTAGTTTGTAATGCCTAAAACTCGTCAGTGGTATCAGAGCCAGGTTTGTTTTCAATTGAATTTGCTATAATTGTTGAATTGATTAAGTTAATTGTTTTAATAATCATCGTATTTTGAAAAGTTTTAAAATACACCTTATACTATATGTAAAATTAAAAGCTTAATTATTACTATATGTATAAGAATAAAGTCAGTCAAATCAATAGTAGGCCTCATTCATCGAAGCTAGTCTATAAAGGGGGTATAAGGAAACTGCCTATAAAATGGTAGTTGAATGAGTGTCCACTCTCACCCACCGCTTCCTTGATTAGTGGAGGGTCGTTAGCCGAACGGGTTTGATAGGACTATATTAATTCTCATTAAAAGTATAATGATAATAAAAGTAACTAAACCTTTTATTTAAATCCCAATCTTAGTTACTTTAGGAAATATGTGAAATTGTATGCTAACCCATGAAATTGCACATTACACTTTATAAGTCATTAGTGGAGCGTGTGTGGTTAACCAGCACACTAATAGGGACTAATAAAGAGTTGTAATGGGTATCTCATAAATTGTCATTGTTGATGGAGCGTGTGTGGTTTACCAGCACATCAATTGAGATGATAAATGACATTGAGGTTACCAAGCACATTTACATGGTTATTCACATCTTGTTTGTGATACTCGGTATCCCAGTCACAAATGGAAGAGCATAATCTGAGATTAAACATGCCATTGAATAGTTTCAATGAGTCTCAAAAGACCTACCTGTATGAAATTTGCAATTAGATTACGGCATCCCTTTTCTAAGTTGTGAATTTCATAGTTGGATCCTAGCCTCGATATTTCAATTTTGAGTTGTTATATTAAGGGTTATTTTATCTAACTCAAACTACCTTTCTTTTAGAAATGTCTACCCCTAACGATGCTTCTGGTTCCTCCTCCTCCAACCATAACTTTTCTTTGTTGAACATCTGCTCAAAGGTGACATTAGATGGAACCAACTACAATGACTGGATGCGCAACATCAAAATGGCTCTTCGTTTTGAGGACAAGGAGTATGTCATTGACAAAGAACTTGGTGAAATTGACGAAGAGAAGGCCACCCCTGAAGAATTAGCCGCCTATAAGAAACACTACGTTGATGCAACAAAAGTTGCTTGCATCATGGTTGCTACCATGACTCCTGAACTGCAAAAATTCTATGAGGATTACTGGCCATACGAGATGAACAAGGACCTTATAGAAAAGTACCATAAGCGAGCTCGTCAAGAAAAGTACGAGATAGTAAAGTCTCTCATATCAAGCAAGATGAAGGACGGGGAGTCTGTCAGCGGCCACGTGCAAAGGATGCAACGATACGTGGATCGACTTGTGAGGCTAAATGTGCATATTGATGAGGAGTTGGCCATTGACATAGTCTTGAACTCCTTACCAAGTTGTTATGATCAGTTCATCTTGACCTATCATTTGAACAAGAATGAGACCACATTGTCTCAATTGCACAACCTCCTGAGAACAGCTGAAACATGGATGAAGGGAAAGAGTGATGCCCCCGCTCCTGCTAATACTACCATTCTAGCCATTGGTCAAGGAAAGGGGAAGAAGAGGAAAGGTCCTCCCAAGCAAAACTGGAAGGGAAAGTCTCATGTAAAAACCAGTTCTGATGTTACCCCTGTCTCTGATCCCAAAGAGGCCACTTGCTTCTATTGCAACGACAAAGGACATTGGAAACGAAGCTGCCCAAAGTATCTGCAAGATTTAAAGGATGGCAAAGTGAAGCCATCTACTGCAGGTATATACACTATTTCATCTATTAGCCCATCATCTTCTAATTCTTGGGTCCTTGATACAGGATGTGGGTTCCACATTTGCTCTGTTTTGCAAGGACTAAGAAAAAGTGAGGATGTGGAGCATGGTAGAATGAACTTGATCATGGGGAATAGGCGATCTTCACCTGTCACCAAGATTGGAGTTTATAGTCTAATGCTTAGTAATGGTGTTAATTTAGATTTATTGAATTGTCGCTATTCGTCAGAAATGACACGAAACATTATCTCTTTTCATGCATTGTTCAAACAAGGTTTTAGATTTTCTTTTAATGATGAGAATGGTTCTATTTCTGCTTATAAGAATGGCATTTTTTATTTTGAAGCTTTACCTTGTGATGGTGTGTATGAAACTGTGATGTGTGTAGACAACTTAGGCAATAGTGTATTTCAAATTGATTCGTCTAATGGTATAGACAAAGCGTGCTTGTGGCATTGTTGTCTTGGACACATTAACAAGAAACGCATGGCTCAACTCCAAAAGGATGGGGTGTTGGAATCATTTGACCTAAGGTCAGATGATACATGTGAATCTTGTCTTTTGGGCAAGTTGACAAAATCACCTTTCACTGGATTTTGTGAAAGAGGTGAAGGTTTGTTGGATCTCATACACACAGACGTGTGTGGACCCTTCAGATCAGCCACAAGGGATGCTAATCGATTCTATGTGACTTTTACTGATGATTATAGCAGATATGGTTATATCTACTTAATAAAGCATAAGTCAGAAACCTTTGAAAAGTTCAAAGAGTTTAAGCAAGAAGTCGAGAATCAATTAGGCAGGAAGATAAAGATGCTCCGATCAGATAGAGGCGGAGAGTATCTTAGTATCGAGTTCCATGACTATCTCAAGGAATGTGGAATAGTTTCACAATTGACACTTTCTAGGACACCATAACTTAATGGTGTGGCTGAGAGACGCAATCGAACCTTGTTAGACATGGTACGTTCCATGATGAGTCGAGCTTCACTTCCAATCTCATTCTGGGGGTATGCCTTAGAAACTGCCGCCCGCATTCTAAATTTTGTTCCAACAAAGAAGGTTGCCAAAACACCTCACGAAATGTGGACAGGAAAAGGTCCCTCGTTAGCACATATTAAGGTTTGGGGTTGTGAAGTTTTCGTTAGACGAGAAACTCACGACAACCTTGAACCTCGTAGTGAGCGATGTGTTTTCATCGGCTATCCACGGAAGTCATTTGGATATCTGTTCTACAGACCTAGTGAGAACGTGGTCTTTGTAGCACGGAGAGGAGTCTTTCGCGAGAGAGAGCTCATATGCAAAGAGGACAGTGGGAGCACCATTGACCTTGAAGAAATTCAAGAGTCAGCCGATGAAGGAACCTCTGAAACCACTAGGGTTCAACCAGAGGAAGAGATTCCAGTTGAACCCATTGACACTTCATTACCTCTTAGACGTTCTAGTAGAGTTAGTAAGCCAATTGAGTTCTATGGTTTCCATATAACTGCAGATGAAGACACGTTTATCAGTGACAATACACTGGTAAATTTGGATGAGCCGACTAACTACAAGGAAGCCATGGCGTGCCCTGAGGCACCTAAATGGAAAGAGGCAATGGACAGCGAGATCAAGTCCATGTATGACAACCAAGTTTGGAACTTGGTTGATCAACAACCTGGTCGGAAGACAGTTGGTTGTAAATGGATCTTCAAGAAGAAGATCGACATGGATGGTAATGTAAGCACATTCAAAGCACGACTGGTGGCAAAGGGCTTTACTCAAACCCAGGGATTGACTATGATGAGACCTTCTCACCAGTGGCTAAGATAAAATCTATTAGGATAATGCTAGCCATAGCTGCATTTCATGACTATGAAATTTGGCAGATGGATGTCAAAACTGCTTTCCTAAACGGAAAGTTGGCTGAGGATGTTTACATGAGTCAGCCAGAAGGTTTTGTGGATGCAAAGTTACCTAATGGAGTGTACAAGCTTGAGAAATCCACCTATGGGTTAAAACAAGCGTCTCGCAGTTGGAATCTTTGCTTCGATGAGAAAGTCAAAGAGTTTGGCTTCTCTAGAAGTGAGGATGAGTCCTGTGTATATGTCAAAGCTAGTGGGAGAATAGTCACCTCTCTGGTATTGTATGTTGATGACATACTTCTTATAGGAAATGACATTCCAACTTTGCAAGATGTTAAGTCTTGGCTTGGAAAGTGTTTCGCTATGAAGGATCTAGGAGAGGCTGGCTATATTCTGGGAATATGAATTTTAAGAGACAGGAGTAAAAGGCTAATTGGACTTAATAGAGTACCTACTTGGATAAAGTACTGAAACGTTTCGGTATGGAGAATTCCAAGAAAGGAGAATTGCCCATCCAGAGTAATACCAAAATGAGTAAGACTCATAGTCCGAGTACAGATGAAGAGATAGCAGAAATGAGTAGAATTCCGTACGCTTCCGCCTTTGGTTCTATCATGTATGCTATGACATGTACTCGTCCTGATGTGTCCTTTGCTTTGAGCATGGTCAGTCGTTATCAGGGAAATCTAGGTAAAGCTCATTGGGTAGCGGTTAAGAATATTCTCAAGTATCTGCAAAGGACTAAGGACTGGGTTCTAGTACTTGGTGGCTGTGATACATTGAGAGTAACTGGGTATAGTGACGCCAGCTTTCAAACGGATAGAGACAACTTTCGTTCCCAATCTGGCTGGGTCTTTACCTTAAATGGAGGAGCAGTTACTTGGAAAAGTTCCAAGCAAGACACAGTGTCTGATTCTACTTGTGAATCAGAGTACATAGCGGTGAGCGAAGCATCAAAGGAGGCAATTTGGTTGAAGAACTTCATCGTAGATCTTGGAGTTGTGCCAACCATCAAGGAGCCAATGGAATTTTTCTGTGATAATGAAGGAGCGGTTGCATTGACAAAGGAACCAAGAGATCATGGCAGATCTAGACATATCGACAGAAAATACCATTTTATCAGACACAAGATAGAAGAAGGTCACCTCGTAGTGAAGAGGGTTTCATCTGAAGAGAATCCTGCAGATCCACTCACAAAGGGTCTGAGTAGGGTTAAACACAATCAGCATGCTAAGAGCATTGGGCTGAGAGATGATGTTAGTTTTAGTAGTTAGATAGTTAGTTTGAAACTTATAACAAAATAAATGTGATTGACTTTTGGTGATTAAATAATAGAGAATTATTTATGAGTTTGTTTACTACCTTTTGTCAATTGTTTATTATTGTGTTTCATTTTGCATGTTTTACTTCCCGAATAATTTGATTATTCGAATTCCACAGTCGATCATACTTTTGGAAGTAAGTAGTGAATAAAGACTATCATGAATGGATTTGTAGATTGTCTAAAGAGTTTTTAGACATAGCAATGGTATTGCTGCAATGTTCATGAGTACTTTGAAATGGAGATTTAAGTATTGGATTAACCCACGCTCAGAGAATTACTTCATGGAATTTATCATGAGTAATTCTGAGACGATAATATCTTATAATCTTTAAATGGAGATATATGAGTTGTGGTTTACAAGTTAGTTGTGCATTGATAATGTGTAAACGCATCAGTAACTTGATGTTATAAAACGTATTGTTGTGCATTATTTGATGAGTAAATGGTGCAAGCATATAAGTCAAAGTTTATTCGTTCCTTTTACCCTGACGGGAAAAGCGATATCTTTGGGCCCCTCGATGATTTGATGTTGACATATAGTGTCGGGCCCGACCAGGACTAAATTGATGTGTTCAATTAGAAGTTCTATGTCATTACAAATCAGAAATAGGGAAACAAAGTACTGGACAATGAGATTGATTATGTTCCATGTCTCATGTTCAAATGATATCTTGTAGAACGAAGGATTATATAATCTCTTATCTTAGGACACGTAACTGACTAGGTCAGAGTTCGAAAACGACTTTTGGAGGCTACAATTTGCTGATCAATTAGGAAGTTATATTGGCAATAATAGTTATTAGACTTATCCAAGTGGGAGACTGTTGGATTAGGTGTCTAAGCCATAACTATAATTGATAGAAGCACAGTCCTTTTGGGTTGTCCTCGAGACTCAAAATAAGTAGAAGTGATAAAGGAGAAGAAAAATTTCTTTTGGGAAATTTGTCCCACATCGGTGGGATAGGAAAACCATGGAGGCTATCCAAGGCTATAAATAGGGCCTTAGGGATTCATTCTTTTTGCTCATTCTTGACTTGAGTATTCGCCTCCTTCTTTCTCCTCTTGGAAGAACTCTTCTATAGTTCATCCACACTTAGTTAAATTTTGAGTCGTCGGGTGTGATTCCATTAGAGACACGACATTTGTGGTGCTTGCTTCCAAGAGATCGAGAGGGATAATTTTAGTTGTTTACTATAACAACTAAAAAGGTATGTAATCCTTTTTTTATTTTCTTTAGTAGTTTTTGATTATTTACTAGGGTATTAGGATTTTTATTTTATGTTCATATTTATAGGTTCAATTGTGAAAACATAGATCTTGTTTTAGGTTGCATGCTCCCTTAAAAGTTTAAGTTAGTTTGTAATGCCTAAAACCCATCAGTTTCTCCCTAACACGACATCACGCATGAAGAATAAGTAAAAGAGCATTAACATGATGTATGCATCTATTATTTTATACAACATGATAATCAAGGACACCTCAGTCACCCGATATCATCAATTTACATTGGAGATCCTTCTATCATTCACAAGGTCAATCCTAATTCTGGTTGAAAAATACACAACAAAAAGACACATAATATACTACGTCATGATATTTTGGAACATGTCGCAAGCCTAACTCCAAACGTTGAAGTTGACGAGTAGTGGTTATACTTTTTTATTTAAGTTTATTGTTTATTTAATGTTCTAACTAGATATGTTCCCCGGGCGTTGCTCGGGGACGTTATGTTTATTGTGTGGGGTAATGTATACGGTAGCTGAAGAACTTGGCATGTTAATTTATCGTCTGCACATGGTATAGAATTAAGGGTGTAACTGTAACACCCCAAAATTTTAAGGTGATAAATTAACATTTTTTGTAGTTTTAACATTAAAATAATTTCCTAGTATTTAATTTTGAGTTATGGGGTTAATTTAGTTGGAACTTTAGCGGATAGCGGGTATAATACCCATCTAAAAGTGTAAGGAGGCGTGGCACTTAGAGAAAGTGCCAGCCATTTTCTTGTTTATGACTCATCCTCATTTTCTATCTTCTTCTTTTCCTTTTTCTTCATCTATTCCCAATTTCAATCATATTCTAGTGTGTTTCTTTAATCATTCAAATCCAAGAAATTCCCTTAACCAATAATAATAACATACAAGTTTTAATCATCAAATTGGGAGAAATTAAGAGAGTGGGTTGTGTTTGTATGGGCTGAAATTTAGAGGAAGAGAAGGAGAAGACAATTGTGATTTCCATCCTAATTCTAATCCCTAATCTTGAAGGTAATAATCTCCTTTAACTTAGTTTGATTCTAGTTGCAAAATTAGGGTTCATGCAATCATCAAATTTGGGGATTTTTGGGTTGGAAAATAATTTTGTTATTATTTCCCCAAATTTTTAATTACATCTTGATATATGATTATAGTGTTGCATGAAATTGTTGATTTGAGGTTGTTAGTGACCATTATGGCCAAAATGAGAATTTGGTAACTATGATATGAAAGGGCCATATGGTGATGGCAAATGAGATTTTAGCAAAATGATAGTTAGTTGAGATTGATGATTTTAAAAGATTGAACTTTGTTAAATGAGACTTGAAAATGAGCCTACACAAAGAGAATGAGTTTGGGTGGGTAGGAATGCTTGTGAATTGATAGTTTGGTTAAGTGAGTTTAACCAAAATTGTGAATAAAGTCGTATGCATATTGTGTTGATTTGTTAGGTTGAAAGCTTGCCAATTGTGTTGTGGCTATCTTGTTGTTGTTTGTCGCGAAGGAGGTGAGTAAATTTGCATACTCTTATATGTGTGTTGGGTCGATTACCATATGATGGTGGATTCCGTGTGTGGTAATCGATTTGGCATTAGGGCCTAATTTGAGGCCGGGGCCTAAGAATCCCATGGTTGTATTGAGATGAGGCCTAAGAACCTCTTTGATTATAGTTTAGCGTATATGGATCCATGTATGTGTTTGTTAGTGCAAAAGTGAGTATGCAAGTGATGTTATGACGGTACCATTGGCTACATGCGATAGTCTTTTGTGTTTTTGCCCTCCTTCGTATATATATCTGTATGCAAGTTTATTCACTAAGCATTCGCTTATATTTTAGTTGTTTACCATTTTATAGGTGGTTCCGGAAGGAGAAACTAGTGATAGGTTGATTGAAGTATTGAGCTTGAAGTTGTTAGTAGGTTGCAGGTATTTTGACCATTTGTGGAAGATGGTGTTTTGGTATATACGTAGCAATCCCACCTCATCAATGGCTCATGATTCACTAGGTCATTTTGGTAAAGTAATGTGTTGGTACATTTTCAGTAAAATTGAAGTATGTATGGTTTTATGGAATACAAATATGTTTTGTTGACTTGAAAGGCGTCAAAATGAGTAAATGACCCATTTGGTCGTATATTTGAAAGTTGGTTCAAATGGGTATTATAACTATGTTTGTAATTGTGTCATTTACATGTTTAAACTCAGATATGTTGTGTAATGAAGCTTGTGTTTGTGTTTGGAAAGTTTGCAATTCGAGTCAAGTGTCAAAATGTACGAAACTGAATCTGACGGCCGATGTTGTTTTGATGGTTGATGTTTACGGCCGATGCTGGAACATCGACCGTCAAACCTTCTGACCTTTTTTTAAATGTTCTTTGTCGGGACTTCGTTTGACTTTTCCGAGACCCGAAACTTGTACAGTAGTCTTATATTAACATATAAAGAAGATTCCATTTGTTGTTTTTCAAATTTGACGACTTTGATTTTTGACGAAAATTGCCCATATTTTTCTAAGTATAAGTTATGAAATTGGTTTTCAATAATTATGTTTTTATTTCGGGTTGAGTCGTTTCAGTAACAGTGGCTATTTCCTTTACTACAAAAGTCTAGGTTGATTACATACATAAACACACATACATTCTAAGGTATTAGTCTACATAGATCTTAAAGCAAAAGTGGTCAGTTAGACGACCCAAAAAAGATATGTATTCAAGCGAGAAATTCATTTGTCATGCAAGTATGCAACCGAAGTTCGTAGGTAGAAACGCCCAAAAAACAACATTGCGCATGAAGTTCTCAAATATCCCTTGTTACGCCTTGCGCCAAATCAATATGTGGATAAACAAATGAGAAATCATATAATGTTAGTGCCAAGAAAAAGTGTAGTGTGTTGATAGAAAAAACCCAAGTTTGCGTGGATTACCTTGAGTCATTCGGGAAGGTTGTTTCACTTTTTTTTGAAGGCGATAAAAGTCTATGTTTAAAAGTGACAGATAGCATACACCACAATAATAAACAAATATATTAAATAAACGTTATCAAATTTTTTGTAAATGGGTAAATAAACAATAACCAAAGCTTAGAATATGTAAAAACAGAAGGGGAAATCCGAAATTAATGATGAGAGTAACAAAACGAAAATCATAGTCTTACCTGTCAGTGTATAAGCAGCCGCTGCCACAAATAGTGAAAGTATAATCGAAGTTCGTAGGTAGAAACGCCCAAAAAACGACATTGCGCATGAAGTTCTCAAATATCCCTTGTTACGCCTTGCGCCAAATCAATATGTGGATAAACAAATGAGAAATCATATAATGTTAGTGCCAAAAAAGTGTAGTGTGTTGATAGAAAAAACCCAAGTTTGCGTGGATTACCTTGAGTCATTCGGGAAGGTTGTTTCACTTTTTTTTTGAAGGCGATAAAAGTCTATGTTTAAAAGTGACAGATAGCATACACCACAATAATAAACAAATATATTAAATAAACGTTATCAATTTTTTTGTAAATGGGTAAATAAACAATAACCAAAGCTTAGAACATGTAAAAACAAAAGGGGAAATCCGAAATTAATGATGAGAGTAACAAAACGAAAATCATAGTCTTACCTGTCAGTGTATAAGCAGCCGCTGCCACAAATAGTGAAAGTATAATCGAAGTTCGTAGGTAGAAACGCCCAAAAAACGACATTGCGCATGAAGTTCTCAAATATCCCTTGTTACGCCTTGCGCCAAATCAATATGTGGATAAACAAATGAGAAATCATATAATGTTAGTGCCAAGCAAAGATAGTGTGTTGATAGAAAAAACCCAAGTTTGCGTTGATTACCTCGAGTCATTCGGAAAGGTTGTTTCACTTTTTTTTGAAGGCGATAAAAGTCTCTGTTTAAAAGTGACAGATAGCATACACCACAATAATAAACAAATATATTAAATAAACGTTATCAAATTTTTTGTAAATGGGTAAATAAACAATAACCAAAGCTTAGAATATGTAAAAACAGAAGGGGAAATCCGAAATTAATGATGAGAGTAACAAAACGAAAATCATAGTCTTACCTGTCAGTGTATAAGCAGCCGCTGCCACAAATAGTGAAAGTATAATCATCTGGGAAATAAGATATTAACTGGAATAGAAAAAAGATTAACCTAAATGATATATAATTAAAAATGTGAGAAGCTGTTAACAATTCACGTGTTATGTGGGAGTGTGTAATTGCTTGATAAACAACCACAAAATGCCACATGTATGAACTTGAAGAATTAAAAGAAAAAAAGAAAGAAGTAGAAAGACGGAGTCGAACAAACGAGCTATGACTTAAAAGGTCATACACCAAACCAACTTTACCAACAAACTTTTCAATTGTTATTTGTTCCATTATATATATAATTAGAAGTTACGTATAAGAAAATGAAAAAAAAAATCATGCACGCGACCCGGTACTTTTACAATGTAATATTAGTTTTTATTTGAATGAATGTTAGTTGTTTTCATAAATAAATAAATAAATAAAAAGAAGTAACATGTTTTGGCAATCATATTATCGAAATTGACTTAAATTGATAAATTTTGACATATGTTAGTTTTTGTTAAGTGTCAAACCTCTCATTACCCTTTCACCCTAACGTATCATTTAAGTAATAATTATTTTAAAATTAACATTTTTATTTCATCCATGTATTTAATACTCCAATATAGAGTAATTATACAAAAAAATCAATATTATCGATTTTTAAATTTTAAATATCATACTTTTTTTCTCACTTAAAGTATTCAATTTTTTAAAGAGTAAAAATAAAACATTTTTAAGGGTCTTTTAACCGTGAAAAAAAAACAAAAGTTCCTGTTTATGAAGAAATATCGTTCTCTTTTTCAAATACCTATACAATATGACTAAATAAATTGTCACAAAAAAGAATTCAAACAACGTAGTAAGTTATTTGCTCAAATTGGTGAAATTTGACCTTTGTATTAGCATAATGTGTGACTAATTTATTTTTTTATCGAGAAAAAGCAAAAGAAAATCGATTTGAAATGGATCTAAATCATCGGTTCGATCCGTTTCAACCAAAATTTCGACAAAATTTTTGAAGAGTCAAATCTAAAATCCGGTTACCCCACCAGTTCCGGGTTAACCTGGTTCACTCGATGGGCCAAAGGTTAATATTTTTAGTGGTTTTTTTAAACTCAAAAATAAAAGTGATCTTTTAAAAATGTTTATTAATATCAATGTGTAAAAAGTCAAAAGTACTGGACCCCGAACCCTGAAAATTTGAATTCACCATTCCCTCGTGTTTTAATCTAATAGTATAATAATAACAACAATTATATCTCTGTCTGTACGTCTTTCAAATTTCGAAAAACGTTCAGCTCATAAAAGTCCCTCACTAACTTAAATATCTATCTAGGGCTCCCTCTTATTTGCCCCATTTCAACATCATGCTCTCCAATTCATTTTAAAATTTGCAGATTTTGTATATATATATACACAGGACGATGGGCTGTTTCTTCGGTTGTTTTCGTGTTCAAGACGATAACCGTCGGCCTTCAGTTCATCTCCTATCTCAGCCGATCTATTCAAATCCCAAGGTAAAATTTCCAAAACTAAATTATTACAAAAATTGAGGAATTATTATTGTAGATATATTATATATCTATATCTATATGTATACACACTTATGATATAACACAGAATTTACAAGTTCTCGCCGGTTCTTTTACCTTTGTGTGATACTAGTATAAATTCCGTGCATACACTCACATAATATATTGATTTATTTGTTTATATATCTGTTCAGATTCCTATTGAAACTGTATCTCGGAATCGGTTATCCTCTTTGCTACTTTCCGAAGGTGAGTTGATCATTTTTAATATTTTTTCAAATAGTTTCATCAATATTGACCTAATTGTATTATATATTAAAGATTCAAACCGCTTAATATACTCCTTTGATGTGTGACATATGTTTCGAATTTGCTTGTTGATAGTATTATTTTGTTTACCTTATAGCTGAAGATAGAGATCAAGTGCCACAAAAAGATACAAAAACCGGCGTTCTAGGATCTGCTGCTCATGATATCGATTTTAGTGAGCTGAAAGCTGAGGTAATTTTTATCCATAATTTGTAAGATTAAATGAAGTTAAAGATGGAAATAGTGTTGGTTAATGAATTGTTAATTAGAAGTCACTACTTAATAGGCCTTGGGTCATAATAAGGTCTAACTTATTAGAAGCCATGATGGTTACGTTTTAACTTGTTTGTTTCAGTAAGATGAGCTTTAGTATCATGTTCTTACATGTCACTTTCTTTTGATGGAACATAATGTTTTATTTTTGAGATAGCGTTTTGCATACATGATCCAACTTTGTTGCGTGTGATAGTTATCATTTTGTTAGCATCCGGTTCAAGTGACCGACTGAACTTTCATCTCAAATTTTTGTAAGATGGATACCTTGTTATAAAAAAAAAAACGAGAGTTTTTTTTACTATATGGATTTGAACTGTTATCAAGGCTTCCTGTGTGATGTATGATGAACAAAAGTCGGTACTTAATAGTATTTTACTTGTTGACGCCCAATTTATATTTCCTTACCAAGTTTGAATCTTGAATTTTATGATTTAGCTTTAAAACTAAAATACATAATTCTGTATTTACTACTTATATTATGAAAGGGCATAAATTTCGAGCTCTACTTGAACTGATCATCTAAATAAAAGCTGTAACTATGTAGGCAAAATTTCTCAAAGCTTGTGGCACTTTACCACAAACTCCAGCTGAAATTCGGAACAATGAGAAACCAACAGATTCAGGACCTCGCAATGGAAATAAGGAATCTTCAGCATATCATTCTTGGCTTCAAACTGCTAGTATTGAAAAGCTCAAACTAGAAAAGCAAACAGATCAGCTCCCTTCTCCGGCTAAACTCTTTGAGGAATGGGAGAATGGATCAGATTCTTCATCACTTTCACCGGACAGGTACTTCCAAGTTGGTCAATAACTGAAAAGTTAGTGATTTCTGTATCTGTGTGGTTCCATCATTTGGTCAATTACAATCACTCAAGGTTTAGCTAGTTTCTAATTTTGGAAATGCCAGTGAACGTGAGCATTCTTAAAACATATAAATATGTAATTCGATAACTGCACTTCTATTTGACTATGAGAATATGCTTGTCTAAAGGTGGAAAAATGGATGGGTTGGGTAACCGGTCAAAATTTGTTGGTCCGATACACAAATGTATTTTTTTTTATCTATATATAAACTTTTTATAAAGAAGTGATGTATTAATTACGCTCACAATAAATATATTGTTACAATGATTGCTAACTCTTTTAGAAAAGCAATTTTGGTAATTTAATAATGCAGAATACACTTCAAATAACTAGCGACCCGTTTGACTATCTTTCTTAGTGGTCACATTTAGTCTAGCCCGTTTGAGCTGTTTCAGCTAACACAAAGCCCAAATCAAGCCAAATTTAGGTAAATGTGTCAAGTTCCACATTTTTACTTGTCAAAAGTAGAAAGATGACTGTTTTTGCCATGCTTGTTTTTGTAGTTGTGTAACTGGGCAAAATTCAGAGGGACTCTATCCCAGTGCAACTGAAGGCCACAGGGTTAGACATGATGTAGAAATCAATAACAAACATGCTGATCTGGGCCAAAATCCTACTGCATCATTTACTCCCCTGATTCCAGAGACACAGTGCAGAAAAAAATCTGTTCGTTTTGATTGTGATAATGATGCAGTGTCAATTTCATATAATAGTGCTTCATCTGCAGTTACATGCCAAGAACCGAAACCATCTGAATTACTAGGTGATTACAGTGCTTCAAAACCTTCACCTTGCCCTACCCTTCCAACATTAACCAATGATATGCAAACACCTGGCACTGCCTATCCTGCATATTTGCATAACAAGGAAATCGGAAAGAATACAAGGATCAGATCTCAGTATGTGTACTCAGTGCTAAACCCTGTGGAAAACGCCGCCCAGTTTAAGGAAATGATTAAAGAAAGTTTTACTTCTGATGACTATTCTGTTCACTTGGAAGAACAGCCTGAAAGAGGTGCAATGCCAACTGGCAAAGAGTTGAATGTGGATACAAGTTTGTCATCATGGCTACCACCAAAGCAGTTTAATCAAGGTAGCAACAACCGTCCATTTATTGCCAAAACTCATGGGGAAAGGCCTATACTGGGGATGGTTGCAGCTCATTGGAATACTGATGAAGCTGTTACTTCCCCACCCAAGTGGTGGGATGGCAATGGAATTCCTAATTCAACTAATAAGTACAAAGAGGTAAATCTTGTTCATTTTACTCTCTTTGTACACAGCGGCTACATTATAACAGAAAACGAGAGTTGATATTTGTATATGCTATTAGGATCAAAAAGTTAGCTGGCATGCTACACCATTTGAGGAAAGATTGGAGAAGGCTTTATCCGAGGATAAACTTCTTGCTGAGAGGTATGAGATATCACGCTCAACCTCATTGTTATATTTAACTACTTTGAAATCAAAGATATGCACTTTTTTTTTGTCATTATTGAATGGCTTTAAAAATCAGAAGTATAATTAAGCTGTTCTAGCGAAACCTAGATAGAATTAGTATGCAACCACCAATACCTCAAATATATAACCTTAAAGAAACCCTTTAAATATAAAATGTAACATATTTTTGAACTATAAAGGCACACTGCACACATATGTATAGATTTTAATTTTTATATCTTTAAGACTCTTTGTTAGGTTGGTGCGTAGGCAGGACCTTCTCTACTTGTCATTTTAGGAATTGTCTACGTCCTTCCAGGGGATTTTTCAAAATGTTCTGAAACTCCCTTTACAGAAATTTGGTCGATAATCATATTTGATGTCAATAGTTTCTAAAAAACTTGTGGTTAAAGTGTTGCACTAAGAAGTTCTTGCTAAGCAGGAAGCAACTCGGAAAGACGCCACTACCACCTATAGGCTTGGATGAGAAAGAAGAACGTCAATCTGTAAGCCATTTTGAATCTGGTTTTATTCTGGTCAACAGTTCTTGACTGCTGATGGTACTTGAGTTTTTGGATATATAGAAGCAAGTAGTTGCTAAAATTCCATCAGCTGAATTTTTTATTTCCATTTATATGGTTTGGTGTGGACTGATTGGCTTTACAACATTTGTGTTTTTTTTATTTTTATTTTTTGAAAACCATCCATTACTAAATAGTATAAAGATGTTATTGCTTGCAAATTATGTATATATAAATGCAAAAATGGACCAGCAAACTGTGTGTATTCCTTCTTTATTGTTTATTGTATGCTATATTGCTATATATAAGTCAAAAAAGAAGCAGGGTGGTTCGAAATTTCTCGCTACTCAGATTGGTTTGCTTATGTTTTAGCAATTCAAACACCGAGTGTAGCATTCATTCATGCGCTCTGGCATCATCCTTATAATTCCAATTTCAGTGATTATCTTTCTTAAATTCCACTAAATTCAATGGAACGGTGCTCAGCACTTCATTGTACATTGGAGTACTAGCTGGTTGCGATGTTTATGCTGAAGCCATATGTTGTTCTTTTTTCATTTCAACATGAGGTTCATTCTTAATTCATATCAAATCGGAAGACCACAAAATAAACTTATCACAGTAATTTTTGCGACATTGTTGTGATTGCAAATCACCTGACATTTCAAAAAGAAAAATAGTAAGTAATAAAATTTTAACTTTTTTCCCCCAAGCAGTACTAAATAACGTTTTATATTCTAACTCATTAATCAAATGGGGTTCTAGACCAATGATATTAGCAGCATTATATATTTTTAAGGTTGAAAACTCAAATCTTGTTGTAGTCATGGTTTTCAGTTTTTTAATTAAACCATCCCATATACTGCCCAAGAACTGTAAATCCGGACCAGCATCTAACCCAAAATGTCCAGTTTCGGGTTCCCTTATGGGTAAGAGTTTTTATTTTTTCATCCTTGATGCAACTTCAACCACAAATCAAAAACAACATCAAATCAGAGATGCTGTTCAAATCTGCAACATACACCACCACATGACATGTCATATAATCGCGATTTCAATATGGCATTGGGATTTCCAAAGAGCAATATTCCGATTTCAAAAATAGCATTGCGATTTTGTTATTCACATTATTATTTCGTTGGTATTTTTAAGACCTCAAAGAAATCAGTCAAAATTCTCTTTGTGGTCACTTTTGGTTTATTAAGATACTTCCTACTATAAAACGTCGTTAGACTTTGATATTCAAAAAGGTATCAGTGCCCATTCATTAATAGCTCAAAACTATTCTTTGTCAGCATCACATCAACAGAAAAATCCTCCATTACTAATTAATAACTAATCATTTCGATACATAACTAACACACCATTAGTTGAAACTCACCATTTAACCTAATAAAAAGGGATGAGGATTCTCTACATTTACTCCAACTTCACCTATGAAGTTGGAGTAAATGTAGAGAATCTCAATCCAATAAAAAGGGGGAAAGCTTTCATGCTATTAGCTACATATAATTGGCTCCGAGGGGCAAAAATGTTTATTTATAAATTAGAGTTTCATTGCATTTTTGGTCCCTATTTCGGAAACCTTTTGCAAATTTGGTACAAATTAACGGTGGTTGTTAAATGAAACCGTTAAGTGCTGTTAGAATTAAAAATGGTGTTTAATTGTAAATTTATAAAATTGTAAGGAGTATTTGTATCAATAGTGTTAGTCAAAAAGTTTGTCCCTGTTAACACAATTTATTGCTTTTATATCCATTTTTTTATTTAAAACAAAAAAAAAGAAAAAAGTTTTTTTTCCTGCAAACTTCCCTCTTCGATTCCGTTTTCGCGATTTGTTAAATTGATCCGAAAAACATCAGGTTTTGTTCGCGATCCGATTCCGGTCATATTCATATTTTAAGTTTTCCAATTCATCGAGATTCGTTGACAGTTACTTTTTCGACGAATTTTTCGGCAAAGTGTTTTGGCAGAATAACAGGCTAGGGTTTGTGCGGAATGCAAACCTGAGTACCGGTTTCGTGTTGTAATTCGTAAAAACAAGGGAGAAATCACAAATTTAAGTTTTCCAATTCATCGAGATTCGTTGACAGTTACTTTTTCGACGAATTTTTAAAAAAAAAAAAGAAAGAATTTTTTTTCCTGCAAACTTCCCTCTTCGATTCCGTTTTCGCGATTTGTTAAATTGATCTGAAAAACATCAGGTTTTGTTCGCGATCCGATTCCGGTCATATTCATATTTTAAGTTTTCCAATTCATCGAGATTCGTTGACAGTTACTTTTTCGACGAATTTTTCGGCAAAGTGTTTTGGCAGAATAACAGGCTAGGGTTTGTGCGGAATGCAAACCTGAGTACCGGTTTCGTGTTGTAATTCGTAAAAACAAGGGAGAAATCACAAATTTAAGTTTTCCGGCGAATTGGCCATATTTTCCGGCGAAGGTTTCTGAAGTTCATTTTGGTCAGGGTTTGTGCGCGGTGGAATTCTGAGTCGATTGATATCAGTTTCGAGTTTTGGTCAGAAAAAATCGTGAATTTCGTTTTCCTGGCGCGTTTTGAGTTTCCCGGCAAACTGTTGAACATTCCGGCCGCCATTGTTTCTTACATTTAGCTAAATTACAAAATTTTCATTTATAGAGCTTGTAAATTTTTATAAATTTTTACAAAACAATCATGTGTATATCTCAGTAACAATTGGACAAACTTTTTAACCAACACTATTAACACAAATACCCCTTACATTTTTAGAAATTTACAATTAAACACGATTTTTAATTCTAACAGCACTTAACGGCTTCATTTAACAACTACTTAATTTGTACCAAATTTGCTAAAGGTTTCTGAAATAGGGACTAAAAGTGCAATGAAACCTGAAAAGGTCCTAAACCTTGTTACTTTTTTATGCTGTTAGCTGCATATTTTATTTTCCGAAGTAAAAAATCACCCAGAAGTGTTTTTTTTTGTTTTTTCACTCGTTATGAGAAAAATGATTGACCTAACTAATGGTATGTATTGACCCATAATGAGCGAATAATGAATGTTGACTCATTACCATTGGCTTATAATTCTTTCTGGTTATCATATTAGCCACAGGTGTTACGGTTTGATAAATTAGCCGTAAATGCGAGGGTTATTAGCCTTAAAAAGGCATCTTCACATTTTTGCAAACCAATCATTTTATAACCCCAAAAGAAGATTTTACAGCCTAAAGTTAAATTTTAAGGATGTCATCACTGTAACTAATACTCTCAATTTAGCTGAAACCACCCTAGGATCATATAATCTTGGAGCCCAGGTTCATGGTTATATAGTTAAAGTTGGTTTATCGAATGATATATACACTCATAACAATTTGATGAAAATGTATATAAATTGTGGGGTTTTCAATAATGCGCGCAAAGTGTTTGATGAAATGACTGACAGAAATCTTGTTTCTTGGACTTTGATTATTTCCGGAGCGAATAGAAACGGTGAGTATGGGACGGGTATGGAGGCGTTTATTGGTATGATTCGGACTGGGTATTTACGGCCTAATGAGTTTGCTCTAGGTAGTGTCATGAAAGCGTGTGTTAGTATGGGAGCTTTTGAGTTTGGTATTTGTGTCCATTGTTTTTCTGTTAAGATTGGGATGGAAAGTAATGTGTTTGTGGGTAGTGCGATTTTGAACATGTACGCTAAATATGGAGATATTGAAGCGGCTCAACGGTTGTTTGAGAGATTAAATGGTTGTGATGTTGGTTGTTGGAATGCTATGGTTGGAGCCTATGCACAATGTGGATATGGGGTAGAAGCTATTGTTGCGGTATCTTCTATGCACTCTAAAGGTGTACTAATGGATGAGTTCACTTATATTCACACGCTTAATGCATGTTCAGTTACAAGTGATCTTGGTTTTGGAAGCCAGATACATGGACTAATTGTTCGAAATGGTTTTGAGTCGACGGTTACTGTGATGAATTCATTGTTAGATATGTACTCCAAAATTGGTGCTAATGATTATGCTTGGAGGCTTTTCCAAACGATGGGATGTAAAGATGTTGCATCTTGGAACACCATATTCTCAGTTTCCTCAAGTGTAGAACAAGTTGTAACTTTATTTACTAAGCTTATGGTCTCGGGTTTAAGACCCAATCACATAACATTCTCAATCTTGTTTCGCTTGTTTGGGGACGTTCTTGAGGTTAACCTAGGTCAACAGTTGTATGGTCTTGCATTTCGTCTTGGTTTACATACCGACCCACATGTGTCTAACTGTCTTATTAGCATGTTTTGTAGATGTGAGGTAAAAGAACTTGCATACTCGGTTTTTGATTCCATTCCTTCAAGAAACACACAAAACTGGAATGAGATGATTCATGGGTATAACTTGAGCTCTGATATTAGAGCCCTAAAGCTTTTCACCAACTTGTGGGGTTTGACCATTCAACCAGACGAATGCACCTTTTCTTGTGTTGTGGAAGCATGTTTCAGGACTGAAAATTTACAAGTAGGCAGACAAGTCCATGGGATTATAGTGAAATCTGGCTTCGCTTCAAATGGATACATATGCAGCTCATTAGTGTATGGTTATGCTAAATTTGGTTTCTTGGATGATTCGTATGAGTTTTTTGACGATAAAATGGACATAGTCTGTTGGGGTGCTCTTATTTCTGCTTTGATGGATCAAGGAAACACATATGCAGCCATCAGGTATTTTGGTTATCTAAAAGAAGATGGGCAAAATCCTGACAATTTCATTTTGGGTAGCATTTTGAATGCGTGTGCTAGCATTGCATCTCTTAATCTAACAAAATATGTGCACGCGCACGTTTTCAAACTAGGGTTTGATACAGATGAATATGTCACTAGTGCAACCATAGATGCATATGGAAAAAGTGGGGATATCAAGAATGCTGCCCTTACTTTTGATCAAGCATACAGATTCGCCGATGTGGCTCTCTTTAATACAATGATAATGGTATATGCTAACCATGGTCATGTTACAGAAGCCATGGAGATTTACAAGATGATGAAGTCATCCAATTTAAAGCCGAGCCAATCAACATTTGTGTCAGTTTTATCAGCTTGTAGTCATGCGGGCCTTGTTGATCTTGGCCGCACATTATTCAGATCAATCACATTAGATTATAAAATGGATCCGTCCCCGGATAATTATGGTTGTTTGGTTGATCTATTATCAAGAAACGGGTATTTGCAAGAAGCCAAAGATGTGATTGAGGCGATGCCTTTTCCAGCTTGGCCAGCCATTTGGAGATCGTTTCTGAACGGGTGTAGGATACATGGTGAGAAAGATCTTGGCGAAATGGGTGCGAATAAGTTATTTGACATGTTTCCGGAGAACAAAGCAGCAGGTTATGTATTGTTGTCAAAGATGTATACTGAAGTTGGTAACTGGGAAGATGGTTCAAAGGTGAGGAAGGAGATGGTTGATAAAGGTATTAGGAAAGACTTAGGCTGTAGTTGGATCAATGCATAGAAAATAGATAGATAGAAAGCCCTGAGACACCGCCGACGAACCCCTTTTCATCGTGGCCAAAATGCCTTTAAACAACGAGCTAACTTCGTCGTATGGTGAAGTATCGAATTCTTACATGTATGTGATCAGTACATTATGTATCTAATAACAATTATTGTACACGATAACATTCCTAGAAGAGTACCATAGTGCCAAAACATTTAACCTATAAAATTCTAATATCAAGTTGTACATTTAAATTTTCAATGTCTTATTAATTCATCTCAATGATTCGCATCTAAATCTAGAGTTTACTATTTGAATTAACAATCACTCCTACTGATTTATACCAAAGATGTATTGAATTTGTTCCAACTAACTTTTATCATAGATAGAAGAATAAATATAGTTTTGAGAGGACAATTAATTTGTTTGTGATTTATTCGAAGTTATGTGGACGGAGGGGCGGAGGGGGGTATGGCCATGCCCTGCTCATGGAGTATGATCGCGAATGATCTAAAACGTTACATCAATTTTACAGTAAATTACACGAATGGTATCTAAAGTATACCCCAAATTACTCTTTTGATACAAACTTTTGAAGTTCCACTCGGATCATACCCAAACTTGCACTTTTCCACATTGATCATACCCAAACTTTCACTTTTCCACTCGGAACATACCTATCACTGACGGCCGTCTATTTGGCCGTTAAGTCAAGCTACATGTCGTGCACGTGAGGTATCAAATGCGTAATTTCATGTATATTTCAGGTATCATCCGTGTAATTTATTCTAAAACTAATTATTAAGAATTTTAAAGTTTTATTTATATTCATTTATTAAGTTGGGTAGATATGATATTTCGTATGGGAAAATTATATTTTTTTATATTTTTGTATTATTTTTTGAATAAATTTTCATTAAAAAGATACAAATAAGTTGTAAAAATGAAAAAAATAAAAACAAAAAACGATACAAATAAGTTGTAAAAATGAAAAAACAAAAAATGAAAACATCCTCATTATTCTCACTCTTGTTTCATCAATAAAAATAATAATAATAATAATAATAATAATAATAAATAATAATAATAATAAAAAAATTAGAATGCTTGTATCAAAATAATAATAATATAATAATAATAATAATAATAATAGTAGTAGTAGTAGTAGTAGTAGTAATAACAATAATAAAAATGAAAACTATAGGGGTTTTTTCGAGAGTATTAAGTTTCATCTCAACATGCTTGTAATTTAGGAGTACACGTATGATAGAATGTCGTTCTAAAAAAGACAAAAAAAAAAAAAAACTTTCATTGAAAAACGAAAAAAAATATTTCTTCATAATAAATATATCTACCCAACTTAATAAATGAAAATAAAAAAAAATTAATATAAAGAAAACTCTAAAATTCTTAATAATTATTTTTACGGTAAATTACATGGATGATACCTGAAGTATACATGAAATTACGTGTTTCGATACCTCACGTGCACGACACGTGGCTTGACTTAACGACCAAATAAACGGCCGTTAGTGATAGGTATGGTCCGAGTGGAAAAGTGGAACTTTGGGTATGATCAGTGTGAAAAAGTGCAAGTTTAGGTATGGTCCGAGTGGAAATTCAAAAGTTTGTATTAAAAGAGTAATTTGGGGTATACTTTTGTACCATTTGTGTAATTTACTCTGGGGTATACTTTTGTACCATTCGTGTAATTTACTCTCAATTTTATTATCAGCTTTCACGAATTCATTAATTTTAATTTGGATCGCTCTTGACACAAGATGATTCAAAATGTAGAATATCATCTTTTTTAAGTTACATTGAAATAATTAAAAATAAAACGTCGACGTAGGGTTCAAACGTCAAATATCTTTGTGGATGTGTGGCGCCAAAATAGAGGGATGAGGACAGGTTCAGCGCCAAACGCCCAAACCATCGCATAAATGATGCTCACCTAAACTATTGATGTCATCATGGGTGGCTCAACAGTACTATGGAACTAGGCGGTCGCTTTAGGCCCCCAAAAATCTAAGGCCTCAATATGTTGTATAATATATTTGATGTTTGGACTTTGAACTAACTACCATTATATAATTTGCATTACAGTAACATCCTTATTGGTTTTGCATCAACATCTGTATCTTTTTATTACTAGTAGTTCAATAACATAAGTTGAGTTACTATTTTTTTGTTTACTTATATACTAATGAACTAGGTCCCAAAAACATATCTTGCTTAAGGCCTCCAAAAACCTTAAGCCCACTGGATGTCATATAAGTGCATGGTACATAGATGGGAATACTTATATTGTAGAGAAGCTTGTCAATAGATTAACACCAAACTCTCCTTAGAATAGAAATGAAGTATTTTAAATGAAGCTAAAACAATATTTGTGGTTTATGATATGTGTATGTGTATGAATAAGGGTAGAGTAGAAAATGACATGACTTATATGTGACCAACGGTACTTTATATATGATAAAATTTAAATTTATAAAATGCATAACATCATAAAATTAGCATTGGAGTGATATTCGAAAGTGTTTCTTAAGATTTTATTGTTCTTAGATCACATAATTATCTTGGAACACCATAAAAATCCTTCTAAAAATTAGCTTAAAAATCCTCTTAAAATCATAAGATAAGGACATGTGGATTCCACTAAATCTCTTTCCTAATCTTATTCTTCTATTTTTACGCATGTCATTATCTAATATTTAGTAAGATTTTAGGCTATTTTGTTAAGAGGATTAATCATTTTCCAAAGTCTTAGCCCCATGCCAAAGTGGGGGATTAGCATGTTGGAGAAGGTGTTTCATAAACGTTTGTCTCTCAGATAAAATGCGTAGTCGCGTAGATACTTAATTGATATCAGAAATTATGAAGTTCCGTGTGAGTTACTTTTTTGAAAGGTGTGGATCATTTGCTCGCAACAGGGGATCTAGCTTACGTTGTCTTAACCGGGTCCGCGCTAAAGAGCCCCCTCACCCTCAATACCTAGTAGGAGGAGAAACTCTCAACTAAACCGCCCGAGAGCACGACATTTAATTGGGATAAAACCATGCCCCCTCTGCAGGACTCAAACCTGCTTCACTGGAAGACTTTATTTGTGAAATTCCTAGAAATGTCCTTCCCATGTCTCGAACTCGAGACCTCCAGTGTGACAACCGCCAAAATTTCAGGTTGATTAATTTACTATTACGTGTACTAATTAAATTTTTGTTGATCAAACAATATGAACAAACATTTTATGGCATAATAAACTGAACAAATATTTTTTTTTGATAAATTATGGATAACTATTGCCAATTACTCAAATAGTTATTTGAGAGTTGCTTGGAAATATTTTTTCATACTTATACTATCAATAACCGTATTTATGAATAGTATCGTATTTATGAATAGTACCATAATTGTGAATAGTAACCGTACTTATAAATAGTACCGTATTTTTGTGAATAGTAACGGTGAATATTAAAGATAAAAAGTAAATTTTGAATAGTAAAGGTAAAAAGTAAATTTTAAATAGTAAAGGTAAAAAGTAAATTTTAAATAGTAAAGGTAAAAAGTAAATTTAAATAGTAAAGGTAGAAAGTAAATTGTAAAAAGGTAATAAAATAAAATAATATAAAGGTGGGACCCACGTCAAATAATTTAAACTCAACGTTGAATCTGATTTTCGAATAAATTCAAAAGTGAATAGTGCTGAATAGTAAACATCGCTTTCATACTTTATTCTTATAATATAAACGTCCAAAACCCGCTCACAGGGGTTAGTTGAGTAAACATTATTAAAATGAAAGTTGTAGATCTTAATTTTCTGATCTTATAGAAACTTGAATTTTCTCAATAGGAGCCCGTATGCATAATTTAGGATTAAAACAATGTATAATATATACTACTAGTATAAAAGAAATCTATCATTAGAAACGTCCAAGAGGTAGTGGGAAACACACTTTTATCTACTTTATAATTTAAAATTAGCAAATTATTGAATCACGGGTTTAGTTAATCAAATATATGGACAAAAAGAATACTATAGTTGCATTATTCATGAATTATTTGCTATCTATCCACCATTCATGATTAACAATTTAATATAATAATAATAATAAACAGTATTTAAACGTTTTAAATTCTTCTTTTTGACTAACATCGATTCGTTTTCTGAATTCCATTTTGGTGAGTTAAGTTATAATTTAAAATAATAATATAATAATAATAATAAACAGTATTTAAACGTTTTAAATTCTTCTTTTTGACTAACATCGATTCGTTTTCTGAATTCCATTTTGGTGAGTTAAGTTATAATTTAAAATAATAATAATAATAATAATAATAATAATAATAATAATAATAATATAATAATAATAATAAACAGTATTTAAACGTTTTAAATTCTTCTTTTTGACTAACATCGATTCGTTTTCTGAATTCCATTTTGGTGAGTTAAGTTATAATTTAAAATAATAATAATAATAAACAGTATTTAAACGTTTTAAATTCTTCTTTTTGACTAACATCGATTCGTTTTCTGAATTCCATTTTGGTGAGTTAAGTTATAATTTAAAATAATAATAATAAACAGTATTTAAACGTTTTAAATTCTTCTTTTTGACTAACATCGATTCGTTTTCTGAATTCCATTTTGGTGAGTTAAGTTATAATTTAAAATAATAATAATAATAATAAACAGTATTTAAACGTTTTAAATTCTTCTTTTTGACTAACATCGATTCGTTTTCTGAATTCCATTTTGGTGAGTTAAGTTATAATTTAAAATAACAATTTAATATAATAATAATAATAAACAGTATTTAAACGTTTTAAATTCTTCTTTTTGACTAACATCGATTCGTTTTCTGAATTCCATTTTGGTGAGTTAAGTTATAATTTAAAATAATAATAATAATAAACAGTATTTAAACGTTTTAAATTCTTCTTTTTGACTAACATCGATTCGTTTTCTGAATTCCATTTTGGTGAGTTAAGTTATAATTTAAAATAATAATAATAATAATAATAATAATAATAATAATAATAATAATATAATAATAATAATAAACAGTATTTAAACGTTTTAAATTCTTCTTTTTGACTAACATCGATTCGTTTTCTGAATTCCATTTTGGTGAGTTAAGTTATAATTTAAAATAATAATAATAATAAACAGTATTTAAACGTTTTAAATTCTTCTTTTTGACTAACATCGATTCGTTTTCTGAATTCCATTTTGGTGAGTTAAGTTATAATTTAAAATAATAATAATAAACAGTATTTAAACGTTTTAAATTCTTCTTTTTGACTAACATCGATTCGTTTTCTGAATTCCATTTTGGTGAGTTAAGTTATAATTTAAAATAATAATAATAATAATAATAATAATAATAATAATAATAATAATAATAATAATAATAATAATAATAATAATAATAATAATAATAATATAATAATAATAATAAACAGTATTTAAACGTTTTAAATTCTTCTTTTTGACTAACATCGATTCGTTTTCTGAATTCCATTTTGGTGAGTTAAGTTATAATTTAAAATAATAATAATAATAAACAGTATTTAAACGTTTTAAATTCTTCTTTTTGACTAACATCGATTCGTTTTCTGAATTCCATTTTGGTGAGTTAAGTTATAATTTAAAATAATAATAACAAACGTACGCTGAACGAATTCTCAACAATAACGCGGTGGTTTCTTCTTTTTCTAAATTGGTATGTAGGAATAATATTAAATATTCAAACCAACGAATTCGTTCGTCTATAAATAGCAGACGATATTAAACTTTAAAACACACACCACTACATATTCTCTTCTAAATACTCTCTGGTATAACTATACAAGGCTTATTTCATCTACTTGATTTCTGCTATTATCACTAAGGTGAGTTTCCATATCCCTCTTTTAAATTCTTTTATATGATTTATTTCGGGGACTGAGATACATGCATAAAATTATTTTATGTTATCTATATGTATAAAACTTTGAAGGACATTTATATATATGTTATATATATTACGTGAGTTTCCATATTCCCCTTTTTAATTCTTTTATATGATTTATTTTGGGGACTGAGATACATGCATAATAATTATTTTATGTTATATATATACGAAACTTTGAAGAACAATTGCAAAACTATATGATATATAATATACTATGTGAGTCTTCATACTCCCCTTTTCAATTATTTATACATTTATTTGGGGACTGAGATACATGCAATAAAACTACTTGTTATACTTATATGTATATTTTCAAAGTTATATACTTATATGTATATTTACAAAATTATATATATATATATATATTATATATATTTTGTAACTCCACTTTATTTATTTTACCTTCGGGGTAAAATACAAACTCTTTACTGTTATGATGAACACAAGTATTCCAGAAATGTATATATGGTTGATTCTAAGTTGCTTTGTTCACTCAAAGTCCTCACTATCATGAACGATTAATTATGGAAACATAAACGTGGGTATATTGAATAGTACTATTGGGGTAGGCACCCCTATTCGTGTTGGTCATACCAACTGTATACGAATGCATTATATTTGGAAAGCTTAGGGTACCCTGAACAAGGTACCTACTTCGGAGGCAAATAAACACACACTTGTCTAGTTTCGGTTCATGAGCTTAGAACTTGATGTATACAGTATCTACTCTTATATTCTATTTGATCCATTGTGTGATCAAATAGTTACTTTAAATCTTGTGGTTCATACTCTATATTTTAATTAAAAACATATGATACTCTTTGCTGATATTGTATCATAACTATTTGACATTGCGGTAAGGCAATGGTCACACTGAACTCTGGCATTTTGTGAAACTATATTTTCTATATGAAAAACTTATGGAACTCACCAACTTTATGTTGACGTATTTTAGCATGTATTCTCAGGTAACTAGACGATACACTATACATGGGACACTTTCCGCTGCATACAACATACTGGACCCTGGCCTACCCTCAGACTCTAGTAAAGACTCATCAATTTGCTAAAGTCTCAAGCTACTGTTTAATATTGTTTAATATTAAATAAATGTTTTCAATAATAATATCTTTCATAAATTGTAATATAAATTTGTGAACAATGTTTTATATAAATGTATTTTAAAACGACAACGTTTTGTGTCGTTCAGTATATCTTGTGTTGTGAATCCATGAAAGTCATATTCCGTCTAGGGCGGGGTGTGACATCCAGCATGTAAAACTGGTGTTCAACCATTGAGCTATAATAGGAAGTACAAGTTCCGTGTGAGTTACTACCTGTCAAATTAGAAAGTATTGATTTTTATGCAACAATTATTAATTATAATAAATAACATCAATATTATGTTTGAAGTCCGGATCCACATAGGTTATCTGATCTATATATATATAAAGTTGAAGCCATGAAGGTGGTTTAGCCCCTCTCTTTATGATGTTAATTAAGGATTTCATTAATGAGGTTAATGTTAAACCCGATTATCTTAATTCTAAAGAGGCTATTATAATGTATGTATATGCATGGTTCTTAAATGAGGGTAAATGTAATTCGAATGAGGCCTGCTTAATTCAAATGTAATTGTAATGTGGCCTCCTTAATTCTATTCGGTTATTATAATGTCTTAAGCACTTCATTAATATGATTAGTTAATGTTTCTTGCAATTGGTTATTGTGTCATTGAATGCATTGATGCATTTGGATGGTAATAATGCCGAATTAACTATGTATAACCATAATTGTGTTATATTGCATGTAATGAGGTAATTGGAAAGGTCTGATTTTGTGTAATATAGATATAGATAGATATATGTATAGATATATATATGGTTAATAATATATATTGGATGGGTATATTTCTTTGTAACCGGTTCATATTTGGGATAATGATGTGCATGAAGTTTTGCAATTATTATTTGATGGTGTGTTTTTAATACTGCTATTGATACATCGATATGTATATATGTGTGGTTGCTGGTCCTTTGAGCTTCCAAATTGAAAGTGCTGCATTAATTCAGGTTTGTTACACCCGTATGCATTCTTTACTAAAGAAGAATGATAAAAACTTAAAAGAATGATGATGTAAACATTAAAGTGGGAAGTCTTATAGTCTTCTATAGGTTTGGCAGCATAAAGATTTCCCCTCCTTTTCTAAATCTATATCATATACCCACTCAAAATTTCTATATATTCAACCTCTTATTATACTGATCATGATTTTCATTATTTTCCCAAAATTTGTTATTAAATATAAATTGTATTGTATTATTAATTAGTTTTAGATTTAATAATAGCAATAATTTTGCAGGTAACTAATTTTTTGGTTGGATTCGATCAACAAGTATCTAACTGCATCTGCAAATTTATTCACTCTATGGGGTTAGTGTTTCTCTATTTGTTACTCTCTTCTTTCATTACATTATATCATTTCTCTTATTTATTTGTATATAGATAGATGGATGCATATATTGAATGTATAATTTATGTTGTTAATACTGTATCAGGAGTTCTTGGCTATGGTCAGCCGGAAAATAGTTGGTGTTCGATTTTGAACCTAATAGAAAAATTAGGATTAGGGTTTTCTTGAGAAAAAAATGGGGTTAATGTTCTTTTGCCGATTTCAGGTGAAAGATTTTTGGTTTTTTAACCAAGATTTCATGTCTCTGTTATTGTTTTCATAATTTAGATTGTTTGATGTTTGCATTTATGAAAGATGATGAATTGATGATATAAAGTGACTTTCAGTAGGAAAGACACCAGCACCATTGCTGAGTACTTTCTTTGTTCTATTTTTATAACAATTTTGTAGTTTTGACATGTTCTATTTATGTATGTATTAAGTGTTTGCTAAAATGCTTGAATGAATATTTGCAGTTGGACAAAGTTACATCAGAGGTGAATGTTACCAAGGAAGAACTCGAGGTTGGTAATATTAGTAGTAACTTTTACTTGCCGATTTAAGATTTGCAATAGTAGTAAGATGACTTTATGTTACATTTTCGTTAAAAGAATGGTTATTGGAAATTAGAATGAGATTTAATATGCTGGTTGTGGTGAATTCCCTACAAAAGAAGAGAAAATATAGAGGATTAATATGAATCATTGGGTTTATTCGGTTATATATCCATATTTGAGCAGAGGTATCACAGATTAGTTTAGTGATGCATTAGATATATCGGGTTATTTAGCTTATGCTTGATACAAACCATTGGGTCTGTTTAGTTAAATTTAAGCGTAAATTACACAAATGATACCTGAGGTTTATTCGAAACTACACTGGTCATACCTATAATTTAAAAATTACGTGAGACATACCCATCGTTGTCAAAAACTTACATTGACCATACCTATCGCTGACGGTTGTCTATTTGGCCGTTAATTCAAGTCACGTGTCGTGCATGTGAGGTATCAAAACCGTAATTTCGTGCATACTTCAGGTATTATTCTTGTAATTCACCCTAAAAATAATTATTAACAATTTAAAGTTTTATTTATACTTGAGTTATTAAGTTGGATAGATATGAAATTTATTATGAGAAAATAGTTTTCTTTTTTTCAATGAAAATTATATCAAGAAAAATGGTTGATACAAGAATGCATTTATAATAATATATATTATTATTATTTTGTTATATGTGTATAGTGAATTAAACAAGGATTAGAACCATGAAAACCACTATAATTTTTACTTTAATTATTATTTTATTATTGCTTTATTTTATTTATTTAATAATTTATTCTTGTTAATAGAAACCTATTTAAAAAAATACAAAAAAAATAATTAAAAAAACAATATAATTTTTTCGTATGGTTTGATGACATCCCCCTCAGATTAGAGGGGTAAAGCAAAGTCGAAGACTCGTCACGGTTTTAAAATATAATTTCACCTCAGATTAGCAATCTGTAGCATTTTGGATTTGAAGTTTCAGGGTTAGTCGTTAGTCTGAGCTTAGAATTTCTAAGCCTTAACCTGTATCATTTGATCACGTTTTTTCATAAATTTTTTATTTTTTTATTTTGAAATAGGTTTTTTTTAAAAATAAATATATATATGTGAATTTTAATATAGAATATCTACCCATTTTAATAAATGAAATATAAATATAAATATCTTTAAAAAATTATTAGGGTAAATTACACGGATGATACCTGAAGTTTACACGAAATTACGGTTTTGATACCTCACATGCACGGCACGTGACTTGACTTAACGGCCCAATAGACGACCGTCAGCGATAGGTATGGTCAGTGTAAGTTTTTGACAACGATGGGTATGTCTCGCGTAATTTTTAAATTATAGGTATGACCAGTGTAGTTTCGAACAAACCTCAGGTATCATTTGTGTAATTTACCCTAAATTTAATTCTGGAAAAGCATTTTTCTTGGGTTGATTAGTTTATAACGAATAAATAGGTATTTAAGCTGGGTTTGAATGTCTACTTTTTTGAAGGTTATAAGTTGCTATAAACTAGGAGATCGCTTCATAATCGTAGAAACGACCTTTCAAATGTTACTTTTGTGAAATTTGTTGGTGGTAAGTGGTTTTGATTTTGAAATGAACAATATAGCTTAACAATTCAAAAGATAGATGGGTCACACGAAGAATATCTTTACCCAATATCTACCTGGTGATGTGAAAGGATATGATAACTTTATTAATGTGAAAGGATATGATAACTGAAAATGAAGCTAGATTTTATGTAGGTGAAACTGTTCTGGGCTAATTGAGTCCGTTCATAAACATAACTATATTCATAGGTTATTACAGCACCTTCTTTTTACATCCCGTTATACAAGTGCATGATGTATATTTTTCCAACTTTTGCAGGGATATCATACGTGACAACTTGATACTTGATAAATTTGGCAGTTACAACACGAAAGTGAGCCAGTAATGCTTAAGGCTTGGCACAAATTGCAGCAAATGGTTAGTTTCTTTGAGATCTGACATTTTTAACTCATGCATTGCTATGGAACTATATTCTAATGTGGTAATGCCTACGTCACTTCATACTTCATAGTTAGAATAGTGTTTATGGGTTACTTAACCTGACCCGTTCAGTTTTGGCCATAAAGTACATGTTATGAGTCCTCATCCAACAATGCTGGCCTGCCCATTTTGCCTCTTATGTAAATTAAGTTGAGCTTTGTATATGCTAATGTTACCAATCACACTTTATGTTTTAAAAGTTTTATAGCTGCTTTATTTTGCATCAAAAGAGAGAAAGAAACATGTTCTTATGTTGTTGAACGGAGGGATTATTTATAAAGTATAAGCTACAGGCCCGGATTAACCAAATGTTTATCTGAAATTGTTGGTGATAGGAACATATGAGCTCGGATGGCATAATTCTTCATGGCTTTTATCGAGCCCATCAAAATGTGCATGCACTTTCCAGTGAACGAAAATCTAGGTGCTCCTAAGGTTAGTGACTTTTATCTCATTTTTCATTTCGAATATACTGGTTTCACACACACACGCACACACCCGTTGTGTCTAAACAACACATGATCTGAAAACCTCCCTGAATTTCTATTTTCTTTAAAATCACAAGAAAGCCCATTTGAAGAAAAAACACACACAATCTTTCCTATTACTATCATTATCAAATATTAACCTGATTTAAAAGGCAAGGGGTATTAAGAAAACGCCCTGGTGGGTGGCCTGATTGTCAATGAGATTGCGTTTGGCGAAAATTAGTTAGATAAAGTGCTATATTTCATTGGGTGGCCTGGTTGCCGGCGAAGTAATAAATTAGCTGAAGGAGATACATGTGTATTTTATCACGTGAAGGTAAGTTTTTCTAGCAAAAGTTACCAAGAAACAAAGGCCAGCATGGGAGCCACAACCATCTGCTACTTTATGTTACAGCTGAACATGGTCCTTTAAAAATTTTTGTGCCATCATAATATAATTTGACCCTTTAGTGTTAAAGTACGGACATCTTCTTAGTAGGTGTCAATCCGGAAAATTAATAATTTTGCTGGTATCCAAACAGTTTGTTTATGTCCGAATGGAAGCTGATGAAGGCCCTTATTAATCAACATACAAACCAAATTGCTTCAGGGGAGGTAATTCTAGACAATGTTAACTTATCAGTCATGGGCTTTGATAAGATCAGTCACAAACATTGCCATAAAAAAAAGTAGGAAGGGCTCAAACAGAACAGTAAACCCGCTAGAGCCTTCACCAAGTATTGGTAATGATTCATGCATGTTATACAAGAGAAATCAACTTTCCCATATCTGTATAAAATGGCATCTTCCTGTCGTTTACCGGGTATACTCTCTATTTAAGTTCTATGTAGAAGGGGGAAAAGGGAGGGTCGGATGGGTTATATAATGGGTCAAAATGGGTTTGGATCAAAAAATGGATACTTTTGATGCGGGCCAGGTGGGTTTCTGACTGGCCTGAGACAGTTTATATATTTAAAAAAAAATAGTATGTCAAATATGATCATTGATATCTGGATTTCAAGTACTTTTTTAAACTAAAGTGATTTAGGATGTTTTACCCAACAATTAAACTTTAGACAATATTTCATCCGTTCAACCCATTTGACCTGTTTGAGATCAAACATAACCTCAATCTATCCATTCAATAGTTAATCAATTCATAACTAAACAGGACAGTATTTATGCTCTATTTCTTTTTTAAGATTTTGACATGATATTGTAACAGTCAATCTACTATTTAAGGGAGGAATCACCGAGATGTCAATCTACAATGTAAGGTAGGAATCCGCTTGCTTGCTGAAAGATGAGTATGTTCTCAACCTTTATATTTGCTTTTAAATTCCATCATTTTTTATTTTGAAACTCAATTTTACTTGGTATATTTGGTTGTTAAGCCATTTATTTTGTATATTTGGTTTTCATGGCAAGACAAGGTGAGGGAATTAGAGGCCGAACCACTCAGTCACTCACTATCTAATATGACAAAGAAACATATGAAGATTTATAAACGATAGATTGGTTGGGACGATACCTTTCTGGAATGTGAAGTTTTTTTGTTTTGTTTTTACTGTGACCTTCAATTAGACTAGGTTGATAGCCAATCCCGGTTACTACCGTCATTTTGATCCCAAAATTGGTAAAGGTACACCCAGGTAGCTGTTTTTCCATAAGGTCACCTCGAGGTCAAATATGATCCCAAAAAGCAGTAAAGACCTTCATAGTATAAGTCTTTTGTGAGATGTGATTATTGAGGTGATGATTATATATACGTTGACCCAAGTTTATTACCTGCCCACCTTTTTTGCCACTTCCAGTATAGTACTTGGTATGCAAGTTGAAGTAGTTCAGGGTAATGTTGGTCGAATTGTGAACAATAAGAAGCAATTTAAGCTTGTGGTTTTACCCTGACTCAAACCCATTTTACCGATCCTTCATCTAATGTATGCTCTGCTCCTCTTTTTTCCATCTCTATTTCCATGGAACAAAGTAGTTAAAGGGTAAAGTTGGTTAAATCTTCAACCAGTTTTAGATTATGGTTTCATCCTGCTTTCTTGCCACTTGCATTGAACCATTTTTTTGATTTAAAATTATAGAATTTAGATGTTTGTATTTGTAATTGGGTAAATGTTTAACAGAATGAAAATTAGTTCCGATGTCCCTCTTATTTCTTCATATTGTAACACCCCAAGCCGGAGCTCGAAATGTCACGGAAAACACATAGCACCCGGTGGAATTACAATAGAACAATCTAAATGCAAATATGGATTCGGTGAATCCAAAACATAGCAAAACAAGTAACAAAATACAACAGGAGCAAATGGCCATCAGAGTTAACATAATACATTCAAGGATGGCAAACGATCCTAAGTATAATGCAAAAGGAGGGTCAATGAATCCTTGATCCATGAGGTCCAAGTCCGGGTTAGACAGCAAGCAAGCAACTAAACACCACGTCCGGGGAGAACCTGATTACCTGAAAAGTGTACTAAGCATAGTCAACACAAGGTTGGTGAGTTCGTAGTAATGGTTCGTAACGAACCAACATCAATAATCACAATATAAGAATAGAGGCTAGACATGACTTACAGCGAGCCTCTAAGTACACAATATCGTCCAACAACAAGATTACACAAAAGAAATGAGAGTGTAATGAGGATGCACAAATGATGTATGTATCAATGCAAGTGCCAAATGAATGAATAAGCAAATATGCCTATCCCAAGCGTGACCTTCAATCACGTATGCAACGATACCCCTCTGCCATCGCCATGGACAGGGCTGCATCTCAAAAACATCGAGATATATATGTCTATATACTCGGGGTCAGGTCTACATCCAAAATGGGTGCATACATCTATGCACCAGGATGCCGGCAATCCCCTGCCGAGGGTCCAACAATAATGTATGCAATGCTTACAAACAAATGTAAATGCATACTTCATAAACCAACAACCCATATACGATAACCTGTGCCAACAAGCAATATTCCTCAAACATAACCCAGAAATCAATGTATGATAACCAAAAGCCAACGATCAATAATCAACAAAACATGAGCCACTAATCACAATATAAACCAACTATACGTACATATACTTCAGAGGATTGTACTTTCTTCGAGTCCCAGATGCTTATGTATAGGGTCACCCGCAGCCTTCCCACCACATCTAAAACCCAAAGGAAGGCATAACCGACTTCCATGTATGTACGTCTATCCTAATGCATAAGTAATACTTAACGAAAACACAACCCAAGTCAATCAAACGAAAAGATACGTCACATCAATCCAACAATCAAGTCAAACAAACAATACATCAATAAATACAAGTAAACACGCCAGGTTTACACTTTTCAGCCCGAATCCCAAGCGGGTAGGGAGATACGAAACTCACCTTGATCGGCAAAGAAGTTAGTAAAAGATTACAAACGAGTAATAGGGTCCACACGTCCACAACCTATAATTACACATCATCATACCGTAATGTCAACTACACAATCTCAACAATTTGAAAAATCGACACACATAAATCACAGTGACTATGCACTGCGCCGCAGTGGGCAAGAACTAAGCCCACTGCGCCGCAGTGGCTAAACTGGACAGGACCAGAAATAATGCACTGCGCCGCAGTGAGCAAGAACCCTGCCCACTGCGCCGCAGTGGTTAAACTGGACCAGGGCCAGTAATATAGCACTGCGCCGCAGTGAGCCAGGGGAGGGCTCACTGCGCCGCAGTGACCACACACTGCAGCCAGCACCTGCAGGTTATGCAGGTGCTACGAACCAAAACCCTAACTTTTTAACCCAAAACAACCCGAATCGATTTGCAAGGACTTTTAACTTGATTCGAAGCATAACAAAGCATCATTGAACATGAATACACATAACCCAACCCACAAATTCGACCAAAACATCAAAATCATCCACAAATTCTTCAAACCCTAACCCTAACCCAAAACTCCATTTTACCATTTTAAAGACTCGAAATCACATCAAATCAACTAGAAACACATGAACAAACATAAATAGAAGTAAATGGGTTGATTTAGACTTACCAAAACTCTTCCTAGTGCACAAATCCGAATTTAGGTCAAAAATGGGTAAAATGGTAAGAACTTGACTTTTGATTCTTCAAAGATGGCGACAATGAGAAGATGATGATTACGATTCTTGTATTATAGCAATTCCAAAACACAATTTAGATGGAAGAAAATGAAATCTAGATGGGGGTTTCTTTTACTAGAGAGGATAGAAGAGGAAGAGAGAGATGAGAGAAATGAGAAAAGGATAAGGGGAATGGGTCTTGGGGAGGGGCTGGTGGGTCATGGACTACCCACGGGCCGACCCGTTTCCCTTCACAACCACAATACCATTAGCTGCACAATTACATACCGACTACACATACGACGACCCGACTAGCATGCCACATAGTCATAAAATCATAAAATACACAATACACTTTCCTTATATAATTTATTGAATCTTGATTCAACACAACACCCAACTACCCAAGTAAAGGAAAACACTTTTACTAAAAATTATTAGTATCATGGCTACAAATGGAGATGGGGTTGGTGGTATCGTTACAGAAGCAAGTTTGGATAAAATCAAAAGGCAATTGGCATCCGGGTCGGGTCGAAACCTCTTGCAGGGTCCTCTTCTCAAGCGATCTGAAACTGTAACTCACTCACCTTCTTCCTAATTTTCTTGAAATCATTTTTTTTTTGTTTTATATCTTAGGTGACTTGAGTAGGTTTTTGTTTTTTTTTTTATAAAAAGAATGAATTAAATTCCAATTTTATTTTTTTATATATTTTGATTTGCATGATCAGATGTTTAAGACTTAGAAAAGATAAAGTTGGTAATTTAGACAAAAAAAAAATAGAGTAGAGCGCTAGAAGTTGTTGGTTGCTGTTTTTTTGGCCGTATAGATGAAGTAAACGTACCCTTCAACTATAAACAACGCATGTACATCAGTACATAACTACATATATGGACTACTAGACTTTAATTTATAATAAATATATCATTTATCTATACTACTCTATAAAGCAAACTACCCCCTTCCTTTAAGTAATTAATATTTTGAAATGACCATATTACCCCTGTTCTTTATTCACTAACTTAAACATCTTCACATATTTACCTATAATACCCTTAATGAAATAAATTACAACATAGATCCTCCAACCCTTAAAGAACCATATTAACCCCTCTTACATCAACTAATTTACATTCACCACCACGCCACCACCACCGTCACCGACGCACATCGCCGCCACCACTTCCGCCGTCGCACACCTTCATCGCTACCACCATCACCGCTGTATCGCGCGAGCCTCCGTCTAGTATAATCAAATCAAACAAGAAGTTGGTAATTTAGACAAAAAAAAAATAGAGTAGAGCGCTAGAAGTTGTTGGTTGCTGTTTTTTTGGCCGTATAGATGAAGTAAACGTACCCTTCAACTATAAACAACGCATGTACATCAGTACATAACTACATATATGGACTACTAGACTTTAATTTAAAAATAATAAATATAAATAAAATCATTAAAAATACACAATACACTTTCCTTATATAATTTATTGAATCTTGATTCAACACAACACCCAACTACCCAAGTAAAGGAAAACACTTTTACTAAAAATTATTAGTATCATGGCTACAAATGGAGATGGGGTTGGTGGTATCGTTACAGAAGCAAGTTTGGATAAAATCAAAAGGCAATTGGCATCCGGGTCGGGTCGAAACCTCTTGCAGGGTCCTCTTCTCAAGCGATCTGAAACTGTAACTCACTCACCTTCTTCCTAATTTTCTTGAAATCATTTTTTTTTTGTTTTAGTTTTTATATTTGATTTCAAGCCCTGATTTATCTGTACATTATATCTTAGGTGACTTGAGTAGGTTTTTGTTTTTTTTTTTATAAAAAGAATGAATTAAATTCCAATTTTATTTTTTTATATATTTTGATTTGCATGATCAGATGTTTAAGACTTAGAAAAGATAAAGTTTGGTAATTTAGTGTCGGGTATATAATAATTTCTGATATTTGGCAAAATGTATGTATGTATAGATGCAATAAGCTAAGAATTTAGCAAATTGTACCTAAATGGATCTTGAAAATTTGCCTAGTGTTGCCCCTTGATTAGATAAATCGAGAAGCATAATGATGAGTATGGGTTGAGTTTGAAGTCCTAGTTCAAACCTTGGTTAGTGCAAAGAAATGGAAACCGAAAACACTTGTGTGGCCACACTGGTTTTCATTAGGGAGGGCTTTACCCGGTTCATGTTTGTGTGGCGGTGAACTTGGACCTTGTGGATTTCTCGGTTAAAGTTTCAACGTCACCGAGTACCAAAAAAGTAAATGAATTTGGGTTGGCTTTGAGCGCAAACTTTCAAACTTAGAAGGTTACGTGATTTTTGAGAACATGAAATGTTACCTGGGATGTTTTTGCAAAGGCTATGTGATACATTTCAGCGTTATGTCTTGTTATCATAATGAACTTTATGATACTTTGAGTTGGATAATAGGAGGCTATGATTTAGATATATCTTCTGACGTCTAGTTTCAACATTTTTGTTGTAATAGCTACGGAAATGGAACGAGAGATGGGTGATCCTAGACCCCACAACAGGAAAGATGGAATACAAGTAAGATGGTGTATATCAATTATTCCCATTCACTAAAAGATCTATTTAAGGGTGTTTATTTAAGAATTATATATGGCTTGCAGAATCAGGAGAAATGACCCGAATGTCAAAGGAATTATTGTCTTCGATTCTAATAGCACAATCATGACATCACCTTATAACTTTCAGTAAGATCACTCCTGAACATTTAAATATTTTGGATATATGACGATTTCTAATCATTATTATGTGTTTTACTTTCAGTGGGCTGCCAAAGTATGATAACTGCATTATTTGTATCCACTATATTTTCTGTATTCCATTTTGTTACCTTTATGGATTTACATAGTGCTTTTTCCTACTTCGTATTATAGTATGAACCTATATGCTAGTGAGCTAGTCCCAAGACTAGAGATTAAACTATTTAGAGGTAGCAATGTTGACCCCGTTTACTTATATATGGGTCGACTTGGATTGTGTCCATTTCAAAAAAGTAAAATTGACAAATTTAGCTTATAGTGGGATATGTCAAATTGGTTGAAGTCGCCCAAAGTCTATTAATTATAGTAGAAATTGTCCCCAAATTGTGTCTTTCTTGGATATGCTCAGCCCGGGTATAGACGCTATGACGTGAAATCCAAGAGACTCGATGTATCCTTGGTTGTTCACTTCAATGGGGCTGTTTCGTTACAATATTTTTAATAATAATAATGAACATATTAAGTATCTGTGGGTCAATGAGAACCAACTGTTTGTTTCGACCTGTACTATAAATGACCTTTTCGAACCGCCCATGTTGCCCCTTCTAAGCTACGCCCTTCCGTTTACATATCGTATTTTGTTATAGTATCTGTAATACGGGAGAAGCTGTTGTATGTATGACCTTGACTTGATTCTTTAGATATCGCAACACCGCAGAAAAAAGAATATTTTCTTTGTGCAGAAACTCCAGGTGCAGCTAGAGCTTGGGTGTCCACATTACAGTGAGTTATCTAATGCTTTGATATTGCTGAAGTCAATTTTTGCCAAAATTCGTATCATTCTGAACAATTAGGTTTTCTAATGTACGTATATACTCGCTGCACAAACAACAGTGCAACACAGTTGGTGTTGAGGGCTCATAAAGAGGCTGTGAACTCATTAGCTGGAAACAGTAATGCAAAATTAGGGACAGTATCTGCTGTTGTCGCTGCTGCTAATTCAACTGCTTTGGAATCCTCCAAAGAAATTGAGGCTGCATTGCAGATTGCAAGGAGAAATGCTTTGGGATCAGTGATGAATAAAACGCTTGATGCTCCGTTGGATGACTTGACCATCATGAAGGTACGAAACATCTTGCCTGTAATAAAAACAGTTATGTGAACATAGTTATAGCTTGGTAAAAAAATGAGTTGCATCGATTAATAATCTGATTTTACAATAGGAGACACTTCGAGTAAAAGACGAGGAGCTGCAAAATTTAGCTAGGGATATTCGTGCTAGGGATGCAACTATAAAAGAGATAGCAGAGAAGCTAACTGAGACAGCTGAAGCAGCAGAAGGTGCAGCATCTGCAGCTCATACAATGGATGAGCAACGGAAAATCGCCTTTTCAGAAGTTGACCGCTTAAAGAAAGAGTTGGAAAAACAAGCAGCGTCCTTTAGTGTAAAGGTGGGTGTATCTTCTTTTTTAGTCTTTCCCTTTTCATCAGTAGCCTAGATGGAGCAACAAGTTTTACAAGAGGAGTCAAGACGGCAAAGTGGACAGTCTGAACGGGCCGGGTAAAAGGTGAATGTGTTTTTTATAGGTCAATACAGGTTGGATCAGGTTGAACTGAAATACTGCTGTTCAAAATTTAAAAAAAAAACAAAAAACAAAACAAAAACTGAAATATGTTTGTTTAACTTTTTCTCTGAAGTCATTAGCATGTGAAATAAGCTTTACCAAAACTGAATTATTTCAATAAAGATCTGATTTGTTTTTCATAAAATACAGAATTTTGACATCTTTTACTTGTTTGATCAGTGAAAGATTAAACGTAAACCTAATGACCCATTCATAAGTCAATTGGTTGAAATCGTACCTCTAACTAGGAGTATGCTAAAATGTGTTGATTCTACAAATGCTATTTTGGTTGTATAGCTAAGAGATTCTGAAGAGAAGTTGATGGGTTTAAATAAAGAAAGAGAGCAACTTATGAAGCAAAGGGACTCTTCTCATCAGGAGGCACTTTTATGGCGTTCTGAGCTTGCAAAAGCCAGGGAGCGTGTGGTCATCTTAGAAGGAGCTGTTGTTAGAGCTGAGGAGAAGGTCAGGGTTAAGGATGCAGAGGATGACGCTGCAATAAAGGAGGCAACAGAAAAAGAGACGGCTGCAAGAAAGGAAAATCAAGAGCTTTTGGCATACATTAATGTGTTACAACTACAACTTCAAAGGTTTGATTTGCTTATTGAACCACATCGACTTACTCTGATAAATGGTCAAAATGGGTAATTGTTGGTGCTGATCGGATTGGACTATAAGTCGTTTATAAGCGAGGAAATTTGAGTACAAAATATATATTATAATGCTAATGCTCTAGTTACTTGGAATAGAATTACATAATTATGCATGTTGGCGGTGATGTTTCAATGTGTCAACCCATTTGGCCTAATCCTTTTTACCCCATTTTACCTATTCTCGGCAAGACATGTCCCAAATAGACCATGCATTAGTATAGTAAATGGTAGAAACTCACCTCTAGTGTTAGCCTCATATATATTAGCCGGCATTAGAACTATTTTTCATGATTCCTATTCAGCCAATTTTTTTAACTTAGGGCCTGTTCTTTTTTTTGGTCATGAAGTGCTGAATGTATTAAGTGGCTGAATGTATAAATAATGTCTGAATGTATAAATAATGTCTGATGTGGTGGTCAACTTTGTTAGCAGACAGGAGGAAAACACAAAGCAAGTCATGGAGGAAAGAGGGGAGTCTTGCCCAGATGGCGATACCCAACCCTTGACCAAACACGTACATCCATCTGAAGAGAATGTGGATAAAGCATGCCTTAGTGTTTCTAGGAATATTCCGGTATCAGAGAGAAATTTAGTTCACCCACCACCATCTATGGATCAAACAGGCTCAATTGGTGATGGTGAATGGAACGATATAGAGGCAACAGAAGCAAGAATAGCAGATGTTAGAGAAATTGCACCAGACACTGAAGGGAATAGTTTGGATATTCCGGTCTTTTTACAGCCAAATGATGGCCAGCAGCCAGTAGGAAGTGCATACCATCCAGATGTTCATACAATTAGACAACCAGATGATACACAGCCGGAACAAACAACGGATTCATACCATCAGCCTTAGATGTATGGCAATACTCTTAAAGAAAAACTATCTTTTGGTATTATGGCAACTTGTTTTGGTTACAGGGTGAATGAATTGCGAAAATGATCGTATAGTGAGTTGTGAAAATTAATATTTGCCGACTTTTAGAAGCTTTTGAATGGACTGCTTTTGCTGAGCTTAATTTTAGTGCAAGCATTGGGCTTGACCCTTTTATAGAGACGTTTAGAAGTTGATTTGGAAGTGATTATGTGATACTGTATAATCAGAATAAAAGTATTAGTTGTAATAAAAACATGACTTACAAGATAGCATTTTGATGTGTTTATGTTGTATTTTGTATGTACATCATAATGCGCATATATATTTAGTTATTTGAACATTTGTCGGTTGTCAGTATGATTACGTTAGGAGGTAATAGATAAAATGACCAGAAATAAGAATATTAATTGAATAGCTGATGACTGAAACCAGTTTATTTACCCATAAATAAGCAGATGAATTAGATCTCAAAATTCATATCCAGACACCCCAACATGTGGGTTTGTTGTTATATCCTTTGATAAAGTACTAATTCTTAAAGCAGTTTAATTACTTAGAAACAGTGTTTCAAACAGACTTGAGGGGGGTGTTTGCCTGTTTGGGTGCTATTGCTTATTTAAGACAGTATGACTTTTTCAAAAAGCTCTTACTCCCAATTTTCTTGGCAATACTTTAGCCTTAATAAGTGCCTCACCTTCCATCAGAACACTAGAGAAAAGCTTTTCTGATATGATAATATGATAAGTTGGTAATGTTCGAAGACAAGTGTTACCCGATCAACTTTGTGTCCTATGTAATAAATCATTCCTAAGACAACTGGTAATCCTACATTTTCTATACATTATTGTTGTTCCAACATAAAGAAGAATTAAAAACATCGCTCTCTTTCACAACATTCTGATTTTCTTTGTGTTTGTTTTGTTCATATCAGTTCTATTATCAATCGATAGCTTATATCGCTACTTAATCAATTATTTCATCTAGAGCTGTCATTACCAATAGATATATTCTCATTCTAAAACAGATGGGCTTACTACTATAAAATTGGACAACTAGCAGTTCATGTTATATACCATTCCATTATCCCATGTTTATATATTAAATTGAATGTGTGTTCAATAGGAACAACAGTTTGGCATAATAAAGGTATTCTTTTGATAACCATGGTTATAACCTTATCAGAGTTCCACCAGTATTCAAACTTCATTTTATGGACAAACTTTCCAACCAACAAACATGATGGCATGACAACTCTTGCTTCCTAAAACAAGCAGATAATTAAATTAGGCAGAGGTGGTGATTGCTGCTGCTCACCATATGTTATGTAGTTGGCTTGTTTTTAGCAAAATAATGTTACCGACCTTAACTTATACGAGGCTGCAAATCTTGGAACACCTGTTTTGGTTAGGTTCAAACTCTCAGGTATACAAACTTACAGGAACCCAACATGTAAGAGTTGGCATCTGGCTACGATGTCATAACCTCATCTATAAGTCTATTTTTGTAGGAATCAGAATAAATACATAAATACATATGCTGGATGACCGCATATGAAAAACATTTGTCTTTTAAATCGGTCGCACATAAACAGTAAGATTTTCAAAAAAAAAAAAGGAATAGTTAATGGTGACAACCTGAATAAGACGAATAGAATAACCAAAACCTCAATTGATCTTGATTATTATGAGCACAAAAAAAAAAGAAAAAATAAAGAAAACCTTGTTCCTTGTTCTGGCTTGTTGTGTGATATACATTTTGCTTAATTTAAATTTACTGATACTCCCACCATACACCAACCACTCTCGCTAGTAATCTATCAAGAATGATTTCATAACCCGTTAACGATTTTTGTTAATTCTGTCAGATTTCTGATTACACTGCCGGGCGTTCTATGTCAGCAGAACCGCTCATGGTTTCGCTGTCCATGCTGGCTGTGCGGCTCCTCCTGTTCCTCCGTTCCTGTTTTCAAAAGTCAAACATGCTCAATTAATTGGTCAAGTAACATATTCAAAAATTAACACCCTCTATATTTAGTTATACTTGAAGCATCATTACATAACATGGGGGAAAAAAGGGCTTTCCGGAGGTTCGGAAGACAGCTTGTATAAAGCATTTTACTTGCCTTTTTCAATCAGAAAATAGCAACAATACCTCAACTATGCACATGGCTTGTCTGTTATTAATTTATTTTAGTTGAAATAGGCTCTTTATTTTGGTTAACCTAAGTATCCAACCCGCTTTGCGAGCCGACTAATCCTAGGGCGACCAACCGCTTTGCGCGTAGATCGGAGTCGTCGTAGGTGAACCTATTTTTACCATAATGATAAATAACAAAAGATCTAGGCAAATGAAGAACGTCAAGAAGTACTAATGATACTTATGAAGATTAAGATTCTTTTATGCAGTCAAAACAATCGACTAATTCAAGCACTTCCAATAACCATCGCACTTTTTTGCATGAACATATAAAGGCCACCATGAACTCATAATCAATCGTAAGTTAATTTGAACACTTCCAACAGTCATTCATTTACTTATGATAATTAAAATGAAGTTACAAACTGGGTTGCATTTCAAAAGTGAAAGAAAATCCTATGGTCGCCATCCAAAATAGTGGTGATTCTCTTTAGGCCATTGATTTGTTTTTCCCCCCTCAAATAGGCGGCCTCATCCGGTTTCATTCAAAATTATTAATTTGGTGTAAAGGCTATGCTAAAGATACTATTTCCTTATGTTTGGATTGGTAGATAATCGACTTTCTGATTTCTTCAATTTGGTTATGCATACGTAATACAGATAACTTGGATAACAAGGTCATAATGAAGATACAATAAAAGAAAGAAAAAAAAACTATGATGTAAAGAGAAACGTTAATAATCGAATAGCCTTCATAGGCATCATTCAGTTTAGTTTGTAGCTTATAATGGATTCTGGATTTTGGCTAAAATGGAGTAGGCAATGCATGATTCCTACTTTTAGCTTTTACACTATTACGTTCACATATTCACCATATTAGTTTAGTTTGTAGCTTATAATGGATTCTGGATTTTGGCTAAAATGGAGTAGGCAATGCATGATTCCTACTTTTAGCTTTTACACCATTACGTTCACATATTCACCATATTACCATTCAAACAACACTTTTTCTTTTCTTTTACAACACTTTTCCTTATAAAACTAATATTCCATCAATGGAACCATTTCCATTTGCACTACACATGCCAAATCGCATGATAAGTCAACAATGGATTGCATATAAAAAGTTACATTGTATATAGGGCATGGGGTGCCATGCATTCAGAAGATGGGACATTCAAATATCCTAAGAAATGGTTTTGGTACATATTAATAAATCGAAACAGGGAAATCAACACAGCTATCACAAGATGAAAAGCAAGAAAAGGTGAAAGTCAGTAGTACCTCACGATATGGGAAATCTGCATCAAGCATTCTTACAACCTGACTCATTTTAGGTCTCTTTTCAGAGTCAGGATCTACACATCTAAGTGCCACCAGAAGTGCACGTTTTAGAGCATGTGTCGAGGGTTTAGGGTCAAGATTTGGGTCTACAACTTCCTCGGCTCTTCTTTGGCCCACCATCATTTTCAGCCACTCAACAAGATTAACCTGTCATAAGTTTAAAATATACTGAAATTGGACGTGAAAAAATTTAATTGGTAATGAATATCTCAAAGAAACAGTATGTGAGTGGATAGAGACTAGAGAGTGTCATATAGGACTATAGTCTATAGGTAGCAATGTAGCACTCATTCCATGCATTAGATGATTTGTACCTCATTAGCAACGCGATTGTAATCCACTGGATCCCTTCCAGTTACTGCTTCTAGAAGAAGCACACCAAAGCTGTAAATATCACTCTTTTCGTTTAACATACCAGTATTTGCATACTCGGGAGCCACATATCTGACAATTGCAAAACAAAAATAAAAATTTTAAAGTATTCAATCAGTCAATTTTTAGCTCAGGTAGTATAGAATATGTTAAACAAGAATTTGCAATCGTACCCAAATGTCCCCATAACTCTGGTATTTATGTGACTTTCGCCTGAATCCAAAAGCTTGGCCAATCCAAAATCAGAAAGCTTACCATTGAAGTCATGGTCAATCAAAATATTGCTAGATTTTATGTCTCGATGCACAACCTTTGGCTCTATAGCTTCATGCAAGTAGGAAAGTCTGCAAAATAATATGTAAAAGTTTCAATGCCAAGTGCATAAATCATAATACAAAGACTAAAACTATATATTACAGATGGCGGGATGAGCAGGTTGGGAACAGGGCTGAAACAGGTCATTTTTAGTAGAGGTTGGGTTGGGTTTAACCATAAACTCCTCTCTTGTCCACTTTCTTGATTTTTGATATTTAAAAATGTATTGATGACTAAAAGGAATTCTTTTTCAGAAGGGCACTGAAAGGGGAATATTGTTATAATAAAAATATAAATCCTTAAATACAGACGAAGTAGGAGACTAGAGCATTAAACATAAACTTTGGAGGACTTTCAAGTTTTAACCTGTTTGATATATAATACTTTGTTCTCTTGTGGTTGATTTTTTTGAGTTGGCCCATTTGACTCATTGAAGATGGAACATAAAACAAATCAACCCAAGGGTCAAAATCACCACTTTAGCATATCCAAGCAATTGGTATAGAAGATTAACTTACGCTTTTGCAATACCAAGAAGGACCTTCATGCGAGCTTCCCATGTAAGGACACCACATTCTTGAACGTCTCCATGAAGCCATTGTTCCAGGTTCCCGTTGTCCACATATTCATAAACAAGCATCCTAATTTATTCAATTAAAGATAAATTATAATTCAATAGCTTTCACCTCCGATGAAACTCTAACGAGATTAAAAAAAAAAAGACGAACTAAAAGGCCCAACTAAAATCCAAAGAACTTACACAACAAAAGTTAAGAGAATTGCAACGAAATCAGAACGTGAATGTATTAATTTGATAAAGAAATGTACCTCTGGGTTCCCTCTATACAATATCCTAGAAGTCGCACAAGATTCTTGTGTCGGACGTGTCCTATAGCTTCCACTTCAACTCTAAATTCTTTCTCTGCCTGTCCCCTACGCATGAAATCACAAAATATCATGATAACAAAATAATAAACCTTAATATTGCCATGCATCTATAGCCGAATATTATACTCACAAATTGTTAAGTAGTTTCTTCACTGCAACCTCAGTCCCATTGATCAATGTTCCCTTATACACAACCCCATATCCACCCTCACCAACCACATTTTCACTGGAAAATCGTTTTGTTGCTTGCTCAAGGTCTCTCAAAGTAAACCAATGTCCCCAACCTAAATGTGAAGTTTCAGGTAACCCAACAAATGGAGATGCCATTCCTCCACGACCCACTGAAGATTGCTTCCAGATAGTTCCAGAAGTTCCTTCCTCCCCTGATTGTTGTGACCTGTATCCTCTTTCATACATTGAACTACTCTGACTTGCATTATCAGCATCACCTCCCGATTTACTAAGTCCAATCTGAAACAGCATCTTTCCAGAACTCTTACCACTGGCTTCATCAATAACAGTTGTTGATGGTTGTCCCCGATTATTATCATTGTAAGGACCTCCAACACTATCAACTCTAATATCTTTAGGCACATTTGGTATTTGGGAAATCGGGTATCTATCTCTTCTTTGAGACTTCCTTTGGCACACAACCCACATTGATAAAAGACATAAAAACACACAAATAAACACACCAACACCTAGGCAGATCAAAACCCATACTTTAATCCCCATAAATGAAGTCTTTTTCGATAAGCCTGAATCTAAACTCCCAGACATTTCGAATGACAATCATAAACTACAAAATTATCCTCCCTCTGGCTTCAGCTAATCCATCTCCTACAAAAATTCCCCCAAAAAAACAAAAATCACTTGAAATGTCAACAACAATTGCAGGGCTTAAAAAACTTCAAGATTTTGTAATGCAATTAATCCAAATTATTTTGATAACTAACTTAATAACATTGATGTTAAATAATTAAATACTCGCATCAAAGTTCATTGCTTTACTACAAACATTTTCATACTTGATTAAATCTATAATATGACATAAATAGATTTTCTCTAAATGCAATAATAATATAAATTACAAAGCTCCAGATTTTGCAATGCAATTAACCCAAGTTATTCTAATAACTAAATTTAATAGCATAGATGCGAAATACCCACACCAAATTTCATTGCTTTGTAACATAAAAATGCAAACTTGATACAATCCAAGAAAATATGACATAATTAGACTATATAAACGCCAAAATAAATGTAAATTACAAACTTCAAGATTTTGTAATGTAATTAAGCCAAATTACTTTAATAACTAATCTTACAATAAGGGGGGAAAAAAAGAGCAAAGAATCAAATACCCATATCAAAGTTCACTGCTTTATTACATCAGAATGCAAACTTGATACAATCCAAGATAATATGACATAATAAACTGACACTAATGCAATTATAAATGTAAATCTTGGAATAAATTAAATGCATATGAGAAAATTAAGTAGTGATCTATAGAAAGGAAATAATGTGAGGAAAGACTTACTGCAGATGGGATTAAATCTAGAATGTAAATCAAGTTATTGTTGAATGAGAAAAAATAAAAATTAATAAAATGTGTATGGATATAGGAAAGTATAAGTATAGATTAATGGAAGTAGTGCACGCAAAGCCACCGAAAGACAAAGAAAAATCTGATGAGAAACAAAAAGTGAGTTTGGAAGTGTGAGTGTGTGTGTGTGTGAGTGTGGGCCAGGAATTTTCAAAAAATATAGAGAAAATATATACAGTGTAATCTAGACAACAGTGCACACTAGTAGTACACCACAACAAAAGGAAAAGAAAAAAAGAAAAAAGGAAAAGAAAAGAAAAGAAAAAGCCTGAAAATGGGGTGTTTGGTATTAAATGTTGTTTTATTTTACTTTAATTTAATTAGCTTGATTTTATTATAATTTATTTTTTTTTGGAACATCAACAAGCTTTTATTAAGCATGGGAAAAACTAGCAAGATGCTAGATAGTACAGATAGACATCGAACAAGCGTAATACATCAAGAAGCAATACATTAGAAATTAAAAGAGTTCCATTGAGGCCACGTGATGCTTGGGAAAGTCGAGCGATTAACCAGCCAAAGATAACTCAATCCTTTTAGATCTTTAATGGCATGACAAAGTGAGGGGTTCTTTCCTATGAAGATGGACTCATTCCTATTCTTCCAAATTATCCAGCAATATGCTAAGATGATTAATTGAAACTAATTCTGCTTTTGCGGGTTAATGGCAACTTTGTGTATCTCCAGAAGGTCTCTAAGGCAGTATGGTTTTTGGAGTGAGACTCTACACCACGAGAGAATGAAACTCCATAAGTAGTCCGCGAAGGAGCATCGAAGGAACAGGTGCTTAGAGGTCTCGTCATGTAGATTGCATAGAGAGCACAGTGGAGATTGGATAGGAATGCTTCTTTTCGACAGTTGGTCCTTTGTTGCAATGCGGTCCATCTCGAGTCTCCATCCCAATGTATTGACTTTTAGTGGAGCGAGCTTTGTCCATGGGAAAACCCATTGTGTGGGGCCATATGTCGCATGTTGGAGCCTGGATTTTATGGATTTGACAGTAAAACCATGAGAGGGATCAAGTAGCCATTTCCAGGAATCTTCTTCATTCGAGGGGTTAACTTGCTGAATTTTGGAGAGCATGTTGAGAAGTTGTTGTAATTCTGTCGGGGATGAGGGAGGCCGGGTCCAATTCCATTGCCATTGAGAGAAGTTTCCATCACCGGTGCATCGATCCTTAATTACACAGCTCTTGTTTACTTCGAGCTTGAACAGGTCGGGATACAGGATGTAGAAAGGCTTGGAGCCGTTCCATGTGTCTATCCAGAATCTTAACTTTGAGCCATTACCAACACACCCTGTAACATATACTCCAAAGCAATATCAAAATGGTCCAAGTGGGAACCAAGGTTCACGATGGATTTCCAAGGTCCCACTTGACCCGATCTTAGGGGAAGAGGAGTGCAATTTATTGGGGAGAGATGAATTGCACTAATGACTCGAGCCCAAAGGTTATCCGGTTCCTTTTTAAATCGCCACCACCATTTGCATAAAAGGGAAATGTTTTTTGTTGTAAATCACCCAACCCAAGCCCACCCGAATCCAGGGGAGATGTTACTCTATCCCAGCAAACCCAAGGAATTTTTCTGTTTAAATCCGAGCCACCCCAAAAAAAGGTTCTACGAATAGATTCTAATTTAGAGAGAACACTAACCGGGGCCTTAAAGAGAAGTAGTAGATGGGAGACTATCAAGCACCGATCGGATGAGGGTGATTCGACCACCAGGGAGAGCGTAGAAGCTTTCCAAAGAGAGGGACGGTTTTCGAAGGTTTTGACTACAGGGGACCAATTTTTTATCAGGTTCATATTTGAGCCCACTGTAATCCCAAGATAGTTTATGGGGAAAGAGCCGGGTTTGCACATGAGGGGGTGACAAGAGTTGGCACATGCAACAGAAGTAAGGTTAATGCCATAGAAAAAGGATTTTTGGTGGTTTACCTTTAATCCAGAGGCAAGGTGAAAGGCTATGAGAATTCTCGTGAGGTTTTGGAGCTGGGAAAAGAAGCACTTTCCAATTATTATGACATCGTCTGCATATAGAAGATGGGTAATATCTTGGCCATGGTTCGGCAGTTGGATTCCAGAGATAATTCCCAAAGTTGAAGCTCGTTGCAGGATGTTTGTAAGGCCTTCCATTGCGATTAAAAATAGGAAGGGTGAGAGAGGGTCTCCTTGGGGAACACCTCTTTCACAAATTAAATTCATTGGTGGGGCAACCATTGATGAGAGCTGATGGTGTAATGAATTCAAACTAAAATGGTTAATAATAGTTGGCATTTATTACTTTTGTCTGATGGTCATGGTAATAAATACTTTTTCACTTTGTAAAATAGTTAGGGGAAATGATTAATCTTCTTAAAAATCCTCCTAAAACCTCTAAAACATGACATGTGAATTCTACAAACTCTCTTTCGTAATTTCAACTCTTGATTTTGCCACATGTCATGATCTGATAGTTAGAAGGATTTATAAGAAAATTGGTTAAGAGGATTTATCATTTCCCAATAATTAATAGTGTCGAAACTCAAAACTTTATAATCATTTGAAAGATTAAATCATTGGGTTAAGACTAATCCAAAGCCTATCTTGGTTACAACTTACAATGAAAGTGGTTTGAGGTGTTTTAAAACTTTACCCTTGGAGTTTTTGTCTTGGTGTTTTGTATGTTTTATTAGTTTTGTATATTGCTGATATACATAGTCTCTGACTTTCAATTTAAATTAATAAAATTTCAATTGAATGTTAAAAAAGAGAAATAAGTTTAAAAAAATATAAAGTTAAAAATATACTATACATTAGAGGTGCAAGAAAAAACCGATTAACCGAACCGAACCGATTTGTAACCGGTAATCGAAACCGGTTATTAATCGGAACAGTAAAAACCGATTATAGGTTACCAAAACCGTCGGTTACTAACCGATTACTCTTTTCAAAACCAAAACCGATTATTAACCGGTTAACCTATAACCGGTTAATTATTCCAAATAATAACCGATTAACCGGTTAATCACATATTATATACATTATATATATATATATATATATATTATATATATATACAATCATATTATATACATACACTGATATATACATATAGCTTTCTATGAAATGAATTACCGAATGATAATTTCATTGATCACAAGGACAACTTCAAGCATTCATGGCTTCAAAAATCTTATTGATCAACCCTTCTTTAATGATAACACAGATGGCGACGGAAAGATCGCACTATCAGAGCTCGGAATCCTAATGAGATCTCTTGGTGGCAATCCAACATAAGCCCAATTGAAATCAATAATAGCTGAAGAAAAACTAACATCCCCTTTTGGTGCCAAATGATTTCGTAAGCTTTCAATATATATATATACTATATATAGATTATATATATATATATATATATATATACAGTGAAGGAATCAAGTGAGAACCAACATATATGGTAAGAACCACTAAAAAAACCATCTCTAAAAGCTTTGCCCTTAGAGTTAAGGGCTACGCCCGTACCGTATCAAACCATCACCATCTTTTGGATCGCCGCCCATCAAATCCATACCATTCCCATATGCGTCCGGTAACAACCCCTTTAGAACGGATGAGGGCAACGCCCGTACCGTATCCATACGTTTTCAACACGTAACCCATATGAATTTTTTTTTTTTTGAATGGGTTTTTGTTAAAAGAAAATAAAAAACAAAAAAAAATTAAAAAAAAAAAAAAAAATTAAAAATTAAAAAATTAAAAAACCACACCAAAAAAGAGAAAGAGGGAGGGAAACTAGTGGTTCTCACGGTTCTCTCCATATTTGTTGTTCTCACATTAACCCTACCCTATATATATATATATATATTAATGCTTCTTTCATCAGATCCAACATCAATTTTTGGTTGTTTTTGAGATTTGGGATGATGAATTTTGTTTTGTGTTTAGGAAATGATGTTTATTTGGAATATGGGTTTGTCGCTCAGACTTGTCGGAAATGATTGTTTTTCCCTATTGTTCACCACTTTCTCAATATTATAATGGGCGGTTAAAAAAACCCGAATAGGTTAACCGGTATCGGTTAACCGATTAATATTAATCGAAATCGGTTAGATAGGTTCCAGTTTTAAAACCTAGAAACTGGTTATTAACCGGTACAAGTTAACCGTAACCGGTTATTACTGTTTCAAAAAATAACCGAAATCGGTTAACCGCTTCTTGCACCTCTACTATACATCAATTCTAACATAAACACTTTTTGTATGCCATGTATAAGTTTTTGGATGTAAGGCTCGAATTGTAATTATTAATTAATGTTACTTAAACATCTATACTCCATGCACAAGCTTGTGTATAACTTTGTACACGTCGTATATTTTGTGTGAAATGATAAACGAGTATCACTTTTTATATTAAATATGCTGGGATTTCATTAACCGAATAACATAAAATGGGTCGGGTGTCCGACCCGGTTTGAGTGACAAATCAAAATTTACAAAAACAGAGTAAGCAGCGGAAGCGTGTTAATGAACCATTAGCAACTATTAAAAACATGTGGTATCATTTTAGGAAACAATTAATAGTTCTAACGTCCGGTCAGAATCTCCATGCAATGCAATATAAGTAACTTAAAGTAAATACAAGAAAACTAACCACGTTGCGGTAGACGAGTTCCTCCATGATGTAGAAGATTCCGAAAACGAGATTCCAAAGTAGAAACCCTCCGTAAGTGCGTACACGAACAATGTCTTGACCAAGGATCTGCTAGACACCTTTAAGCTTACGACCGCAACCGAACGAAACCCTCACAAGCCCCCTTAAAGTCGAATTCGACTCCTCTTCAAAGAAGAGAGTCGAAATTCGAAAACCCTTTTAGGGTTCTTGAGTTCGACCTCAACCAAACACAAAAGGCAAGAAACCTTTTGTTGAAACTAATTTAGGGTTTAACTAAAACCCTAAATAATTAAATCTAAAATAATTTGGGATTTTGGTTTCTTTTGGGAAGTGTAGTTTGACCCACACAAAGAGAGAAAAGAGATTTTCACTTTTTGTGTGTGTTTTAGGGTTTTCAAGAATGAATGAATTAATCAGGGATTAAAGGGATTATATAGGGAAGAATCCTATCTAGATTAGGAAACTAAAAACCCTTTAATTTTGCTCCTAAATTTCGTCCACCTCCTCAAGGGAAGGTCCTAGAACCGCCCTTGAGGCTTTGGTGTGACGGACCGGGCTTTCCTTATTAATTAATCACTTATTAATTAATTTGGACTATTAACTAATTAATTATCCAACCCGTTAACCCATTTAATTAATTAAACTACTTTTAATTAATAAGTTATTTATCAATCAATTAAAACTAACTTTAATCGACTACTATAAAGAATATTTGTCGGTTTATCCGTTTATCCTTAATTAACTCGCGTTAATTTATAAACGTATAATTTAATTAAATACTATTTAATTAAATGCGTAAATGATCAAATATCATTCCGTAGCTTTATGGTTAAACATTATAGATGTTCTATTGTGTATGACCCTACAGGCTCAAAGAATCCGAAGACATACGGTTAGTCGGGTCTACGAAAATTCACACAATTTCAACAAAATAGACATTTAAAGAGTATATTATGTTGGTTGAATGTTATACGTAATTTTATTCTTATTCTTTATCATAACGCCCATTTTGAGATGAGTTACGAGAGGAGTTTTCAATGTTTAAATAAACGAGAATTTTTAACAAGTGAAAATTTATCACACCCATCTTTTCGAATGAGCATTACACCAATAACTGACAAGCCTTTAGTTCTATAAGTTGTACGTATTCTGTTTCTTACATAACTTCGATAAAAGAAATAATTCCAAGAACAAAAATAAAAGTAAAGGTTTTCGTTGAATTAAATGATATATGGCTACATATATTACAGCTTAATTTTTGTACTTCTATACTTTACGTTACAAATCGTTCTTAGCTATCCATAAATGTGTTTATCTAAAAAATATTAGATTCAAGTTAAAACTTCTTATAAAGGTATCAAGACCGTTTAACTAGGTTCATAAAGACTGTTTTCCACTTGGTTGTGGTTTTATGCACTATACGAAAATAAATTTTAGAGTAAGTTACATAAAACTTTACCTATGATCTACTTATTTTTTCACTATCCATCCTTTGTTGACAATATTTGCATAAACCATTCTTATAGAGGTAAACTAATAACATAAATTGTCCCCCGTCCAACTTAAATGATTAAACTACCCATGTTTTAATATTTTACACTATGAGACAAGGGATGGATAGTGATCAAATAAAAGACCACAGTGACGCTTTATGTAAACGTCTTTTATGTTGTTTAAAGTGCATGAGGGACGGGTTATGTCATTAGTTTGGTTTTACAGGGACGGTATATGAAAACATTCCCAATGAGGGATGGATAGTAAAAATTACAAAGACCATAGGGACGGTTTATGTAACTTTTAATCACAGGTTGACCCGGCCCAATCGAACCCATTATAACTTGACCCATTTCCATCGGGTACAAAATTTACCCGACCCGAGATAGTACTAGTTTCATTCGAAAATGACATTGCTCAATTGTCCCACCACCACTCCCACATAGGCAATCTAAGATCATCTAATCTAGTTGGCATGAATTACAGCCAATACACCATTATCCAAAACCCATCAATCTCATCTTCTATCCATCCACATTCCCAACCAATCCTTTCTCTTAATTTCTCCCCCTTACCTTTCATTGCCTTCTTTCATTTCTCCACTCACAAACACACACTGTGCAATGGCAGCCACTTCATGTTTCCATGCACTCTCAGCAACCCCAGCCAGATCATCATCTCGACCCATAATCAAACCCAACCAACTCATTGTTCGTTGCACCCAGCAGAAACGTGAAGATGTTGCGTCCACCGATGCTTCGATATCCCGTAGACTGGCTCTAACTGTTCTTATTGGTGCTGCAGCTGTTGCCACTAAAGTTTCTCCAGCTGATGCTGCTTATGGTGAAGCTGGTATGGTTTTTTTTGAACGGTCAAACTAACTATAAATTATTAAAGTGTTCTAGTGTCACAAATTCTTGTTTTCCCACATGACTACATTACATGAGGTCTGAGTAAAAAAACGTCTCTCCATTCCCAGCTAGTAATCTGAACAGAGAAAACGTCATCCGTTTTTACCCGTTTACTATTAGAGTGTATAGATGACTAGGGTCTATTAATTGGGGGTTCTATATTATGCATCATTATACATATAAGGCTGTCTCCCTTGACCTGCCAAATCATATCATTACAAATCCTTAAAATCCTTACATATTTTTAAAATCTTTTAGTTTTACCCCAACCATACAAATATCCTTGCATCTATATACAAACAAAAATAATAATATTGGAGATAGCCTAAGGGCACTCAAGGACACCCCATTGGACATAGTCTAATGAATAACATAGATAATACATGTTAACAATATTTTGTGAATTAATTGTATTTGATGATGATGTATGATTTGTAGCAAATGTGTTTGGGAAGCAAAAGTCAACGGAATTCTCGCAATATGATGGTCCTGGATTTAAGCTGTCGATACCAGCCAAGTGGAACCCAAGCAAAGAGGTGGAGTTCCCCGGTCAGGTGCTTAGATATGAAGACAACTTTGACACCACCAGCAACCTTTCCGTTATGGTTACCCCTACCGATAAGAAATCCATCACTGACTTTGGTGCCCCTGAGGATTTCCTCTCCAAGGTATACTACAACTATACAAGTAATATGATAATTTGTACGATTGAAATTGTGACTAATACACATTCAACCTGTTAGGCACATTTTTAGGCACATATACTAGGCGCGCAGCAGGCACCAATTTTCACGTTTCAAATTACACAGTTGATGACTAGATTGTAAATCAAAATATATATAAAATGAGATTGATTGAACATTGCATGGTGGCATCGTTTTACAGGTCGATTACTTGCTTGGGAAACAAGCTTACTTTGGAAAGACCGCATCAGAGGTAACCAATACTATTACTTTCTCAGGCATTTCAATACTTTAATTATGCTTTATATTGTTTGATTGAACTGATCTGTTTGTTACAATGTGTATATGTATGTATGTATAGGGAGGATTTGAACAAGACGCGGTAGCAACAGCAAACATATTGGAGGTTTCAACACCCGTTGTCGGTGGGAAACAATACTACTATGTGTCAGTGTTAACAAGGACTGCTGATGGAGACGAAGGCGGCAAGCATCAACTGATCAGCGCGACTGTTTCTGATGGAAAACTTTACATCTGCAAGGCCCAAGCAGGCGACAAGAGATGGTTTAAGGGAGCAAAGAAGTTTGTTGAGGGAACAACATCTTCATTCAGTGTAGCTTAATTAAATTTATGAGCTTTGTGTAATTACTAGTACGTAATTAATCACCACGCTCAAGATCGAGTATGGTGTTTCATACGTATTCATCCATCCATCAGAGACGACGTTTGTGTTTTCATTGATCTCAAGTGATTGTGGATATAAATTGTCTTAAGATTGATCAATATAAGGTTTCCTCCCCCCCCCCCCTTCCCTTTGCATAAATAAGTCACTTTAATTACAATGTTTGACTTAATATTATATGTGATTTTGATGTTAACGTTGTAATAATCATTTTGAAAACTTATATATAAAAACTTCACAACTTTGTCTTTTCAAGATGATAATGTGCTGTCTCAATGTTGTAATAAACATTTTTAGCTTGTTCAGTATATCTAACTTTGATGTCATATTACTGAAAGAACATAACAAGTTGATACAATAACGCTGATTTAGAAAAACCTAAAACATGTCCGTGTAATGAAGCGGCCAAATACTTTGTGTTCATTGATTATTGGAGGTGGTCGTGAATAATCGCTAACCTTCGACTTGTTTTACTTGTAGAGTCAAAATTATATACATAATGAATTTCATCGACTATCTAACAATAATAATAAAAGAGCATCTTAAATTCTAAAATGAAAAAATAATAACCCTTGGATGAAATTTAATTTTGAATAAGAGCCTTTGGATGAATATGATGATGTCATATTTGACTTAAGAATTAGTAATGTCAATATTAATCCTTCTACTTCATATTTTTTTATTTTTTTTGAAAGGTGTGGATCATTTGCTCGCAACAAGGGATCTAGCTTACGTTGTCTTAACCGGATCCGCGCTAGAGAGCCCCCTCACCCTCAATACCTAGTAGGAGGAGAAACTCCCAACTAAACCGCCCGAAGGCACGACATTTAATTGGGATAAAACTCTGCCCCCTCTGCAGGACTCAAACCTGCTTCACTGGAGGACTTTATTTTAATTAATATACCCTTACGTCTTTAATTAGTATCCAGAATTAGCTTGTATTTAATGACATTGGGATTTTTTTTCCCGAACATTCAGTCGGATACGACATCAGGGAAACCTCACCGTATAATGGTGAAGCCTTGCACGTACCCAGACAACAAAAGGTTGACTATAGGCCGTTACAAGTATTCGGAGGAAAAACCCCAAGACTTGTCATCCATAAGGATCGAACTCAAGACCTTGGGTAAAATATGGGAGTGCCTCTGACCAGTTGGATTAGTCATCATTGGCATTGGAATTTTATTACTTAATATTTGTAATGAAATAAACATTTTAATTGTAGTAAAATATAATAGTTGGATTATCTTTTATTTTAATCGTTTGAAAAATACTTAGAGAAAAACAAACATATATTAATAGATCTAATGTAGTTTTCATGCCTGTATATTTTTAATTTTTTAGTAATAAACAACCAAGATGATTTCAATTTAATTTCCACTTCGCTAATGCTTTTATTTATGAATTATAAGCCGAACTTCTTAGAAAAATTAACCTAAACGAACAATAAGGTTTTAAAATTTGTAGGTTTTAGATCATTTTGATGATTTTCTAAATCTTTTGATTATTTTAGTTCTAAATTAGCTGTATCTTATTTACGTAATAATTATATCTACTACATGAATTATATAGATATTTTGATGACTTTGGTTTGGAATTTCATTAATTGTTATATATTTTATATATCAGCATTCTTTCTTTAATTTTTTTTAATTAAATTATATCTACATATGTAGACTAAGTATACATGCAATCAACCAACTATTTTCTTAATTAAATTAAATCTTTATATATTTCATATCTTTTACTTAAATAAAAGATATAGACTAAGTATACATGCAATCAACCAACTATTTTCTTTTTATAGGCATGGATTATGAGTTTTTGTTTCCTTACTAGGGGTGCCCGCACAACGCGGCGGCAATGACGACGGGTAGCGGTGTGATTATTTAACGTAAAAATAATTGATGTAAATGAGGGTAATGTATTTATTTTAAATGTTGGGGGATGTATGTTGTAAATAATTTCATTAAATGTATCATAGATATATTAGGTGAAAATATTTAACTTAATAAATAAATAAAGACATATAGTAGTTTGGGTAGATAGGGGTTGAAAAATATTTTAAAGTTATTTTGGGTAGATGTGTGTATGGATTGGGAAAATGTTAAAAGTTAAGGGTATTTTGGGTTTTTTAAAGATCTAAAGTTAAAAGAGAGAAGATGTAGTTTGTTTTATAAAAGGGTAAAAATAAAAACAATGAGTAAGTTATGGGTATTCTAGGAATATTTGAAAAAATACTTAATTACTTAAAAATGGGAGTTTAGTTTGTATTATAAAGAAGTATAGATATAGATATAGATACACATATAGATAGTTGAGTTCATATATAAAAAGGATGATAAACCTACCATACTTTTTAGCGTTGCGACACAATAATACATGATTTATGTAGCTACATAATGAGAAAACTTACGCAATAGTATATTGCTTGGATTCATGATGAAAATTAAGAAAGAAAAAAAATTACTTAAAAATATAGATAGATAAAGAAAAGTAGACATCGCTTGAACGTTTAAGAACTTTTTAAATCAAACTCAAACATTGATTATTCTTTACATGGTAATTGTTTTTTGAGTTATTTAGGTCAAATTTTGGATTTTATAACTATGTGGAGACATGAATCTTTATCCGTTATACAATTATGTAAAGACATGAATTTATAAGCATACGTGCATGAATAGTGTAATGAGCATATGTATGCAAGTCGAGCACTGGTATGCAAATTTTTTGTAAATAAACGTTTTATGAGATAGTTAGTGATCAAATGTACATAGATAGTAGATGAATATGTGTAATAACTCGTTGTTCAATTAAAACAAAAGTAAATAATAAATGACTTTATAAATGTAACTATGAACATAGGTGCTTACATAGTTTTATGAGCATATATATGCAAGAAGGTTCTTAAGGTTTCTACAATTTTTGGGTTCCTAATATATCATTTCCTTCTCTCTCACCCCCTCTCCTAACAACACACACACACACACACACACACACACTCTCTCTCTCTCTCTCTCTCTCTCTCTCTCTCTCTCTATATATATATATATTTCAATTTCGACCTCTTATTTGTCGATTTTAATGGTTGAAGCAATATCATCAACTAAGTTTACCTTGATATCATTAATTATCAATTAAAAAGTATACACAACAAAACAACTTTATTATATAATAAAAATCAATTATAAACTATATATATCTTAACATCCGTCATAACTTTTAGGAAAATGATTAATTCTCCTAATTAATCCTCATAAAAGCCTCCTAATAATATGATCATGACACATGTTACCATCAACGAATGAGATTATGAGAGAGAATTGGTAGATTACACTTGACATGAAGTTAAAGCATTAGGAGGATGAGATAGGGGGATTCATCATTACCCTAATTTTTAATATATATTTTAATGTGTTCCCCGTATTACGCGAGTTAATAATCTAGCAAAATACATATGTTATTTACCTAAATAGGGATGTTGAATTACTATGTAGGGGACGTTGAATATCTAGAAAGGAGTAAGAAGTATTAACGATTATTTTACATATATAAAATTTAAGTAATTAAACAACTATTTGATAATTTCTATACAGGTGTATAGATACATTTAGGATGATGACCTATACATCACCTAATTTTAGTCGTAGAACACTAAGGGCCTGTTTGTTTTTTTCCCATTAAGTGCTGTGTGGATTAAGTGTCTGTCTGAATTTAGTGTGTCTGAGACGGGTAAGACGATAAATAAATAATTGTTGTTTGTTATGTGTGCTGAATTAACCGACTGAATAATTTAAATTACTATAATACCCTTGAAATTTAATGAGTGGTTTTTAAAGAAAAGTTTTGAAAGGATAATTATGTAAAATACTTTTTAGCTGCACATTATATCCAACTTAGGCAATTAAGATTAAGTCATGTCTTATTTATTAAGATGTTATCAAACACCACCTAAATGTGTTTTAATGGGTTGTACTAAGCATGTTGGGTAGTGTACCACTAAAACTAAACGGTATACGGAACACCACCAATACTTCAAACGGATATCTTGAACGAGTTGTACTTAGAATATAGTTAGATGGAGTAGTATTTTTACAAAGTTATCGTACATAATCGGTCTTGGTTAGACCGTGGACATGTTCGTCTAGTCGTTAAAAAAAGAACACGTTGTTTTCAACGCCATCCATTTCCAAACCTTCCTTCTTTTTTCACTCGAGTGAACAACTATTACCGGAAACACACTCATACTAAAACAATATGTCAATATATCACAACATCCATATAACCACCACCAACCGCCATCATCCACCACTCACCACCACCACAAAAACACCCCAATCAACCTTCACGTCCTTCAATCCCCTCTTACTTTCAACAACAACCAACCGCCGTAACCGCTCAATTCTAACCGTCTCCGCCGCCGCCGCGAAGAACAGCAATACAAACCCTAAACAATCAGTTAACAAGAAACAAAATGAAATAGAAGAAGAAGAAGAAATAGAAGAGGATTTACCATGGATACAAGAGAAAGCATTAGATATAGTTGAATTCAGTGGCTCCGTAACACAAGCTCTACCTGGTCCACGTGTCGGCCAATCTTCACTCCCCTGGATTCTCGCTGTTCCGTTGGCGTATGTCGGTGTAACCTTCGTGTTTGCAGTTGTTAAATCTGTTCGCAAGTTTACTTCTCCTAAACAAGCTCGCCGTAACCGGGTCCGTATATCCATATCTTCTGTATCTATCTAGCTATATATGTATATAATAATAAATTGTGTATGTTTATGTTTATTGTTTACTTTAGGCTAAGCTCGAGCTCGGTTTTTAATAGGATTTTTTCCTAACTAGTAACGACACAGTGAACTGGAGTTGCACTTTGATTTTAGCTTAGTTTTTACTCGTAACTTAGTAGATGTTGTTTAACTAAAGTATCAAAGAGCAGAAATTAGTTTTAACTAGGAGCGGATGTGACACGGTTTTGCCCCAAGTTGTTTATAGTCGTAAAATTTATACATGTGTGTAGATAATCAGATAATTTGGACGACCGCTCGTTTAATTTGAGGATTTAAACTAACCCTTGTTGAAATTGCGTATGGGGAGTAAGGTATAGTGGTGTACAAAACCAAGGTCAGAGTTTGAGACACATAGTCAGTGTCCTTGCAAAAGATAGGAAACTAGTGTGTGTGATAGAGTCACAAAACCTTGAAGCCTTGGTGGACAACGGTTGCTTCTAAATGTTTGGATCATGATAATGGGAAGTAGATTAGAGTTGTTTCGATAATCTTTTGTTTTTGATTAGACTGACTAATGCCAAATCATACACTTGGTTTACCCATTGAGTTCAGACTTCCGTGAAATACAGAATTCCCTTGCTGCGTAAATTTTCCTTGTAGACTTGTTCACTATCATTATGACGTTCTTACAAATTTTTGAAGTTAAAAGGCAATAATACGTGAACAACAAAAGTGATTTGCATCTGACAGACAAGTCTACTATGTATCACTTTCCCTGATTATTACCCTAACATCCTTTTGTTAAATTCATCTTAGTTTTGGAGATGACAGCGATTTCCTATTATTAAAATCTTGTTTTTTTTATGAATTATCTAAATGGTATATGACGTACATAGCTAACACTTTAAACTTTGTTATGTTGAAGGGTTCTTTAATTGTATACTACATGCGTTTCTCACTCATGATTTTTACTGAATTGACCAAAGCGTCTTGTTTAGGAATCAAAATAGACCAACAACCGCATTTGCTATAAAATTTAAAAGCAGATGACTTCATTGTGGAATTAATTTCTCTAGCTGGCAAATCAGAGACGACCAACAGCTGAAACTATGATACTTGCTTGGACAATTTGTCTGCTCACTTATATATGGTTACTTTGTTATTATTAAAATTAAGTCTTAACCATGTAATTTTCAATTCTTTTTCTATGCTCCCTAAAATAATTGAATAATCTGATGCATTATTATACGACTAACGGGAGGTGTGTTTTCAGGTTAACAAAAATGCAGCACTATGCAGATCCGTAGGAGCATTCGGTTCCGAATTGTTCGTGTTTCTCGCCTATGTGATCTACTTATGTAAGGCAAAGATTATACTTCACAAGTCGAGGCCACCCGTAGTTTCGAGATGTTCTATTAATGTTCTCGGTTTCGTTGCGATCGTGAGGTCGAACCTTCTATTGACGTGTGACGAGTGCTACTTTTATTCAAAGACACCTTTCGTTTTGTTCTCACTTATAGGAAAGAAGTCAATGTTTTCGATTGGGGATGTATTTCTTTCTATAAGATAGATTTACGAATTGTACTACCATATGATGAAGTTGATGATGAAAGTCCTGCTTAGGTTAATCATACGCTCGTTATGACCCTATTGAGTTTCTTGAAGTACCTGCATGGTAACGAATGGTCCTTACCATGTCGTGAACTTAAGGGATAAAGTTTAAAGTTTCTCTAGACCGTTCAGTCATTACGTTTAGTGATGACAATCTTACCTATTCTAAGTATGATGAAGAACATCATGTTGTGTAAGGGACGTTACTACGATTTTCTACAAGTAGAGGCCTAATTTTAAATTCGCCCAAAGTGAGTAAAAGTTAAAGTGGAAGCTGACACGTAGAATTTAAAGGAACAAGATTCCATTTAATGTTTAATTCCATGACTATAAGGTTATGGTAAGTGCCCTGG